>CM063502.1:81251134-81281134 GCA_032207245.1 Pardosa pseudoannulata | reverse complement strand
TTTCAAAATACCACTTGAATCATCTTTGCGGGTTTCTAATTCTTTCTGACTTATGGTGAAATAACGATAAAAACCCGATATTGTGTGTGTGTGTATATATATATATATATATATATATATATATATATATATATATATTATATATACGTGTGTGTATGTGTGTGTGTGAAATGCTATTTTTATCAGTTTCGATTCTGACTTTCACGTATTCTTTTCTAGTATTCGAGTGAATGTTTTCGAATGTTCCCCTGTTTATTCCTTCTAGTTACAGAGCTAAAAATAGGTGTCTGACGCTTAATTTATATCTTAATTAAATCACGTGACTTGTAGTGTTACTAACTGGCTGGTACAAACAGCTATATGAAATGTACAATGTTTGCAATCTGTTAGCTGTTTCGTTCGCAAGGGAAAACATGAATAAACAAATAGTATGATAAAGTAATAATTTAATTATTAAATTATTAAATTATTAAATTATTTAATAATTTTAATAATATTAATTAATATTATTTTATAATATTATTAATTATTAAATAGTAATAATTTAAACAATTAGTAAGAAATAGTTTGAGATTCTATTTGTCTTTATTCCGTTGTCCTTCTCTTCGCAAGTTCCATGACTGCAGGGCTGAAATATCAGATCGGAACTTCCCTTTGGGGTGAGGCAAAAAGCCTAATGTCGTATATATAACAGACAGAGAAAGACTAATTTTCAAAATTCTCAATTTTGAATATAAATTTTGTATAACAAACCTATTTCTACATTATCTTAAATTTATTTCTTTAATTATCATTTATATACTTTTACTCAGTCCTTATCGTTCTTCTTAAGTGTTCAGTAGTGGAATCTGTATAGTTATATATTCTGTAGGATATGAAATAATTGAAGACATATAATCTTTATTTTACCGTAACAAAATTAATTTCGATATCAGAAAGTGAAAAAAGAAGCAAATTCAGTAAAATTATCTGTAATGAATACTTGATATATTTTTACTGGATTTCATACTAGTACGGTCATCTATAGGATCCCTTTCATCTCAAACAAGAATAAGTAGTTAATTGAATAAAATATTATGTTTTGGTATTAATTTATAGCATTAAATAACTTTTTTCCTAAAGCATTTTCTCAAGACTGATACATTGTTTTCTAACACCTGAAATGTGTCTATTTCAGAGAATTTTATATTTTTAAAAAAAGATTTTTTTATTATAAAAAAGATTTATTTCTATGTAAAAATGATTTCTATATAAATATATATATATATATATATATATATATATATATATATATATAAATATATATATATATATATATATATATATATATATATATATATTTAACCCTTAATAAGCCGTGGGATGTATATTTCCCACCAATTTCATTAATATTTAAGTGTCAATTGGAAGTTTTTTTTCCCATCTATTACTAAATATACTTCCTAAATATGCTATTACTAAATATTCTTACTAAATATACATATTTATTTTAGATCATAAGCTAAATGAATTTCTTTTTATAAATTAATCTCACTTCCAAAAATATTTTAACATAACATTACTAGTAAAAAATGGCCCTGTAAGATTAATTGAAATATCTCTGAATAGTACTGATATATTTTCCATCTTCTGTTTTTATATATAGGAATACTGTTTAGTGTTTTATATATAGGAATACTGTTTAGTGAGAGATTTATTCAACTGTATAGATTAAAATTTTTAATGGTCAGTTTAACCCATATTGTACCACACCAACTTAATATTTCTGAAAAATTTTAAAACTTTATCCATATCATTAACATGGTGTAACTAAGCATATAAAACCAAAATTTTGAAAAAATAACTTTAATTTTTTAAGTAATTATCTGTCCTTATAAATAAGACAACGATCCAATACTCTTATAAAATTTAACAAATATCACATTGCATTAGGCTGATTCATAGGTGAAATTTGGGGAAACAGTCGAAGCAAAGTCAAATATTAAATTTAAAGCACACTGTGTTTGGTTTCCTCTTGGAGTTTTTGAACTGGCATCTTTGGTAAGGGATAACAGAAAAAGAATATCCGTGTAGGTTGCTAACATCCAAAATTTATATTCAAATTTTACAGGTTTATTTTTCATGAACATCTTGCAACTGTGACTTCCAAAATATCTTACAGAAAAAATAATAATAAATATAAAATTAAAGATTAAAAAATGACAATTTTTAAGGGGTTAATGAAAATAAATTTTACAATACAGTATATTTTGATTTTTTTTTGTTACTATGCTAAAGTGTGTCTATTTTAAAAGTGTTAAAATAAAATCCTCTCATAAAATATTTATAACTTAATTATTTTATAGACTTTTATTTACTGTCCTGTTTATAGGACAGCGGTCCAATATGGGTTAAATCAAAATCACATCGTTCAATTCACTGTTTACTATGTTAAGATCAATAGATTGAAATAATTTTTCCGATGATAGTTTTGTATTTATAAAAAAATACAATCAAACACTATTTGTCAGAATATAATTTATTATTTTGGGACATTTTACAACACCATAAGTTAATAGTGAGTATATAGTGATATGGCACAATATTTTCCAAATTGCTTCTGATTTATTTTCCAAATTAACTAAAACATATATGAGAAAACAATAATTTTGTACAGTACATAAGTGCTGAATATGTGTACTCCTACTTCTGTAGATACGTTATGAACATTTTGAAATATATTACCTATAAATATATTTCAAAGGTATACAATGTGTTTATGTTTAGAAACATACATATTTAGTCGGTGAAGATTAATAAAAATCAAAACTATTTCATAACTTAAAATGGATTAAAATGTATAAAAATACAAATATACTAGGTTAATTTTTCTTAATCTTGAAATTTAAATAGACTCGAGCAATACTCATGTTAGTAATTACAAAAGCAATAACACATTAAAAGTGAATTTTTTCAGATAATTTTGTTTTAATTAATACATAATTAAACACAATTTCACTAAAATCTCATATATGAAATACTATTTGCCACTACGAAAGAAATAGTTGTCTGAAAGTATGTATTAACTAAAACAGGGATAAGACGTATTCTATAACGTATGATAAAAAAGACATGAAAAAGTAATTAACAATGTATATATCAGGGGCCATTAAAAAAGCATTATGTCTCAATGACTTTAACCGCAGTTTGATGTCAAACCGGAGAACTTTCTAAACATTTTTTAAAGAATCAGATATTACAAAATCGATTGGAAAAGTCTTTGAAAAATCGTAATAACCAAACAATTCTTTAAATCTATCGATTGCGTATAATAATGGAATAGGGTTTTTAAAAATGAAATAATGTATTTGAATTTTATATATTTACATTTTAAATGTTTTGTATATTGCACATTCCATTCCTTTGTAATATACATCTATTACTCTTTCTCTTTAAAAAGCAAAGATTGCCTAAATTTTGAATTAGTATTAAGTGTAATTATTGTGTCAAATCAAGATACTATTTATATCTGTCATATTTTTTGCATCTTATAAATATAAAGAAATTTTACGCATCCATTCATTACTGAACTAAAACTCAAGCTACAAAATTATGTAATTTTATTATATATGCAATATTTTATTTCAAAATATGAATTTGTAAATATAAATAAACATAACTGTGTATCCATGTACATATATATAAATGTATACACACACACACACACACACACACACACATATATATATATATATATATATATATATATATATATATATATATATATATATATATACATTATAGTATATTTGACAATGTATGTTCCAACTAGTGATATTTAAATTAACAATTTAATTCTTTTGGTACTTCACATTAAATTTGGGTAAATATTAAGTAGATTCTTCAGCTCAAATATCATCTGCATATATATTTAAGACAGAAGTATTTTTGTTATTTATATCTATCTCCTACTAAACATGTATGTATTTATGAAAATCGTAATTACCAAATTTATAATGAAAATGCTTCCTACCAAAAGACAAAATATAATTGAAACTGGATAATGCTTTGTTTATTTTTAAATGTCTTATGCATGAATGATCTGCCAATGAGTTGCCGAAAGTTCATCAAAGCATTATTAAAAATATTTAAGAAAATAGTCACCACTATCTATATCTAACCATGTTACACAAGAACAAACACTAAATAGTACACTGCACTATTACTACGTCACATATACAATATTAAAATGACGATTCAAAGAGTTATTTTAAATATTTAGAGCACGTAACAGACATATTATTAACTTCATGACATTTATCAGTCTGAGCCTTAATCATTCTTTTATTTTAGTAGAATAATGATTTTTATAAAACAAAATATTTGTCAAATCATAGGAAATAATGTCACATATATTGAAATATTTTCGTTGCTTTCTATTTCTACATTCCACAATATTCTACAACAATAAAAATATAATAGTCTTATATCTGACATAAGTACAAATGTTTTGATTCTAATTATCCAACTTGGGAATCATTTGTAAAAATTGCCTTGATTGCCTATTCATTTAGCCATATCTTTCTTTAAAGTAAAAAAAAAATCTTTCAATGTTTAAAAACAAATATATACTGTGCTTCTGATTTTAATAAGCATTACATAATTTTTTCAATCTTTCTACAGCTATTTTAGGATTTCATAGAGCTGAACATGTATGTAGCATAAAAATAATAAAACTTACAAGAATTTTACTTCGTAATTTTCTGTCAATACATAAATCTTGAAACTGAGCAAGATTTATTAATACCTAATATATAAAATCTGCTTAATTAAACTGCTATATCGAAATAAAACTCATTTTTTACCTCCAACTACAGTTTATCTAAATTCTAATGAATGTTACACTAATTGAAAATCTATTATATTTTAATAATGCAGGTTAAAGCCTCTCTTAAAATTTTAACTCAGTTTCTAAAAGTTTGTATTAAAACAAATTAGTTATTCTTGTTTTGACGTGTATTTAATAGGCAATCAGTTTATAGATATCTTTGAGCTTAAAAGTAATGTAGACAAATAAATATTCTATATAGCTCTGTTTTTTTAATAATATCAGTTTCTTAGAAGATATATTTTACTATTTAAATTGCTCTTCTGAAATATACATCGATATATTTTTTTAATACAAAAGGAGAATGATATAGTATTGGCTATACAGTCGTTAAAAGATCCAAAACCAATGATTCTTGTAATTAAAACGACCACTCTCAATAATTACATCGATAATTCTAATGAAAAATTTTTACTAATTACTATTCTTTAAAATGATAGTATTAATACGTTCACGCTGATGCAAAAGTTTGTTTTTCTTGCAGTATAATTAATAGCTTTTTTCTTTATTACATAGAGCTGAAAAATTACAGTATAAAATATTATTAGTGAAAATTGAAAAAAATATTTATTTAATCATATTTTTTTGACATTGAATTAAAATAAAATAAATTACATTTATTCGAATAACTGTAAATTATATGATGATATTTCTATAACTAGAAAAATCTTCATATGATTAATATCGTCATATCGGAAACGAGTCTAAAAAACGAGTCAAACATCTAATTATTTCTGGTGCTATTTTATGGGATATAAGAATGTGAGACACCAGTAATACACGACAGTGTGAACGTGTTTATATTATAATTTCCATGCAAAGAAATATTTTTCGATACATTCTTTACAATATAATTTGTCTATTCAACAGTATATAAGAAAGATATACAAAAATTCACCATTTCAGCCTTGCTGGTTGATATGCACTTAAAAAATAAATCTTTTCATCAAACCTTCATATTTTACAATTCCCATATCATATACATATATAAATATATATGTGCTTCTATACCTACACTTATCTAAGGTTTAAAATAAATACGGTTAAAATCTCCTCCTGGTGTATTTCACTGCAGAAGCTTTGACTCCGATATTTTCCAAAAATTCCGTGATAGCGGGATTTGTTATATTATTTTAGAGCAAATGAAGAACGAATGAATCATGGTGCATGGAATATTACACACTTAACACATGAAATATAACCAATACACAATATTGAAACCGAGAAAGAGTGCAGGGAATACAACACGGCTCAACTTGTCTATTCGTTTGGCATGGAGTTTGGTGTCGAAGCGGGCAGTTGTCTGAACAGGTGCTGATGCGTTTGTAGGGTCGCCTTTTTCATTGTCAGCAACAGCCTGTAAATAAAAATACCCACTTTTAGCTATATTATTATACTAATAATTTTATTTTAATGAGTCATAAATTAAAAGTTTATATTAAGCTGCAAAAGAGTATATATTGTGCTTAGTAAAAAAATGTATAGCTAATAATAGAGTGAAATTTGATTGAGGTTCTAAAGAGATAATCGTTGTCTGATCTAGCATTAAATTACTAAGTAATATATTATTTTATTCATCCTTTCTATTTAATATTTTCCGTCTTATTGAACACACGGGAAACGCTTCAAAACATGAATCGTAACACAATCGTAACACATCGATGGGCGGGATTTGAAACTAATTTGATAAATTTTTAATTCTTGATAGTCGAATTTTACGATAATGGTAAAAGTTTATTTTTAAAAGTTAATTAAAGAAATGAATAGCTGAATTTTTTCACATATTGTGATTTTTAAATACTAGTATAAACTTTGTTATATCGAAAAGTAACAATCAAAATTGATTACAGACAAATCCCCTCGTATAATTCACACATACGTACGGACGTGTATGATCTCACACGCAAACTCATTCACTCAATTTGCAATCTGTTTATCTGATCCTAACTTTTCCAGCATCCCAAATTAAATAAAGGGATTGATTCTTGAAGATTACATTCGATCTACACTTCTCAAAACTAAACACTGCTTTAATAAGTTCTTCGGACACTTCTTACACATTTTCTAAACTAGATGTCAATTCTCTTAGGGTAAACTGTTATGCTAGCTATCTTTATGCAGGTTTATGCATTTTTGCTAATACTCTTGCTTGACAAGCCACAGCGTTTTTGTTCCTCTTTCTTATGAGGTAGATCTAACTAAGACTTGGTTTTTAATTGCTAATACGTTGCATTTTTACTGTGGCAAAAGGCTTGAAGATGTCTCATCGCATTGACAAGCTTCTTATGGCTATTAGATTCTAAATTTTTGAATTCATATTTACATTGATGATTTGACTTCCTAATAGGATTCAGACAATTATTTTTTGGTACTTTTACCTTTATAATGTAAAAATATACACCTAAATTATTCTTTTATTTCTCTGTGATATCATCCCATAAAAACATAATCTAGTTATGGTGAGTCTGTCTGGAATCTTTCCTTTTACATCTCCAACAAAACATTTACAGATATTCGGGCAAACTAATGTTTACTTTCCATCCCATAACGTACTCATGTGATTTATACATCTGTCTGTAAAAAGTACAATATTTCTTTAATAGTGTGATCATTTTTTATTCTTTTCTAACTGTACTTACCTTAGAAGATTTCACTGTTATGATATTTGGCATTGAGCTCCCAGATAGAGTTTCTGGGCGTTTTCTCCACATGTAATTTACAAGGGTAAACTCTAGTAAAGCTGCGAAGACAAAAGTTGTGCAAGCACCCATCCAAACATCCATAGCTTTTACGTAGGATACTGGGGGCAAATTACTTTGAATTCCAGCTCCTTTGGAGGAAATGGTTAGCAAAGTAGTAACACCGAGGGTGATACGAGCTGGAATAGCATTAACATCCAGCCAGAATGACACCCACGAAATGACTACTATTAGAATGGTTGGCAAGTAAGATTGGACCAGATGGTAACCCACAGATCGACGAAGGTAGAACTCAGCTCTCAGACAGCTGTATTCTCCCATGAAGAACAAATTTACTGAAAATTAAACATAAAGTATTAGTTTTACATTTTTCATTGGAAAACTGATGGAAAGTCTATGATAATAAGGCTATGGTAAGAATCAATAGTTAAAACCCGATATCTAAATTTGAACTTAATTCCAAATTGATACGTAAATGTTTTTTTGTTATTATTCATTGTAATAGAAACAAAATTCTCTCCTGCATTGAATTAAAACATTTTTGTAAAAACAAAAATAACTTATCCTAAAGTCCAACGTAATAAACTTTCATTTAAACTAATAGAAATTCAGTATATTTGATTTTATTGCCTGTAAGGTAACTTAATACATGCATTGGTAGGTATTATATAAATATGTAAGAATGGCTGAATCTAAAATTAACTTTATTCTTTAAAAAGCTAAATGTCAAATATTTAAAGCTATTTCACAGGAGAAAAATTAATATTTAGATTTTATTACTAATTTAAGCATATATTTAAAACTATTAACTATTTACTTATTTAAGAATTAATCATCATACACACAGTTTTATTAATTTCTATTGAATCATTATGATACTTAGTGGTAAAACTGACTTATATAAATAGGTGGCTATAATTATTAAAAGCCACCTAAAAACAATGCTAAAATTGATTATTAAAGTTTGAAGCATATTTTTTTAAAAACTAAGATCGTTATTAAGTAAGGTTTTTTTATTAATCTAAACTTCAGACTAGCATCAAGAGCTATCGATTTATTTGGCCCCGTAGCTTTCGATTCCTGCAAAAGTCGACAAAAGCAATTTTATTTTCAACCGTTTATAACTAGAAAATTTCTGTATCAAGTCATATATGACTGACAATCAATATTGAATTGTACGTTAAATATTAAGGTATCTTATTTCTGGGAATAGGCTCAATTAAAAGTTTTCTAAACATGAAGAACATTATAACTATCAAAATTTCAATTGTGTGTTTGGGGAGGGGGAAGTTTTCTCATTGTACTAACATTGCACATGTTTTTCATGAATATATTTACTATTTTTACTTAAATTTAAAACAACTTTAAAAGTTTAAAAATTTATTAACTCTGAAATAAATATCATCTGGTCTTACTAGGTACAAGTAGAATTGTTTCCGGAAAATAAAAAAAACTGATAAATTTAATTACAATTAGACATTTTGGCTTGGAGTTCTACGATCTATTCTATTGTTTGCAACACAGGAGCAAATGAGAGCAGGCATACTTCTTCTTAAACCGATTCCTAACGGCTATGAACATCCATGTCACAACTTCAGGTAACTCAGCGTCCTAACAATTTGGCTCTTCCTCAGCCAATTAAAATTTTAATCTGTGAAATATAGCGATAAATCCTATTTTCATTACTCATGTTACATGAAGCTTAATATTAAATAATATGTATGTTTCTATAAATGTTTGTGCAAAATTGTGCGGTTTGGCTTGCAGCGCTACCATCAAATACTTTTGCTACTCGAGTACTACTGAGACCGGATCCTACAGATTAAAGTCGCTTCCTAACAGCTACAAACATCAATGCTACCAGTGGAATTCAAACCCATGAACTGCGGTACAGAATAGTAACACCCAGCCAATCGTGTAGTGCGAATTAAGAAGACTGGGATAAACGATCATTAAAACGTTTGTGATTTAAAAACTTCCTGTTAAAGTTAGAGCATCGTTCCTCCCACATCATTGAAGGATATAGACTCTTACTTACACAATAGTCTATATTTTAAAATATCCAAAACAAAGTTGATTTTGTGGACTTTTGCTTCAGTTTAAAACTACTAAATCCCTTCAATATATCAGAAACATTAATTTCATATTTTACACAAGTATAATATTTGCAAAACATTTTTTATTACCATTAGATTCAAGTTTCATACCAGTATGAAATTTCTCTCTGCACAAAGTTGTATTAACTCTTTCGATTTCAAACTGTGGAAGTTTTAAATTGTCGTATAGCATTACAGGATGTTCTTCAGTCCATCTCAGATTAAGCTCATCTTTAGTCTTTGAAACTGCGGACAGAATGATTTAAGAATTTTGAATGAAAAAAATTAAAATAAAAATCATTACAAAAATAAATGCTAAGAGTTTATTTACAAGAGTACATCTTTGAGATATAGTAAATGATTATTTATGCTGCATTCGGGGGAAAATATTTATAAGGTAAATATCCTTCATTATTTACTTCTTCTTATAACATATCTTGACATCACTGCATTGTTAGAAATTTCGTACACATTTTCTTTTGTTTTCCTGCCGTGTCACTCTTTCGGCTATCATCCTCTAAGAAAAAGGGTGTAACCTAATCTCTTGATAAGGGACTGGAGCGGCATCGTGTACAGTCATTTCTAGGCGACAATTTATTACTCCTTTCAGTTTTCGAAATTTCATTTTTTACCAGGGTCTAATATGAGCTTCTTTTCTTAAAGCAATGAATTATAAATTGCTTTTTCCTTTAGAAGAAATCACATCATATCTTGAACTATTTCAATCCTGTTATTTTTACCCTTGAAAATCATTGCAAAGAATAAATGTTGATTATATATAAGAGTGTGTTTAGGAGAGCTAGCTTAGAGACTAAAAAATATATTGCTTATGATACGTTCGGTGGAAAGAAACAGATTTGTAATACAAGTATAATTTATTATATACTTCGTTTTTGTAACATATATTTTCATCAGTGCAGTGTTTGAAGTTGCTTGTAGATTTTTCTACCTTGTCACTGTTTGAAGTACCATGATATAAGAAAGAACTTATAACCCAATAGCTTGATAAGGAACAAAAGCGATGTCATATGCAATCATTTATAGTTGACAATTAATTATTCCAAACACTTTTAAAAATTTCATTTTTCTACTAGCGTCTTATATGAACTTCTCTTCTAAAAGCAATAAATAATAAATTATTTTATGCTGTAAAAATATCACATCCTACATCAGAACTGTTTCATTATGGTTATTTTTTCCCTTGAAAATTGACTAATTGTTTTTATCAATGGAATATAAATATTCATTTTTTACTGGGGTCTAATATGAACTTTTCTTCTAAAAGCAATAAATAATAAATTAATTTATGCTGTAAAAAATATCACATCCAACCTCAGAACTGTTTCATTACAGTTATTTTTTCCCTTGAAAATTGACTAATTGGTTTTATCAAAGTAAAATAAAAATCGATTATTTCTAAAGTTATTAACATTAAAAAGTAAAATTTATATTTTTTCTCATATTAAAAGTAAAATCATAAACTATTTGTTTACGAACATGACTATTTTCTTTTTAACTGTAAAATCTTTCTTTTCTTTATTTGAATACATTTCAAAGCTACATCGCTGAAATTTATTTGTGATATGTAAATTATGTGCTCTGAAATATAAACAATTCAAATAAGTCCATTTCCTAAATGGATGACTAGAATGAAATGTAAAAGGATTTTAATAATAAAATAATTTTTTTTGAATATATTTGTAAATATCATAAAATATTATGAAAAGATTTTATACACTATAGTTTTATTTTTTGTTTATTTTCTATTACCTGACAGAAACTCAAAAAATGCTGTACACTTAAATGAAAAACTAATGTATCTATCACTTTCCTTAATTTAACAAATAACAGCATGAATGCATTTATACATTCATTCTACAAAATGCTTTTAATTTCGGAAGATATCTTGTATCAAATATAATAGCTTTAAACATGCTAAATATGAGTAACAATTAGCATTTCTTTCGTATTTATCATTACCCCAAACTCTTAAAATTATATATGAGATTAAAATCTATGTTTACATGCATCTAAAGATGATTTTAAAAGCTAGATTCAAATTTTTGAACTACTCTAATTGCTGTATACTCTACAAACGTCTGCATTATTGTACACGTCTTCATACTGCAGAAAGAATTTAACATAGAAAAATAAATTTAATTTCCAGAATGTACAGTCATTTAATGTCTGAAAACGAAACCTACTTCATAAAATTAGAATATGTAACAAGGTCTGAAACTCGTAACGCATTAATCAACTTTACAAACAATGCAAGATGGGTGTAGATTTTTATGATCTTCTGGACTTCAACCTCTTCTTTGGTGAAAAAACAACTTTGGTGAAAAACAAAAATGATATATAGGGATTATCTGACCAGATCATTTTTATTAGTTTTAACATGGCTAGTTATACCTTTATCGGTATCCCTACAGGAAACTATAATGATATTTGTTAACAAATGTTTACTTTCATCTATAAACAACATTTCTTTTTGAATAGATCAAAGAAATACTGCAAAATACTGTTTACATTTATTATTTGCTAATATATTATATAAATTACATAGTAATGTAATTTTGATGAATGTACACATTTGCTTTCCAAAATTGTTTATTTTCTTCAAAAACCCGTTAATTAAAATTTACTGCAAGATATACTATCTTATATTTCGAATAAATACATAAAACAATTTTTCTATTATTGCAACACCAACATATGTAAACTAATAACATTTATTTATTCCTTTAATACTCCACATAAATCACATACATTTTGAACGAAGGAATTCATTTTCCTATTATTTCAATTCATTGTTATACACAAAACTACACTTATATCGTTTGAAATCCTAGCTGCATTCTTTCACTTTCCAGATGTCAAAAGTACGGATTAATATATAATTTAGCAATTCAATATTTTTTTATGTATCTATATTTTTGGAGTTAAATCTGTTTACAACGGTAATTTGTTTTAGTTCTAAGGTTTAAATATTTTATTACAAATGCCTACATTGCTTAAAAAGACATACCTAGTATTTCGTGTACCTAACAGTATTTTTAAAAAGATGTTTTCTCCATTTAAGGCTCTTCAAAAACTAAATAAGCATTGAAAAAACTCTCTTTTGAAATCCAACTACATTTTATTGGTAAGAAATCTATTTCTTCAGTTTATTCCACCCATCACTCTACTTAATTTTGCAAATATTAACAAATATATGCATGTTCAGTCCAATAATAACTTATTTTTCTTGTATAGTTTAATCTGTGCTTATCAGTTAGGAGAATAATAATAATAATTATATTCATCACATTTTTCTTCATTCCTTTTCTTCACACAGAACTTCTTTTCCATTTGCTTAGTAAGTTTAAGGATCTTATATTTCAAAAGCAGAATTAGTATTAAAAAATCTCCAAGGAGAATCAAAAGGTTTCTCATTGCCAAGGAATTTATTTCTTTTGTTTATTCCCATCCATCATCCAGTGTACTTCAGGAGACATTAACAAATATATCTTTGAAAAGAGAAACGTTCTAAGACTATTTTACTGAAATGCTTATTTATATATGTCACTGAAATTTTCAACTAAAGTTTGAAGATCATATAAACTTATATTTTAAACTATTTAATTATTTTAAAAGATTTTTAACTGGCATATGAAAAATCAAAATTACTATTCCATAGGTAAGATTTATGATCAAGTAAATATAGAAAAAGGTTTAAGAAATAACTATTAACTTACAAGATTCCAATTCTATAGTACAAACTTGTGAATCCATAGGATATCGGTATAAATCCATCATACAAGAAAAACGTAACTTTAATCTGAAAAATGTTTTCTTTAGTAACTGAAATTAAACTGTTTTATATAATTACAAAACACTATGTTATAAATATAAAGATTTACTTTAGAAGGAAGATATTAGTACTGCAACGGAGATAGCATAAATCACAATTATATATATATATATATATATATATATATATATATATATATATATATTTGCTTTCAGGATCATGAAGCAGTCCGCACATATTTTAAATAATAATTTAAAAATAATAGCTTTTATTTCTATTAAAAGTAACATAAAGTTAGATTAACACAAATATTAACACAAAGAATAAATGAATACTAACCTTACGTTTAGTTTTTTATTATTATATATATATATATATATAAATATATATATATATATATATATATATATATATATATATATATATATATATATGTGTGTGTGTGTGTGTGTGTGTGTGTGTGTAATCCAGAAATTCTAAAATGGCAGGTTATAATTGATTATATCCCCTATTATTTTCACTTGCCTGGGATACTGAACAAAGAGAAGCCTAAGCAGCTAAACTAAAGTATAACATTTCTTGCCACATTGAAGAAAAGCACAATTTTGATAACAAATTAAATCATTACCAAGGAGCTGCTAAAATGATATCTTTGCCAGTCTTCAGGTCTACGGGATTTTTATTTGATAGCCCCCGTCGTCATAATTCTGTAATTGAGCAATGTTTTCCTCTTCGACATCAAAATTAAGTCCCTTATTTCCTTGGATTAATTTAGGTTGTTCAAGATTGTCAAGCTATTCAAAATTGTTCACCAAATTTTTATTTTCCGTAATATTTGATAAAACTTGTCTGCAATTTATCTTACACTTATCTACCGAGTTTTAGCTAACAATTTGGAAATTTTCTAAACTTCAGGTCGAAACTCAATTGGTCAATAAGAAACTAGGTCATTAAGTGAGGATTACATATAGCTTACAAGTATCTTAATGTTTCATGTATATTTGATAATATTTCGTATATCATTATTATTTTTTGTTTATTTGTTTATATGTAACTGCCACCGTTAAAAACCAAATTTTAAATTCAGATTGAAAAACTTCCTTATATATAATTTATTAATGGTTACCTATGCCCTAAATAATTAATTTAAACAGTATTTTACTCACCGTTATTTATTGTAAATTAAAATTAAGACTTTTTTTTTTCATTCATTGTTAAAATTTTACATAGGATTAATTGGTATGCTTCTTCCTATAAAGTGTTTTAATTTACGGTTTAATACATTAGGATTTTCAAATGATTTAAAAAAAGTCTTTTAGTTTTAAAAGTTAAAAACTTGTATGAATAATATAATAAATTATATGCTTACCTTAACATATACAAAAGATTTCCACCAGGCATAATTCTTACCAAAACGTTAGGCACTGTAACATACTGGAACTCAGCATGTTTTGCATTTGCAAAAAATACCTCTGGCTTCCATATTCGTTTTACCAAAGCAGGATCATTCAAGTCGAGTGAGGTTCCTAAATTTAACTGTTTCAGACGATGATCATACCATGTCTGACGTAGATAGAGATCCACTTCATAATCCTATTAAAAAATCTTAGTAAAATCTCGAAATAACGTACCTATAATAGTTACAGAATCCTAATAGTTTTTAATTCTAAAGGATTTTCTAGAAACACCAGGTCAAGTTATTATGCTAAATATTTTAATGGTTTTTGCGGAATCACACAATTCTTCATAAAAGCACTAATGTTGAAATTAGGAAAATTAGTGATCATAAATAAAGGATAATAAAGAATTTTCTATAAATAGTAGATTTAGAGATTTTCTAGAAATACTACAATTCTAAAGGAATTTCTAGAAATGCCAGGCTAACTTATTTACCTAATATTTTAATAGTGTTTGCGGAGTAACAAAATTCTTCATAAATACACAGTAAAACTCATAAATAAAATTTGTGATCATACATAATATATAAAGATTGATACAATAAACTTGAACTATT
This sequence comes from Pardosa pseudoannulata, assembly GCA_032207245.1. Classification (NCBI taxonomy): domain Eukaryota; kingdom Metazoa; phylum Arthropoda; class Arachnida; order Araneae; family Lycosidae; genus Pardosa; species Pardosa pseudoannulata. The sequence continues at coordinate 81,265,665 of CM063502.1, read as the reverse complement.
TTAGACGATATCCTTACAATAAATGACATAGAGATTTAGTTCATATTCATATTAACAGTACTTTATAAAATTTCGAAATAATTTTAAATTGGGCTTTCAATACAGGTGTACATGCCAGTCTAAAGCAATGATATAAATAAATTAAATTTTATTGGGGTACATCAAAAAAAGTACTGAGGACAAAACTTTGTGCAATTGTTATTCCAAATAGATGATAGTTTCTCTATCAAAAGAAATATAATGACTTCATTATACAGTTAACGAGAAATTGAAAGCGGTACAATATGTTTATCTTTAAACTCATTTGTAAAGTTAACTGAAAGATGAATGACACTTAATTATTCTCTAAAGTCTAAAGCTGTTTCATTCTGCTTATATAGTTGAAGTAACATATAAACATTCTGACAGGAAATTTAACCTTTCGAGTCATGATAACATGACACGTCTACTAAATTGTCCAATAATTTATAACTTATTCAATAGCATTCGTAAACATCTTCACATAGAAATGAATATTTAAAACATACTATATCAAATCCGAAGTATTAAAACTTCACAACAATTAATTTGTTTTGTAAAGAAATACAAACTTCAAACTAAAAGCATTGTTAAATATTTCAGAATGTCAGTCATAATACTTTTAAAAATTGTAGAAGTAAAATAATGATGTGAGATTTTATAGTTCCAATTAGTGTCAACTCAAGCCTTTGGTACATAATAATTCTTACATTTTGTAGATAACAACATATTATGTACTGAAATTTATAGCCTATCTATATACTTCTTTTTTTACCTTATGGAATTTCCGATTTAAGCTATTTGTCTATTTCAGAGTTAAAAAATAATAAAGAAATATTTTTTCCCTAAATTGTAAATCACTACTAACATAGAAATTGTACTTCTCAAGTCTGAATAAAAAATACAATCTAGTATGAATTTTATATGCAAGTAAGCTTTTATAGCCAATATTTTATATCAAGTTTTTAGTTATTTTTATTTTCAAACATTAATATTCCTTTGGTATATTTTGGACATATAACAAACAATATGACTAACACATTTAAAATACATACGGAATTTTATATGGAGAAATTTGTTCCTTACCATTGTTGATGGATTTATTGACCCAAAGCTTCGAATAAAAATACTGCATGTCACTACTGTGGGAACACCTAGAAATACATTTTCTTTATTCTAGAAGATATAAAAAATATGTTTCTCTGACAAATTGACTCATTGTATTAGACGTAAGTAATTGTCAGTACATCGTGACTTTCTTTACTACATAAATAAATTATGTGTTTCACTTGTAATTACATTAATGAGGAAAATTGTTTATTATTTTATTTCATAAATTGTCTCAACAATATTCAAAATAAACTATTGAATATCTGTAAAATACGAGACTATTGAATAACTATTGAATAAACTATACTATACGAGATAATTTCATGAATTGCACAAAGAATCAAACAAATAAGTTCAGTTTTTTGTTGTATCTATTCAAGTGCATCAAACAGTCAATATTCTTTTCTTATATCATTTAGAATAGTCTGAATGATAAACTATTTTTTGCTTTTGGGACGATAAGTGCTAACTGAATGAAAGACACTCTGCGTATATATCATGGTTTTTTTTTTAAACTTGTGCTTAGAGTATAATAATATTTAAATCTACTGCTAATTTCAAACCATCAAAGTACGCAAAAATGACAAAATGAATGCAAGCAGAAGCTGTCGTAAGTAATGCATCTTGTGGATATAAAGAGATTGAAGTGTCTATTTTATTAAACAAATGTCTTAAAAATTATTAAATTAACAAATAACTAATACCATGCAAAATATTTGCATGTGTCCAAATAATTTTTAAGTTAATTTTTAAGATTTGTGAAAGGAAAAGAGATTGGAATACTTTCTTTTCGTTTAAAATATCATAAATCTTTAATATATGTTAAATTTAAAAATATTGTAAAAGTTATTGTGAATCTGTTTCCAAAAAGGTATTACTTTCTTCTAAGTCAGGTTTAAATATCACGTTACTTGAACAGGAATGTATTTCGATTCTGTTATTTGATATTTCTATTTTAATTTTGAAACTTAATACACATTTAAGTGAAAAGGAACTCTTCGTAAAAAGGGAACTCTTTGGTGTTTGGTTTGATTAAACCTATTACCCAATTATTTATATGTTTTAAAGGAAAACATGAACCATATTTTATTTGTATTTGATTTACTTAATCATTAATTTTAGTAAATTACTTATAATCATATACGAAACACTTCTTAACTAAACAGTAAAAATATAATGGTCTTAACTTTAAATATATTTATAAATTCTGAGTAAATAATGATGCACCACATGCATAGAACTGCAAACAACAAAATCAAAAATACATTTTATTTATCCGTTCACAAAAATTATTTATAAATATCTTTCTTCACAAATTTCCTATTTAGACAGAAATTTTTAGTAATTTCAAACAAATAAAAATCTGTAGTGTGAATGAGATGCTGTGCAAAGTCATTTCTCTGAAAAACCATCACTTAAATTTATTTTATTTCTAAAAAGTTTTTTAATCTTCTATGCTGTTCTGAATCTGAATCTTAGCTTTGTAATATCTGTCATTACGGATAAATCACCAGGAAAATGTTTCTGATTATAAATTTTGTTGTCCACGGGATTTGTTTTATGTGTTAGAACAAGACTATATTTAAACTGGGGTACCTTTAATAAACAATGTTCTCAAATGCAAAGTATTCTTAATTTTTTCAAATATTAAATTTCTAATATGCTTTTCTCGCTCAAAATTATCTGTTGATCCACATCGGTTAATTAATAACTCGCTTTCAGAACATAAGGGAAGAATATCTAGCCTGTTGGTTCTAGCCTGTTATTTATTAACAGATTATGAAATTAAACTGTCAGTTTTTTAATATCAAAATTCTAAACGTGTGTATTCATTAAACCAATTAACGAATATATACATTTAGATTTAAAAGTAATGAGATTTTTCGCCAAAAAAAGAGGTTTTCTCTTTTTAAAAAAATGATTCGATTAAAAATTATACAGCTTAATCCCTTCATGCACAGCTTTTCTTAAAAGGCCGGCCAAAAAATAATAAATTTTTTAATGTAAAAAACACAATTTAGAATATATATATATATATATATATATATATATATATATATAATACTTCAATAAGTAAGTGTTATAGCTTATAAACGCATGTAAATGATAAACGTCAATAAAACGATTGGTTACTTTTTTTGCTTTCATATTGTCATTTTCAGTTCTCGATTGTATTAGAGTGTGAAAAATTAAAGCAACATAAAGTACAATGCCGCTCGGATTATCTCGAATGTGCACAGTTTGGCCAGTTTAGCGCGCTCGAGTTAACTCGAGCATGCACGTTAAGGGGTTAAAATAAAAACAACTTTCCAAAAAATATTAAAATAAAAAACTGGCTAAGTTAAGAGGACTGTATATATTTTTAAAAACACATTACATCTACAAGACACATCGTATTTAAGTTTAATTATAGCGTAAAATTTTGAAAATATATAATATATTTACAAAATATTTTTCAAGTTGTCAGAAATAGGCAATTTTATACCAAAATTCTATACTTAATCTAGACTCTATATTGCTTTTAACTAGACATACTTTTAATCTCCTTGATATTATATAATTTTAAGGTATCTAACTGTGCAACCTACAACAATTTTAGCAATATTTTGAAAACTCACTGATATAGGTCAAATATCGAATAAAAGTGAAGAAATTTTCTTAAATATTATCATAATTTTATATTCAAATGCGTAAAAACTGTTTATTGACACTGATCTTGCTGTTCAAAGCAAATTCAATTATAAATAATACATTTCAGAAAAATTTAACTCATTTAAACATTATTTACTAATGTTTTGTTATAGCTACTTGAATTAAATTTTTGATGAAAGTAACTATTTAAACTTAAGTAACAAAGCTTTTGGGTTTATCGTTAAAAAAATAATTGAAAAACAAGTTTTTTTTCAGAAATGACATACAAAGACATAAACAATACAACAAACAAAATCATGATATTTTTTGTTGGGAGATACAGAAAATGTGTAAAAAATACATAATATATTTCTTCTTATATTAACAAAATTAAGTAAAACAAAATACATATTCATAACTTTTACCTTTATTTTGGTCTTCTAAATGGAACTTAAGTGCATTTTAACAGATATTAACATGTATTAAAATGTCAAATCCTGTTTATTTAATAAGATATGATTTATGTACAAATTTATCATTTTCAAGTTAGCAGTAACACTTAACAACTGAAATAAATAACTATTTTAAATATTACTATCTACGTTATATATAAATAACTATAAAACATCTGTATCAACTTCGCAGTGTTTACTGGTACACTAAAAAATGGCAGAAATATAAAATCTTGATAAATTAATGTAACGAAGCAGTGTAAAAAATTCCATTTTTATCACACCTCATACTCCTAATTGAACAGATATACTACATCCAACACCTCTGCGTGAAATGCGTAAAAATAAAAATAGAAATAGCAAAATGCGTTCAACTACAGGGGGGGGGAGTAGAATCTTTACTTCGGGTGTAGCGAATCTGTTGCTCTACTTAGCTTGATGACAGTTTCATGTTTAACGGCCACGATAGAGCGACAAGTAAAATTTGTTAATCTCATACCTTACAGAGTCGTTATCTCACATTCAGTTTAAAGGCAAGGACTATAAAAAGTAAACTCACACTCACAGGAATGCGAAATCTGATAGCCGAGGGAAGGTAGTGACAGCTTTGAACTACTTTACATATACAAGAAGTTTTGAACTCAGAAAGCGGTCCTAGTTGCGTGAAATAATTATGAAATAGTGTGTGTACGTGTATACTACATTTGCCGAGAACAGGATATATATATATATATATATATATATATATATATATATATATATATATATATATATATATATATATATATATATATATATATATATATATATATATATATATATATATATATATATATATATATATATACATATATATACATATATATACATATATATATACATATATATACATATATACATACATATATATATACATATATATATACACACATATATACATATATATATATATATATATATATATATATATATATATATATATATATATATATATACATATACGTGTTTTCAATTTAAATTCTCTCTTATTTGTATTTTAGTAACTGAACTTCATTAGCATCATGATGTAAATCTATATATGATTAAGCTACTGTTATAGTTTTAAATTTATAGTGTATTCAAAACTTTTTTTATGCCTTAAGTTTAACTTTTGTGAATAATGTTTGGGCTTTACTCTGTATTCTATACTATGGGCTTTATTTTAGCATAATATTTGTCCCTGTATGTGTTAAACCAATGCTATATCTTTTTATATTAGGTAAGCAGAACTTTTTGAAAAAGCAGAAATATTTGATGCCGGGCATTTGGTGGGCACCATAATAATATATATAGTGCCGTGTTTAAATATTCAGCTTATGTTTTAACCTTTATTTTTTAATCCTTTAAAAGCTGACAGCATTGAAATCGTGTTCAGAATTTCTTGTTCAAATTTATGAGCCAAGCTATTATAGAGTTGAGTTGAGTTTAAAAGCCCGTTTTGTACCCAATTTTAAATGTAAATTAAAAAAAATCACTCGTGATTTGACAGTTTATTTATTATATTTTTATAAACAATTTATTTATTATATTTTTATAAACAGTTTCCTTATTGTCATAGCTAATTATTTAGACGTTAATTGGATAAAATATCTAAATATCTAGAGTTTAAAATATATTTGAAATCATTGAATAAAACATTGGTGTTCATGCTTACACATTCAGTTGAAAAATACGTTTATGTAACTTCCAAAATTTCTAATAACTGGACAATAAACCAGAAATTTATAAGCTAAATAGCCATATATCGACTCAGTTGATATCTTAAAATTGTTATCTTTATTAGACAAAAAGAACTAAATAAATGCATCATTAGCTATAATAGTTATTAATAGTTAATGTTAAATATTATTGGAATATTATGAATGCTATCTTTTATATCTTCCGTAAGTTTTACAGAATAAGAAGTCTTTCTAGTACTATAATTTATTGAATTTATTGAATTTTTTTTAATTTAGAACTAAGTGTATTTTATCGCGAAACGGGCTATCATTAACTACTATTAGTTTTAGACTTAAACTGCTATTAGTAACTAATTTTTAAACTTACTGTAATGTAATAAATGTTAAATTTTCTAGTCAGTTATAAATGTTATTTTGTCTAACTTGGAAAATAAGTTTTTTAACTTTAACTATGGATTTATTACTTTACCTCTAAAGGCCCTTACTTAAAATTAAATTGACATAATACCTTTTGAAATTTAAAATCTTCATTATAATAACGTTTTGTAGATTCATCCATCATTCAACAATAAGTCCTGGTCCTTTAAGAATTAAATTTTACAAATTTTCTGTAAACCCCTAGTTTTGAAAAAGAAATCTCTCATTTTAAGTAAGAAATTTTTATTAGAATATAACACATGTAAGCTAAATGAATAAAGGAAATTCACTTACCAGCAATAAAATTATAGTGTATATTAGAAATTAAACTCTTATATCATTTTGAAGTAAAATATATTTTTTATTATGTAAACCTAAAACTTATTATGTAAACCTAAAGGTATATATTTTGAAATTTATAACTGCTAAGAAATTGAAAATTTAATAACTAATTAGCCAACAAAACGAAATGTATTTTATATTCCTATTACTTTAAGGGGGATTATCAAAACGAAAACTAGCTTCTATTTGATCTAAAAAAATGATTTTTACATATTACAAAACTTTTATGCAGTAATTGGCCTTTTCCTTTTTACCCTCAGTGTGCATATTTTATGTTTTTGAAACTTTTATTCCATCATATAACAAAGCTAAAGAGTTTTCATAAAGTTAGGCCCTTAATAATTCCTAAGCAGAACATAATTTTGATAGAAGTTTTTATATTGAATTAAAAATCAACTATTAAAATGAAAACTTTTCAGCTCACAAAGTATCATATTCCCTTAAACTTTAATAACCAAGAACTTTTTTTAATATAAACCATAAAATATAATATTATAATTTGGTTCGGAATCTTTAAAAATGCGTTATAAACCAAAAAATATATGCGAAATCGTTTACCTTCACGACTCGTTGGCAATGCTCTTCTGTCATAATATTTTAATACCTCGTCCAGCATATCAAGGTCATGGGTCTTGCTGTTATTCGAGAATCTGAAACACAAAATTTTACTTATTATAATTCCCAAAATATTCCATTTATCACTCTTATTTCATATTTATAAAAACATTCATGACAGCTTCAGCCACTTCACGTCAAAATATCAAGAAATGTAAATGCAAAAATTTTATTCCTAGAACTTTATAACTTTCATATCCTGCGGTATAAATGAAAATCATTTCCTGAGTGAGAAGATGAAGATTTAATAAAATCTGAAGATTTGTCTATTGATGATATTTATTTTACCCAAAACTAGTGATATTAAAAGCTGTAGATAAACAAAGAAAGAATACACGTTATTTCGAAATTCCTCCCCCCAAAATGTTTGAGCTGCTTCAGCATTTTAATAAATTGTGTTTGATCTCATATTAATGACGTTTTTTTATTTTGTGTTCTATTAAAATATTTGGAAACTTATTACGTAATATCTCAATGTATTAAATTAATTTTTAATTTGGAAAAACAATATTTTATGTTTTTTAAGAGGATTGGAAAGGTAAAATATGTTTTTCATAACATCTAAACATTGTAAAAAAAGATATATGCTTCATGTTTTAAAGATAAAAGTTATTTTCTATAAGATACCGAACAGAAATTTAGAGGGATTAAATGGTTTTACTCTTATCTATATGAAACTGACAAAGCATAAAATGTTTATTATATAAAATAATATATACATTAAATAATATTGGTTTTACGGTATTTAAAAATTATCAGTCCAATTATGTATTAAAATATGTCATTAGCAATATCAGAAATGTCAGCATAGTCAGGTATATTCAGTCTCTCTTTAGTAAAATGAATAAATCTAATAAGCTATGTAATTTGTAACTATACGTCTATATCCTAATTTTAACCTCAAGTTACTATATGGCAATAATAAAAAACATTATTATGTGATTAATTATTTTTAAGTGATAAAATTCGGTAATAGGAAAATAAAAGTTAAACATTTTCACAATTCCTTTATTTTGCAAGACACAGAGGTGCCAAATGAATAGGACATATATGTACCTCGTAAAGCACTAAATATAAATACATTTTTTAATTATATAGATTACAAAATTTTCCCTATAATTGGTATTTTCCACAATGTTTATAACCATATTATAAAAAGAAGATACATAAATATAAAACACTATGGATGCAAAAGAAGTATACCCTCTGGGAGTTACTCATAAGAAGTTTGAAAATTTAATTGATCAATAAAAAATATTATTCTTTTTAAAGATATAGTGCCTCAATAATGATCAACACTTTGAAATTAACTATGAAATTAAATCTGAGAATCTTCTTAAGATTTAAAAAAAAAACACATTGTTACAAAGCTCTTTTCTTTTGTTTGATATCTGATATTATCTTTTAATCTTGAGTATTTATATGATTTTATTTTTATGATTAAATTTTCTAATGCAAAAGCTTCTCAATATTTTTTTTAGTATTTTGTACATATCTTAATAAATAGAGTTATATTAAATAAGCTCATATATACAGTTTTCATAAAGTTTTGTGGATGATTATTATCTGAATAAATCAATATTTCTAAATATATTGGGGGGGTTAATTAAAATTTTGTGATTTATAATCTATTTTAAAGAAAATATAGAATATAAATTTTAATGACATAGAAAAAGTATAAAATAAGTAAAATAATATTTTTAGTAATCACATATAAGTACGTTTATAATCATATAAGCATGTTTATTATCAGCATGTTTTTTATGTTCTTCCTATATAAGCATATTTTCTGGGATTTTTCTTCAAATTATATTTTGTAAAGAGAGTTACTATACATCCAAAAAATATAGAAAATAAGTTCTTACATTTATTGCTTAAATTAGCAGAGTTTTTCTTCGTTCCTGTTTATATTATTTATACTTCACATTGTTCAGCGAAAAACATGTTGAAATAATTTTAAATTAATAATAAGCATTTTGCTTTTCTTAAAAATTTATTTGCTTTTATAATTTTAATGTTTTTATAAAACTTATGACACTCAATATTAATTCTTTTATATAACAATATTATTTTTTAAGAATAAAACGTTGTGTAGTATTTTCTGAGGCAATTTTTCCCACTCTTTCATCAACGCTGCTTTTAGGGCTAATGTAATTCTGAGAAGGAGTTTCGCTCACTGTAATTGCCTTTTTCATAAAGTCTCAGTTATGCTCTGTACCTGAGGTTCTGAAGATAGGGTTAGTGCAGACATAATCAAGTTTATTAAGCATAAAATTAAATAAATTCTTGCTAAATATAAAGTATATAAATAAACTGTATCCTACTAGTGTTATTTATGGTATTAAAAAGGAGAATTGAAATTTGTACTATTTTTTTTCCTTGGTATTGAAACCACTTTGGGGATAGATGTACTGCAAAACGCTTTTAAATTTGGAAGTGTTGCCCCGACGAAAAATGTATGAGAATAACTGCTTTATAAAGTTATAGATCTAGATGGCTAATCCATCGAGTGTATTTCTTCCCGTTCTAGAAATTCATCTATCAAATTCCATCTCTATCTCAGACTAGTTACAATGTCTTTTTCACAGACACGGAGGGGTATGGTCATTGAACATGTTGTCTTCTCAGACCATTTTACCTCTAGAACTATAATTAACGATTTTTCAGAGGGCAAGTTGTAGGTCACTAGTTAATCCCACAAGACAATATGTCGAGAATCAGCAGGTAGGCTGAACAGTGACACATGTAGACACGTATAATTAACAAGAGAGCTGTGAAGCTGTCCATATTTGTAAAATATTACTGCAATGGATAAAATACGATATTATTTGGCTTTTAGGACTCTTAGATGACATTTAATGGTATTTCTCTCGATTAATCCAGTGTCTTGAAACAGCATGCCTAAGTTGGGCTCAAAATTTTGCGTTACATTAAAATCTCTACATATCAGGATTTGAGATTCAGCTACTTCTAGACTAACTATGATTCTCCACAGCATCTAAGCTGCTGGGTTATCCATCTTTGCCATATCAATTTAAATTTATCCTATTGCTGTAGAGCCAAGATATTTAGTGCTTTTTCCGAACAAACAATATGCAGTTTTTGCCCTGCATTCTTATGAAACATCTTTTTCTACTCCCCAAGATTTATTTCATGCCCTTATATATGAAAATAACACTGATATGATGTCATTTATTGGCAACAGGTAGGAATCAAATTCATTGGGGACATTATGCCTTGGAATCTTGTCCCAAACTCAAAATGTATATAACAAACCATCCAAGTTTGTATAAATAACAAGCACGCTTCTATACATATTAATATTACATACTCCTTATATATATATATACCACATTAATATATTAGTATGAGATACATGCAAGTATTATATCTGTAATTTTAACCCTATTTTCGCTTTCTTTTCCTCATAGTTTAAAAACTCGTTTTTTCTTTCTTTATATTCTAGATATGAGTTTAATAAAAATATTTCCCTGTCTGGAAGTGTTTATTTGACCATTCTCACGTAATCATTTACAATGCCTGATATTTTATTCTGTTTTATTATTTGCGATAAAAGTATATCTTGTGTAAAGATTCATGTGGATAAGGCTTTTTCCAACAAATTCTCAGAAATAATAATTCAGTATGTGGATCAATGATTTAAAAATGGCTTTTGTTCCCGACATCAAAGGAGATTTAGAAGTCAGTGAAGCGCTTAAAAATCACCCAGAACTTTTACTACTCTTTTATACTTCCTTCTATGGAGACAATGAATCTTTACTGCTAAGTGTAATGACACAATTTATGCTTTATATTCGCCTACTTAAGTATAATTATATAACAAATAGGTTTTTATCATATTTATTAGAGTAATTTTCTTTCTAATAGCGCTAAATATGCATTTTTCCTACGATTCAATACTTCAAGTTGAGATCTCGCTGTATAACTAATTCTTTACATATAATTAGTTTAATTATATAACATCTTAAATTATAAAATCAGTAGTTATGAAACATAATAGCAATCAAAGTACTAAGATATTCTAATTAAGGTATTTAAATATTTTAGTAAATATTTTAATATCATAAATCAATAAAAATTTCCTTTTTAAAAAACCTTCTTGTGTATAAAATTAGAGATATGAAATTTAATGAACCCATTTTTTTTATTTTTCCCAGTATTATATTTATTTTGATATCATTTCTCGAAAATATTTCATAAATATTGTTACTTTATGTTATAAATTAGAGAAATTATATTAAGTATCAATGCATAACTATTAATATTTACGTTAAAGTCTTTATTATGTTACTGTCTTTTAAAGATAATTATTTTGAAACATGTATAGCAATACAAAATAATAATTTAACTATTTATAATTGCATTTATGATTCTGATTATTCGTTTAACAACTGCTTAAATACTTTCATTAAATATTATATATTATGTTTTGTAATTTCGTACGTTTAGAATATCTAATGAATACCAAGCCTATAGAAAGTTTTACTTTAGTATCAGAGAATTGTATTTAGTCCTAATAACGTATCTTCTAGAAGAAGTTTTAACCAATAGGTCAAAGTCTAATGAAACTTCGTATAACAAAGAAGGATCCGTATGGGTTACAATTTAACACTCTCTTAAAATCCATAAAATATTTCAAATGCTATAGAATTTTCTATCTTTAACCAAAACTCTGCAGAACAGTAGTTTCCAGAAACTTATCTTTATCTTTGAACAATTTGTCATTTTCAGTGAAGTTAGAAAATATTTATAGATGGTAATATTATAAATATTATCCCTAGTTTCCAAATTTTCTACTATTGTTTAAAATTTTCTTCTTGGATCAAAATTTTATATATTTTCAGCAATTGTAATTGAATTTTTCCAGTGGGTAAATTAAATGAAAATCTAACAGATAGATTTGTCTACTGCAGTTTGCAATAGTGTATATATTTTTTAGTAATTAAATCTCTAATCATGAAATTCTTTTTTTTTTTTTTTTTTTGTACAAAGAAAGTAAAATAAGTTCGACCTCAAAATTAATATAAATAAAAAATCTTATTTAAAAGATAAAATTCAATTTAATCTATTTAATGATTATTTATTTATATATTTGTTCTCATGTGGAGGTACTTTCCTTTCTTTAGCATTCAATCAAACGTCACTTGTTGACCTTTTATATGGGAGAACATAAAAATTGTCTTCATTATTTTCGAATTTATTTTTTATATTTAAATTGACAAATTAAAAGGTAATTAATTGTACACAAACAAATATTTAATGAAAATTAAAATTAAAAAATCGAATTTAATCAATCAACAGTAAAGTACGTCTACTGTAAAATTGATAAATTTGGTGATATAAACTTATTTATAAAGTTTATTGCATTGAAAAAGGGGCCTTAAGAGTATATTGATTCGGTGAAATCTTAGGTTGTGTAGAAAAGGATCAGATGAGATAATTGTATAGATTTAACCCCATAGAAGTGTGTTATTTCATTTCTCTCATAACCACAATGTGACAATCTATTGAGTAGTAGTTTCTACAATTTCTACAATTTAAATCGCTTACAGTTTAAGAGGATTTGGAGTTTAAAATAAACACAAATATATCCAGCTCTTGCTCATTAGAACACCAAAACGGTTATCCTTATATAGAATCAAATACAAAGCCAGTGTTAGAGAAACAAAATAAAAAATATAAAACTCTAAACATTCTACAATGTGGTGAATTCTTTTAATAATTGTGAGACAAAATATTAGGTGAGACAAGCTAGTTTGTGTTTAAAAAGAGTGTCAAGCATCAGTGTTTGTTTTATATAAAATATCCCCCATATTAAAATGCTTTATTTAACCTCTAGTAATTATATGTATAAAACATTAATTAAAACCTCTTTATAAATTATAGTGTTAATTAGCATTATTAAAATATTATTTTTATCCAACCTGATTTGTATAAGCCGACAAGAACTTACAGAAATCTTACATCATATAAGCTATATAATAATAATATAATCGCTTTGGTTTTAAAATATATTAGTTGCTACAGAAACAATTCAATTTTGTCAGAAAATTGGTTTCAGTATGATATACGAGAAAGATTTCTATACAAATGTCTTTAAAAGGTACTGAATTGTTTCAATTTTTATTGGAATAAATTAGAATGCATATTACTTTGGATTTTGTGTTTTCATTTCCTTTTGAAGTTTTTAAGAATACATGGGTTATTTTTTCAATGTACATAACATTTTCAACTCAAAGTCTGAACTTTTCAGTTCTCCTGTTTATGTAATATATATATATATATATATATATATATATATATATATATATATATATATATATATATATATATATATATATATATATACATATATATATATATATATATATATATATATATATATATATATATATATATATATATATTATATATATATATATAATTTATATATATATATGTGTGTGTGTGTGTGTGTTGTGTGTATCAAAAAAATCAAAGTATATCAAAATTATAACACATAAAATATTTATCTAAAATTTTCTTTTTTATTCTCGTTCTTTCATAACCAATTTCCCAGCCATAAAATCTCAGATTTAAATTAATGTTCGCTGACTTAAATTCTTTTTATCAGTCTTCCAAAACTAACGCTAGAATAAAATGCTAATTTTTTGGTCCCGTTTTCCAGCTGTTTCAAAAAATAGCTCACATCTCCAATATCTAAATCGCGGCGTAACGCTGAATGACGGGTTCATGGGAAAAAATAGCTCTGTGTTCTGTTCGAAATTGATAGATTTGAATTTTAATGAGCAATATATGTAAACCTCTTGCCCTGTAAAGATGCTCATTTTTAGTATTAATAAAGAACAAAGTTCTGCTATGTTGGCTGGTTCTTTTTAATGAAACCACAACTAAAATTTACTTAGGTTTCTTCATTTCCCAATAAGACCGGGTAATTCAGTAAGAGGGGCTAAAACTTTATTGTAATTAAGATAATAAAATATGCACATTACATATATGTATTTAAATCTCAACAAATCCTTTTGTGATTTTGTTCTTAATTTTTCAAAATAATTGTATTTTTGATACAGCATATCGTATAAACTAATTGGATTGTTTCTTTCAAAAATCAAATAAAACTTTTTCTAATAAAAATTACAACTCCTTTCCGTTGTCAACATAATTATGGTGATCAGAATTTCATAGGTAGATAGTAAACATACTCCAT
>CM063502.1:81246134-81248634 GCA_032207245.1 Pardosa pseudoannulata | reverse complement strand
ATATATCATAAAAGAAATAAGTGCATAGTTTTTTAAATTACTGTAGATTTATAAAGCATCCAGCGTTACAAAAATAGCTTTCGTGCTACTTATAGCAAGAAATAAAAAATGATAAATAATATCTGGTAGCATTTAATTTAATAGTTTCTGAAAAACTTACTGACATAAGTAATAAAGATACTAGAAATATTTTATGTAAATCAGTATAGTATGTTTCGATGATTTTATGCTTTATAAGTAAAGAATATAGTAATAATTTTCAGCATAAAATGTTACATTTCTAATATATTAACAAACATTACAGAAATTAAAGTAGTAATGACATAAGCATTTTAATGTATTGAAGTATTTTTTCTTAAACAAATTTTAACTCAAATTCATGGAAAGATACCATTTCTTAAAAGTGTTCCTTTAATTCGGTACTAGGTATTGTATATAATCATATGTTACCTGAGAGAAAAGAGATAGAGAGATATAATTTTCTAAATAATTCTAAATTCATAAAGTATGCTGTGAAAATGGTGAAAATGTTTTTCATACTATATGTAAAAAGAAATAAAGAAATTATATATAGTAACCCTTACGGTAAAATTTAATAGCTCTGAAAAATTGGAGAAATAAGTATTAAAGTCACTAGAATTATTTTTTATAAATAAGCATATTATATTTTAATGGTATAATGCAATATAAATTAAGAATATAAAAATAAAGCTCAGTATAAAATATATGAACTTCTGATATTCTAGTAATATTAAAAAACACATAACCTTCTAAAAGAAAATATATGTCTATAAGAAAGCCTTACCTATGTCATACTACATGTAATAATAAATAAATAAATGATACATGCTAACTAATACGGTATAATTTAATAGCTCAGAAAAATTGGAGAAATAAGTATGAAAGTTATTAGAAATTTTTTTATAAATAAGCATATTATATTTTAATGGTATCATACAATATAAATTAAGACTATAAAAATAAATCTCAGTATAAAAATAATCGGACTTTTGATATTTTAGTGATATTGAAAGACATAACCTTCATAAAGGAAATATATATCTATAATAATGCCTTACATATGTTATTGTAATTAATTTTCTACTTTGGAATAATTTTTATGGTTATATTTAATCTTTGTCATTAATAAGGAAATAAAATAAAGAAATATGTGACATTCATTGCATTAAATGTTATTAAGGTGCAATCTTTCAAATTAATAGAATGATCAGTATTTTTCTTCCTAGATTTTAAAAATATCTGTAAAAAGATATTTTATCGTTAAAACAATCCTACTAAATAGTTTCAAATGTACACGTGTAAAGAATTTTAGAAATAAAATTTGAAAACACAAAATACAATTTTACAGACAATATCTCATTCATTCATTCTAAACGTACTTGAAAAATATTCAAATGAAAATGTTACATAAAAACATTTTAGAATGTGTTTTAAATTCTCGTATAAATAAAAATTAATTTCTCAAAGCCAAGTCACGTCTTGCAAAATTTATGTATATATTTATACATAATTTTTACAATAAAAAATAGTTTAATAAAGAACTCTAAACTGTGTTATTATTATAAAAATATTGCGTAGAAGGGTCCAAAACTTAAGTAATAACAGAGTTTACATTCCTATTCCACTTCTGAAATTAAGCCTGGTGAATATCTATCAATATTTTTGCATTATATTTACATTATTAAGTGCACTGCAAAAACAGGTTTTTGAAAGGTTGGATTAGTTTGCTTTTGGACTTAATCGAGAAAATCTTCAGCCTAAGTATTTGTTTACATCGTTCATCAATGTGACATCTAAGTCATTTCAGACATTTCTAATGCTATGGAAAATAAAAGAACGAGTAATTACTTTTTCTGAAACAAGGTAAGCAGAAAATTATTCACCTATGTTCCTCGTATAGGTATCAAATAAGTTTTTGCGATAGTTATTGAGATTTGTGTCAATCTGGATAATACGGAAGAACATTTTCTGTTTTATAAACTACAACAAAAATTATACTTTAGAAAATGATACTTAATAAAGTGTCAGAAAATTATATCTTAAACACTTTTAAAGATAAAATGACAACAAAATCCACTGACATTTTACATATACGTGTTTACCTGTCAATTAAGACTTGTCAATTAATGTCAAGTAAGAGTCAAGTAAAAATCAAATTATTCTGAACAAAAGATTTTATAATGTATAAAACCCATCCACTAACCACCCTCCTTGCCTTTTCTCCTTTCAAAGCTGTCACCCCTTTTTGCGAATTGTGGACGGAATTTGTCGCACCATTCAAGAGCTGACAGTTTGGAAATTGCCAGGCTACTTGTATGCTTTGCAAGGTAAAGGGGTACCGTGACACAAAATTATATTTCTTTAATTGTAATCGCACTGCAAAGATTTTTTTCTCAAAAATGTGTTTAAGAGATTAATAATACATTACATACCGAAAATTGTACAAGTTTTTAAAATTTGAATTTTAAAAAATTAACTT
>CM063502.1:81233634-81241134 GCA_032207245.1 Pardosa pseudoannulata | reverse complement strand
AACGGATCATACCTCAATCGCTTTTATAAAAGTTTGAGATTTAGATGCCATTAGTTCACAATCTTATCAGTATTTCTCTGAAAAGTCCGGTATTTCCTTTAAACTGAAAAAGAACAAATAAGAAAGTATGTCAATATTATTCCTCAAAAGATAGAATTTGAGCAAATGCTACATTAAAGCTTTTCCAGCCGTTTAAAAATCCTTTCTAGCAACAAAAGCTGGAATTGAGAAATAATCCGGTTATTGGTTTAAGGAATTTATCCTTGCTATGTGAAACTAAGCGAATTCGATAGTACTTTCTTTAGCAGAAAATACTAGAAATATTTATTTAATTACAATAATGCTTTCATTTCAGATATCAGAGACTTAATAAGTGTAAAAATATATTCATTGTATAACTGATTTTAAAGGAAAATTTTTAAATGAATATTAAGACGGTATTAAATTAAAATAACTTGTTTACTTTCTTTTATTAAAATTGTTATTCAAACTTTATGTTATTATTTTATTTATATTTACATTTTAGTTGTGTTAGAATTAATATTTGTTCCACACAAATTGCTTTTGATGTTAACAGAATTATTTAAAAATTAATAAAAAGATGTTGGAATTATTTATTATTTTTTCTTACCACAATTCTACATTGACACAAATCTATTTTAATAAAAAACATAGATTTTGAGATTTTGAAAAAAATAGGAACATTTTAGACATAAACGGGAAAAAACATTCTTAGGACTATTCATGTGTATATTTTTGTGTATGTGGGAATGCCTTAACTCGAAAACGAAGTGAACTACATGAAGAACATTTAAATCGTAGTTCTCACAATTATTTTAACATCATCTTTCAACATTTTTTCACATTTTTTTTCATTTTTATCTTACAGGGACTATAATAATTTCAGATCATGAAATTTAGAATAATGATATCTCATGCTCTATTAAATCGTGTATTAAAAAAATAAAAAATTAACAAAACCTGATTGTGTATTTTTTTTTACCTTTCCGTACTCTAATTTTACTTATAGAAAGTAACAGAATCTTTATAATATTTTAGCTTGAGGTTTTAAAAATATCAGGCAGCAATAATTAATTTAATAACTACACTAAGTGTAACTGCGATTTGGCATGTATATATGAATACTATAAATCAAATACCCATGTAGTTCAAATGAGTGAAATTAGAAAGTGCGTATTACATTTATTTAATACTTATATTACAAAGTTTTACCATTATTAATTAAATTTGTAGACAATACGTAATTAAGACCATGTGCTTTTGATGTATTGTTGAGTTTCAATTGATTACTGCAATTTAATATTGTGTCAATTGTATTAACTAAAGCTCAGAAAATATACTTTTAATATTATTCATTCTTTATTAACATGTAATTAACAATACACAGAAATTCATATGCACATTTACTTGTGCAGGTGTCCTTGCTCTCCTGGCAACAGAAAATATATATTGATCTGCTTTTCCTTTTACTTAAAACGTTGCACCGTATTAAGCAGCAGATGATAGGGTGTTAGAAATATGAACTATGAGTAGCTCAATGGTGACTGTCTTTATTTCTTATTTCAAGTGGATAGAAATAATTTGATGAAATCCATTTATCCAGTAATTAAGTTCACAAGAGTGTGTATTAATTAAATAAAGTATCTCTTCTGTCATTTCAGATTATGAATCAGGAATCTTTAAGTAGACATCACAACATCTGTCAGTAGAAATCACATCATTCCTCCAACCCCATGTATTTTTTCTTTATTTGATTAATTTTAATTTAGAAGCTAACTTTACGGTTTTTATACGGTTCTGTGGGATAGTAAATGAATGCTCTGTAAGTAGTTAGACTGCTTCACTCCTAAAAATATCGACAAAGGGAAAACCTTGTGATTGAAATTATTATTCCAGTGAATTTCAAAAGTCATCCGGTCTAACCAATTTTCATCAAGCAATTTAGGCCTATTAAGCACCTAATTAATTAGAAGAGTAATTCGGGCTCATCAGAATAATATTTTATCAGGATGTCTATAAATACAGCCGAATACTGTCAACCCCATTACTCTACAGCCATTTATACATGTGTTGACAGTTTGTTTACATGTGCTTAGAAGGGATCCAGTGACAAATGAGCTGATTGTTCTCACCTGGGTATCTAATGGAAACAGAAAAAGAGACCAAGTTTACTTAGAGGTGAATGGCCATAGGAGAGAGACCAACTCGGATTGCCAAATTGGACAACAACAAGTGATGCCACTGTCGACAGGAGGACATGGGCGATGAGAATTGCGTCCTAATGCGTCTACCGAGAGTAATGACTCGCAAGGTAAACCAACTTTTACAAAAATAAAGCACATTCTTCTGTGATCACTAGAAAATTACCCTCCCATCTAATTTTTGTTTTTTTTTTTAAGAAAGAAAGAAATGCTTTACATGAAGGGAGAATTTTTTGTGACTCATTTAAGCCCTATGCAAAGCAAATTTCTTACCTAAACGAACACATTAACCACCAACGGAAACATGCGGTACTCTGGTACACGTTCATAACTACATTACCAAGGACAGATATATATTTAACAAAATATAGAATGAATAGAAGGGAAGCAAAAAAAGTGTTATAAAAGAAAATGGCAAAGGTTTTCCCGTAATCATATTAAAATAATTCCTACGACATATAGAATAATGAAAAAATTAGCAAAATTTGTAATGTAATGTAGTTAATGTAGTTTCTAACACAAATTTTTGGTATAACCCCGAAAGTTATCATTTTCCCGAAAGAAACATAGTTGAATTTCTTTTTTTAAGAATATATATATATGTCTTTTGGACATTTTAGCATGGCTGCTATAACTGAAATAAGCAGTGAGGTAGTTGAATAAAATATAGAATGTGATATTTACCCCTGAATTGGGGAAATATATTATTTGGAAGAAATCTATCAATCGAAAGTGGTACTTTAGAACATTTGGTCGCCTAACATTCAGACACGATTATATTTGATCACACACTAGAAGTGATGACATCCTGTAAGAGCCTCTAAAAATATAAAATGGCAATACTTTATATACCTTTAAAGTAGCCTCAGGAATAGAGACTAATGGAAGAGAAATCCCCTCTTGCCTCAATTTTTATAACAAATTTAAAATTTATTTTCAACTAGTATTTCAATCGCCTATATATGTATTAAAAAATATAGTGTTCATTTAACTCTTCATAAAGCTTGTTAGTTGAAAATGTCATGTTATAATGAGTTTTTTACCCTTAATATTAGAATACAAAAATTAGTCTTGCTTGGTAAGTATTAGAAAATCTTTTACTGTACAATATCTACATAAGTGAAATTTATAATACTATACGTTTATGTAAGTTTACATAATACTATATGTTTACATATTATTTTAAATCCACACATAAACTAAGTTTTTTGGAGTTCAAAATTAAAATGAATTATAAATATATAATAATCAAATTTTAAAACTTAAAACAAAATAATACCTACTTTTAAGTTTTGCATACAATAGTCAAAATGGAAATATACTTCAGAATTCTAACTTTCACTAAAATTTTAGATATAGTTTTTACAATCTTAAACATATGAAATCTCAGCAAAAAATGTTTAACAGTACAAATTATATATAAACAATTATATATAAGTATGTGATGTAAATAAATTAGTTTCCGATAAATGTCGGACCAGTTTTATATGATAACAACTTAAATTTCTTTTGACATTTAGTTATATTAATTAGATATATTTCAGAAACGGTACTGACGTACTTTACCAAGTGCAAAACAGTGGTAAGTACTAACTCTGTGTCTCACAGTTTAAATACTGTTAAATCTATTTAAAATTTATCATCTCCAATAAAATTACTCTTTAAAAATGAAAAGAAATCAAAATGGTTTATTTAAGCTAGGGCCACTTTTCACTTATAAACGTCAGTAATAAGTTTCCCATCTGGGTTTTGTGTATTTTATGTTAACAGCATTTTCTCTCTTTCATCTTTAAAGGAAATAGGTATTAACCACTAGTTTACAAAGTAGAGGGTGGAAATAATGATATGAGTATCATGCAAGATATCAGATGGATTTTAAATTAACAAAACAAATTTTAAATTAATGGTAATAATTCTGAAATAACATATAGTTTCCTTACTAAATTGTCAAAATATCATTCATAAAGAATGGTTTTAATATACAATTATTTAAAACATAAAGTTTTCTCTGTCTTCAATTGTTGAATAGGCTCAGTTAATGACTGATATTTTAAAATTATGTGATTAAATATGAAGTAAATTTCTAAATGTAAAAGAGGTAATAAATGCAAAAATAAATAAAACTGTGAAATTATATTAGTTAATATTATTGTTTTAAATTAATTCTTAATTTCTATATTTCATAATTATAAATTTGTTTGTGAAAATAATATTTTAATAATATTTTAAATAAATTTATAAAATGAAATTTATTTATTACAACTTGAAGTTTAGAGTTTTGATTTAGAGCGAATTTTAAGATTATAAAATGACTTGTTCCAATTTTTTCATAAATGTTACTGAAGTTTGAGTTATTTTACTGCACATGGGCCCTAAAACATGCTATAATAATTCAATTTGTCTTTTATCATGAGACAAATCTTGTAATGGTGGTCGTTGCAATTCCATTATATAACTTAAAAACAAGCTTAAATGATTTCGATTTTGGAAGTAGGGGATGTAATTCTTTTTCGGTTTCTCCCTAATAACAACCTTAAAGAGTAAAGAATTTTAAATAAACTTTCTAGTTTTCACCTTGACCTTTATAAAATAAGTTTATACCTTTCTTCTTAATATGCAGATTAAACTTTGTACTAGTTTTAAATAAATAATTGATGACAGCAAGAAATTTAAAAGAATAAATCGAGGTCAAAAAATGCAAACAATAAATGCATAGACAGATGCATGATAAATGTTAAATAGATATTGCATTCTTCTTATTCTTCAATATACGTTAAACATTCAATGTTTAGAATATTGAAAAATTTAGATTTCAGCTTTTGGTATTAAATGTGTCTGTATTCCACTTTATTTTCCAAAATTGGCAACGAATGAACTAGTGTTATTTGAATAACTATTATGAAATATTTTCTTCAAAATGTATATATACTTTTGCTTTCCATTGAGTATAAATATAAGGCTTGTCAGTCAGTCTCAAATGCTCAGATTGCTCTATCACTTATTTCAGAAATTCAATTTGCTAAGGATTAAAATGGTGTAACGATTTATGAGTATTTAGGAAACGAATAGAAGGCTAGATAAATTTTCCTAAAATTAGGATTTTACTAAAAATTAAATGTAGTAAATAACATAAAAATATACTTTGAATATTTAATAATCTAAAATAATCATAAAAATGAAGCATTGCAAAAGAAAAATGTTTTGTTTGGATATACATTAAGGGATAATAACTGAGATATATGTCCTATAAAGTTAAGTTTATCTCTTGACCAATTTCTATCTACTATCAATAAATTATATTTATAAATCTGCCTTCACGATTTTTCTGTCAATTTTATAAAATGTACAGAAAACAATGTAATCACTAAAAATGAGATATCTTAATTCTGTTGAATGGTGATATACTGGACCATATTCAGAAAAAAATTCATTAGAGGATTGTATTAGGATAAGTGCATGTTTTGAGCTTGTTCGTCATTTCTAGTATGGACAAAATGAATCAAAAACACATAGATCGGTGGATAAAAGAAGTTTCTATGCTAAAAGTTTAGAACTTTTACCTAATGGGACCAGTATTTTGGATATGTTCCTGATTTTTTAGCATTACATTTAGTAGAAAAGACAAGTTTGATGACCTTTGTAAGGTTTTTACTGTCTCTAATTTAGAATATTTAAGTTCAGTATACCAAATGAATAATTGTTATTAATCTGTGAAAGTATAAGATTTATAAAAGCTAAAATATTCTCAGTAATTTATAAGGCTATGGACATTGTACACTCCTTTTTAATTAAATTTGTATATTAGTAAATCATAAAGGATAAATTAAATGCATTCCTAGATATACTGTTAAAGTCTTTATTTCGTTAGAAGATGTTATTTATTCTTTGAAATTGTCCATGAATTAGAAATTGAATACACTTTATTTTCAAATTATCTATAGTAAAATTTTTAATGTACTTTTACTTAAATTATAATGTTAATTGAAGATGTATGTAATAAATCCCCATAAAACCTTTTTTGTTACATGCTAAAAGTAGCCTCAATGGTATTATGTATAAGCATAGAAATAAAGTACTTAAGTTTATATCATTTTACATTTTTGATGTGATAAAAAACAGTTTCAAGCAATCACTAAATTAATCAAAGTAATCACTAAAGGAGACGGTTTTACAGATGTGGGTGATTCATTATACATACATTACAAATTTATTGGATCAATAAGAAAATATGCTAAATATATTTAATTAAAAAAGCTTCTGAAAAATGCACATCACACTAATCATTGTACTTTTTTATTTGTTGGAGAGGGACTGTAAATTCTTATTACACAAACATTTTTAATAATAATCTATCAGGTAAATTATTTTTTAAACTGTACAATATCATCTCTCCGATAATATCGGAATCATTTTTCATTTCGTTCCATCATTATTGTCCTAAAATTAAATGAAATTCTGGTATTCACTAATGACAAAAAAAGTCCGTAAAGAAAGAGAAAATATATTTTCTGGTTTAAAAAAGATATCAAACAATTTTCTTGTTAAATGGGGATAATAAAATCTTCTACTCAAAAGAAAATTCCAATGCCTACAAAAAAATTTCATTTTTCTTTCATAAATTATTAATGAATGAAAATGTACCCATTGGTATAAAATTATGGTTTGCAATATCAAAATGATTCACTGCATAATAAAATAAATCACTGAAGAATAAGAATTTTGGAACAGAATTGCTGTTTTCCATAAAATTTAAAAAAAGAAAAAAGGAATCATGAAACTATTATTGTTATGTGTTTTTCAAAGACAAGGACATAATTTAAGATGTTAAAGCTAAAGGATACAGTAAAATTTTAGAAATCTAAAGCGGTCATATACAAAATATGTCGTTTCTGTCATATTGAAAATATCTTTCCATTTTAATATATTCAGTTATTTCTCTTCTACTCCTGTAACATATTTAGCATTTGACATGAAATTTAAACTAACATTCAATTTGTAGGTAAAATATATTGTTCAATATGCCTTGGGATTCAAATCATAAAATAATAATAATAATAAATGATTGCTATAGAAATAGTTCAATTTAATAGTGTATTGTACCTAGGAGCGATATTTTTTCGAATAAATATTGTTGTGGTTTTACATAAAAAGAGTTATAAACTGAGTATTTTAATAATATTTTTAAAGTATAAAATTTGATTCTTACACAGTGTTTCAAATTTTGAGAAAAGACAATACCAATTTATTTGACTACTAAATTTCTTGTATTTCCGATAGG
>CM063502.1:81226134-81228634 GCA_032207245.1 Pardosa pseudoannulata | reverse complement strand
ACAGCAGGACTTACATAGATGCTTTATATAATATATATATATATATATATATATATTCTTACTTTGTATATTGAGTCATAATTTTTTTTATTTTTGCATCATCTTCTTGATTTAAAGAATATTTTATTTCTTATGGTAACTCTATTGTCTGATTAGAGCTCAAATATTGCTATCTGGAGGAGAATCGAAACATTAATTTTAATTACATTGAACCTAATATAAACAGTTTATTGTAAACCAAATAATGTTTCTCAGAATAACTGCTATACTCAGTACCAGGAAGAAATAAACAGTAAAAATTCTAAATCATTCTCTGCAGATATTATATTTTTATCTTCTAGAAATGAACTATTAAAGTATTAGTTTAGATATTTAAAAATTTTTTTGCAACTTCCAATTAATATGTCAATATATTTTAATTGCATTGCTGTATAGCGGTAGCATTAATGGGCGTTATTTTGAAACCTTTTTGTATAAAGAGTATAAAATGAACTATATAAATTTTGCTAAAAGGTAAATTTGGTTTTAAAGTATAAATTTTGTATAAAATCAACAATAGGGGTTCTAAATTTGATTCTATAATATCCTTAAATTCAAAATTTCTCCACTTCACGGATCATTGTTTTTGATCACCGCACAGCGTTAATATGCTTTATGTTGAAAATTTGTATTATATACAGTGCAAATTGCAAGATTTCAATCAAATACAGAACTGCACAACTAGATGTTATAGTAGTAATAAATATAAAATTTCAACAATTTGCTGCTAATTGTTTATTAGTATCGTCCTCAGCAATAATAAACCTCATATTGGAATTTTTTGTTATATAGCTTGTGGATAGCAATCAAAAGCTGAGATACACAACTAAAAGTTGCAACTATTCAAAATACAAAATTTTGACCGTCTACGGTGAATTGTATTTCAGTTATGTGATGTATATACATACCGGTTTTGACTAGTTTCGTGTTGTTAATGGTCAAAACGAAACTAGTCAAAACCTGTTCAGGAATGTCAAAAATAGATTTTTAAAGTTCCAAAATCAAAGTTACTTTGAACTTTCTTACAGATTTTTAAAGTTCCAAAATCAAAGTTACTTTGAACTTTCTTACAGATTTAATAAAACTCGCAAAATTTAGGCAGAAATGTTGAAAATAAGTATTGCCATTAAAATCTGAAAGCTTAAGTTTTATGTGATTACTTTTGTACAAGAAAGCCAAAGTAAAAAGTGTAAAGTTTTGTAAAGTTTAATCTCTGTACAGTTTTGACCATACAGAGTTATATTTATTTGTGAAGGGATGATAGCCACTTGGACAACTTATATGTGTACATCCGTCATGTAATTTCTAAATTTTTTCATTTTTTTGCTTTTATATATTTGTAAAGTTTCTAGTAAACAACTGTAGCAGTTCATTCATATTCTTCAAAATATTTTGTGGTTTTTAAACACATGCCTGTGAGATTTTGTAATGACAATAACGTAAAACAATAGTTGCGCACAGTTTCTAAAGACAGAATGTATTGATTTCATGTCGTGAGGAAAAAAGGGAGTTTATGAATAAATTTCTTGTTAGTTTATGTTTTACGAATATCAATTAGTGCATTATTTAAGTAATTAGAATTTAAAAATTCATGCTAATTTCTAATCCTTTACTTTATTTTATATACTTCTATTAGATATCTAAACCATTAGTAAAAAAGACGCAGTAAATAAATATTAGGATATTATATCAACACTTGAAACACTTATGAATGCGGATTTTAAAACATAAAATCGATTTGAAGATGAGTATGTTTTTTAAAAATGTGCTTATGCTTAGATGCGAAATTGCAGAAAAGATAAACTGTGTTAAGAGGTTAAATTAAAGACATTGTTGATTATGATCCCATTGCAAATAAAAGGAGATAACGTGTGCAAAATTAAACAGTGAGTTTATCTTAAAAGCCAACATTATCGATTCTTTAACTTTTAAACGTCAGTGGAAACCGATAATTATTGCTTCTACTGCTCGTATTTACTAATTTTCATAGTTAAAATACGAAAGTTAATTATCTAGTCACAGCTATATTTAATTTCAAACACTAATTACAGGAAAAACGTACCTCTTAATCAGTGCTGCCCACATTATGTGTAGTCAAGAAAGCTTTAAAGAAGAAGCATTCAAAGTCTAGAGTGAATTTAATTATTAACAAATTTGAGTGTAAATTTTAAGGAGATTTGTAAAAACGAAATTATTTACAATATATTGCCACTGCATGGCATTCTTAATCCTTATAAGTGTTATTATAAGCTACTTTTCAAAGCAAATGATTCGAATAAAATGATTTTGCTTAGAAACAACTTAGGAATTATAAATTACTATGACATATCTGTTTTAACTTTATAAAAACTCTTTATTCGAAAAACCTTTACTGAAAATATGAATTTTTGCATTTCAAGGAGCGTTTTTCAATGCATTCTTGGCATGGTACCATATATTTCATATTCAGGAAATATCCCAA
>CM063502.1:81203634-81218634 GCA_032207245.1 Pardosa pseudoannulata | reverse complement strand
AACAGAAGAGCATTAAATAAGCCACTTTTAGCAAAAGATGACATATAAAATTGACCAATGAGATTTTAAGTTTAGTCTTATAAGTTTATAATTATTATTTATATAATTGATTCTCTATTGTCTAAAAGACCATAAAACAAATTAGATTAATGAGCATTAATAAAAAAATCTACTTTGTATATTATAATATATTATTGTTATATTATGTGAACATCTAATTGTTAGATTAAATGTTAAAGCAGACAGTATAATCTTAAAAAATCTACTTTGTAAAACTTCTTCAGTTTTCTGAGGAATGAAACTTAGGGAATTTGCAAGAACAGTCCCTAATTTTAAATAGTATGTGTACATATATTTAAAGTTTATTTCATTAAATTGAATGCTAAGTAACAGTACATTTTGAACTAATAATACTTTTCTGTGATATAAGAAAAAAGTATAAAACACACATGCAGTTTAGAAAAGTATTTTTATATTTTTATATTACTTTTAAGGTTTTTTTCCCTACAAAAAAGAAATATAAAACACCACATCGAAATAAATTAATAATGGTTTTATTTCACCCGAAAACTCTTGTTTCAGAAATTTCAGAAAGGGTTGCAATTTTTGTCAAGAAGTATTTATTATATGACAGTTCATCATATATAATTAAAACATCTCGTAACTTTTCCTGTTATCTGCAAAAACATTTTTTAAGTTTTATTCAGACTACAACTTATAATCCTCTTTACGTGATAATAATGAGTTCTGTTGCTAAGATCACAAAAAATTAAAAGCAAAGTTACTATTCTATTTATGCAGTAATTAATTATTATAACTAAATTCTACATTTTCATGGTACAATAAATAATTAGTCTTTACAATAGTTACAGTAAGGAATAGTCTTGCGAACGGAGTCAGAATAAGTTATTTTATTTAAATTCGTTGTTACTTTACACCTGATTATATAATAAACTAGACTACCCGACAGACGTTTTCCTGTTTTACCTCTGTAAATCCAAAAAAAAATGTAAAATGCAATAGTTACAGTAAGGAATAGTCTTGCGAACGGAGTCAGAATAAGTTATTTTATTTAAATCAGTTGTTACTTTACACCTGATTATATAATAAACTAGACTACCCGACAGACGTTTTCCTGTTTTATCTCTGTAAATCCAAAAAAAAAATGTAAAATGCAATAGTTACAGTAAGGAATAGTCTTGCGAACGGAGTCAGAATAAGTTATTTTATTTAAATCAGTTGTTACTTTACACCTGATTATATAATAAACTAGACTACCCGACAGACGTTTTCCTGTTTTATCTCTGTAAATCCAAAAGAAATGTAAAATGCTTTGAAATAAAAAATAAATTGTACCGTTTTAATGGAAAAGTAAGGAAAAAATTATTTTTAAAATATATGACTCCACCGCGCTTACAGTCATCACAAATGTAATTAGATTAAAATAAAAGTCCCACCTCATTTGTACATATTCGGTCCTGGTACTTCTCCTACAGAAATCCGTTTCGCTGAACACACTGCACCACAAACACGACGGCAGTGAATGGTTTCAAACAGCATTATAATAATCTCAATAAGCGCACAATTATGGAATTTTAATAAATATTTTCAATCGGATCAAATTGTGAATCTAAATCATTCTCGAATCAACTTAATTACACACTATTTCATGAAAATTTCATGAAAATCAGTGCATCCGATTAGGACAAGTCCTATTATAAACACATGGACAGAAGAATTTTATATATAAAGATATGTATTTCTTACTTTTCCAGAAAAGACCTATTGAAGGATTAAAAACCTTTCTACAATTATAATATCCTATTCTTATATCTTTTTACATACTTACTTCTTTTATTCCCTTAATATCACAATTACTGACATACTTTTGCTCTCGATGTACTACGTAAGTATAGAATTAATATACTTAAGTTTCTAGACACGAGGTATTTTTGAAGCAACATATTAGCACTTTTTGAGTGATTTTTATAGCAATAAAATTTCCTTAGTTACATTAAAGAACTCATCATTAAATGTACACAATTGCACTTCATTAACTCTCACCCTGAAAGTATTGCCAAAAGCTAATTGAGTAGAAGTTAGTGAAATAAGTTACAAACTCTCATCCCTAATTTAAAGAGTATATCAAGCTTAATATTTGCAGTATGGGAACGATTTTACAGTAAATACAGTTTTGTAATTTTATATGATTTCTAACATTATGCCTAAGTTGTATTTATTTTTGTTATTTAGTATCGTATTGAGAGTTATTATAATTTTTTAATACTTTTGTGTAAAATTAGTTATTTTATAATTATTGTCACAGTTAAAAGTGATAATTATTTATTCTTCCTTGGTAGCAATGGACTTTAAAACAGTTTATTAGTTAAAATAGTTTTTACGATATCAAATACTTTTGAAATTAATAAAATTATTAATGTTCAAAATATAAAATTCAAATTATTGTTTTAAAAATTATTTTATTCTTGCTTGATCTCTAAATTGAGGGACTAAACTAAAATGTGGAAATTGAATCAATAATAAGTTTCCTGTAAGTGATGTCTAAAATGATTTCTCACAGGAATTCACTTCCTCTAAGTAAAGTTCTATGTGTTTTACAGTCTCTTCAATATTAAATCATTTAGTTCTGTAGATTTTTTATATATCATGGGGATTTAGAAACGTATATACTTTTATACTATTATATTATTCATCGTTTCACTTGTTTTAATGGTTTAATTCTAGAAAAGGGTTCAAATCTTAGTCTAAATGATTGAAGTTGCAATAGTCTTAAATGAAGTTTTAAAATTTTCTTAAGTAAAACAAAAGCTTTCATAATTTTAAATATTTTTGCTATATTTACGACATCTTTTGAGATATTACTACATCCATTAATGAATCATTTTTTTATTTTTTTAATCATTTTTTTATTATTTTATCAAGGGCCTACTTGATTTTATTAGTTACTTTTCAGGTCTTAACATCACGAAATATCTGCTTTGATTCGGGTTGGTTTATAGTAAATAATGCGATTTGCAAAATTATCGAAATTTTTTAGAGGTAGGAAACCTGGAATAGTTTTTGAAAGATACAAGCGCTATTGCTATAAGAAATGCATTAGCCATCAGTGGCATCTCCTTTTTAATGAGGTGTTTTGAGGCATTTGCTCTAGAACTCCCATCTATATTTTAAAAGGAGCAAAGTCTTTGGAATTGTATCTCATTACTTATTATTACAGTTTGATGAAGATTAATACTTATATATTCTTGTTCTCTCTTATTGAAAGACAGTGGAAGTAGTATAACTATATGTTGTCGGAAAGTCAAATTAAAAGAAAAAAAAAATCAAAGAAGTACATTTGTAAACGCAAGTATTTTAATTTTTTTATTTTTTTTTCTAATTTTGCTTTTGGTGTTATACCCTTTATAATATAGTTTTGTAACAATAGTTGGTGTTCTCTACATCTAACAAATTATCGGATTCCAGCCTTATGAATCGTGTAATATTTTCTCCAAAATACAATTTTTATATATGACTACGTGAGTCAAATAAAATTAAGAAGAGTCATACTATTTTAGAGTCCCCTGTATTTAAACATTAATATTACAAAGTCAATATTATATTCTATACCTTCAAAATGATAGCTGCTACTTTTCTAATGTTAAATTTTGCTGCGTAATTTACTGATTTAATTCTAAACTCTTTCTAAACTTCATTAAGTGTGGTAGAAATAATGCAGAACTTTAACACAGTTTTGCGATTTTTATCTACGATTTCATTCTAGCTTTCCATACTGTCGTCAAAATAGTAATTTTCTATTTGAGCCTCCTCGATTTTATTAGACACATTTCTGGTCTTAACTTTGCGTAATAGCTGTTTTGATTCGGGTTTATAGTAACTAATGCGATTTACAAAAATATTGAAATTTTTTCAGAGGTGGTACACCTGGATTCGTTTTTGAAACATACAAGAGCTATTACTATAAGGAGCGCATTACCCATCTCCTATTTAATGAGGTAGTTTGAGGTATTTGATCTAGAACTCGTACCTATATTTTAAAAGGTCCAAAGTATTTGGAATTGCACCTCATTTAAACAAGTATACAACAAATTTTTCTCCGTTTAAATTAAGTATATAGTACGTGTGAGTATTTCAGGTAAAGTAAGAGAGTGAAAACATTTTAGAATTTATTTTACTAAAATAATAAAGGCATAAAAATCAATAATATATTCATAACCATTATAAAGACGACCTCCTTTTTTTCTAGTGCTCAATTTTGTCGTGAAGTTGCTTGGTTTAACTCTAAACTCATTCTAAAACTAATATATGTAACAAAAACATAAAATGTCTTAAAAAATAAAAGATAACTGTTTTCATTTTTCACATTCTCAAAGTTTGCAAATATTTATTATACTTAAAGTAGCATAATTTGGCAAAGCTAGTAGATTTTATTTTTAAACAAATGCTGTCAGGCTATCTGTCTAAATAACAAACATTACTCTAGTTTTTCTTCTTTCTGAATGATACTGATTAAACCTAGTTCTGTGTGTCGACAGCCGTAAACGTCTGTCAAAATGGATTCATGGTCGGCCACCAAACCCAAATGAATGTTCTACAGCTGTTTATGGGAACATTTTCTCCGAAAATATTTTGTGGTGACACTGAAAATTGGCTTTCAAGATGAAATAATATATTTTAATGGTGGTCTATACGCTCGCACGAAAGTTATTCAAACTTTTAATGTCGAATGTATAACATGAAAATAGAATTGGAGAAAATTATTGTTTGGAAGTAAAGAAGGCTACGTTGTCAATTTCAAAAACTGATATGATTTTCTATAACGAAAAAAGTACAAACATCATAAAATAGTGCAAATTATCTAGGCAAGATGTGTAAGAGCAAACAAATATTAGTTTTGCATTTTTTCATAGATATGTGTTATATCAGTATATTCAATTTTTTACTCTTTTTTTACGAAATTAAGTTTTTTTACTTAAATACACTTTTATAAAAAGGTAGTAAATGTATCTCCTAAATATTCAAATCTATATCTTATTCCTGTTAAATAGTTTATATTGTGTTTCTTATTGTATTAAACACATTTTATCTCTGTTTACTAGCACTAACAGCATTTTATATTATCATAAAAATATAAATACTAATAAATTCAATAGAAATTTCATTGGCTATTTTAAATGAAAAATCTGTTTGAAATATCTACTTTTTCAGATAACATTTCTAACAGGAAAATATCTAAATCATTAAAGCTTTCATTGACGTATTCTGTTCTATAATTATATACGCACCCTTAAATCCGCTCGCTTACTAATTTTATGAAAATCAAACAAATTATATTGTGATATATTGAACTTAAAATGATAATATATATTATGAAGAAATATTTGTTTAATATGATCCGTTTAACTAAGAATAAAGGAGCCTCATAAAAAGTTATAACGGCTGAAGAGGGGCTGCGAATGCATGTAAATTTTGAAAAAACAAACAAATCTGCATTTATGAAAGTTTCATGTTTACATAAAAAAACTTACATTATTATATTCATATATTAACAGATAATATATGAAAAATTAGTACTAGATAGAACATAAAATTAAAATATGAGAACAAGATATATAAAAGGCTTCATTGAAGATAAATGTTTGCTGAAAACTATTTTTAAATCCTTAAGTCTTAGAAGAAATTAGGTGAGAGAGATAGTTATTCAAAGAACGATATATGATTCATATAGAATATGAAAAAAGTAAGGTCTAAAATTGAGTATTTTCTTCTTAAGATATGTTTCTACTCTCCTTAATACCACCTAAAAATTAGAAATAAAAAACTTTTAATATACAGTGTTAATTTTATTTCTAATAAACCCTATTAAGTATTTGGTGAAAAATCTTTATTGTTAAAATTAATAATAACGAGTTACAAAATTGAAAATGATGAAAAATAAAATAGAAGTGACACTGGCTCTAATACAGGTATTTTTACTAAATTAATAAAATTCTTCTCTGTTTCATAAATAATATTTACTACACTACAATTTTTAAAACTTTTTTATCAAACATGTATTTATTCACATATATACACGTTATTTTTATTACATGTCACACGTTATTATACATGTCATTTTTGAACTGTAAGCATGATTATATTTATTGCCTTATAAGTAGTAAGCTGCAGTATCTCTAAAATTTGTAGACAAGCTACTTGATCTATAAGCAGTTTTAGTTTCCAATATCATATGTTTTAAAAAATTTCAAGAAGCGGTCAATTTCTAAATCAGTAAGAGTATGTTATTTCATTATGAATCTGGTATGGATAGTTTCCTTTTTAATAAAGAATTCGAAATTTTAATTTTTACATTCGAATATTTTTTGTTTTCTTCTAATTTTTTCCTGTCTCCTTCTTTGGAGATTTAGCAGATTGCCTTCTAAATTCCAATTAAATAATATAATATTTTCAAAATATAATGATTTAAATATTTATCTTTAAAAAATGTTTCATACAAGAAAAAATAATTGGTTAAATATATCCCAAAGTAATTTTAGTCTTAGCTTTAGAGGATCTCTAAATTTAAAAAATTAGCTTATATTTTCCAAATTTTTAAGTTTATTATCTTTTATTTCCTTATTTTCTTTAATAGGGAGTACTAGATTTAAAAAATATCAATATTTTATTTGAATATTAATTATGTTAGCACTGTAGTGTAGCCAAATGTATTAATGTCAATTACCAAAAGTACATTATTTAGAAATATTTACTTTTTTACCATATTTTAATTTAAGATCCTCTATTATAAGAGTGTGCAAGCAAAAAATTTATTTGAAAAAATGTGATGAATAATTATTTTAAACTGATATCGATAATATGTGGTCCATGCCTCTAGTGTCAGTTTTAATATGAAAATTTAGTTTATTATAAATAGAAAAAATTAGCAACTTGTAAAATAAAGAAATTATGCCTATTTATTACAAGTAGCTTAATATCATAGATATGTTTAGAATACAAATGGTATGGAAAATATGTGGTTTTAATTACATTCATCATGCTACTAAAGCTGTTAAAAGTAGTGCAAGTCACATGCAAAAATAACCTATAGCTTATAAATGCTATAAATCAATCGCTTAAATTAATAAACATGAAATAACCTAGCATGGTATGAACCAATGAAAGTGAAAAAGTCACATAGTCATTTATAGAAAGCAAATCTATATTTACGTTTTACATTATGCATAACTTTATTCTAGTAATAAATATTTTTTAAAGAGTATAGATTTATTGAATCGATGAATAAGAAATGTATTAAAATAAAAATTAATATTCACTTTATCATTTAAATTAGACTACTTTTACTATTTAGCTAGAAAGGCATATTTTGAATTTTTGTTATTAGTGCTCACTAAAAATGTTGTTCTGGGTAAATTTTTACGCATTATTAAAATGTTATTGTAATTTATGTACCTTTTGTTTCATACATTTGATATTAAATAACGTTTGATATTAATATATAAATTTTTCAACTTATATTTCTCTCAGTATAAAACTGTTTAAATTGGAAACCATAAATGATCTGACTCTTAAATTTAAAAGTTCAAGGCATATTGTACCTTAATATTATAGAATAACTTATATAAAATTTTTCAAGTTAGTATTTAGATCCTGTAGTTGTAGTATATCAGAAAATTCAGAATAGAATACTGTTGATCTCTATCTTTTACTGAAGATTTCGTTCTATGTGCAAATGTTTTTCCTTAAGTAGTGTTCTGATACACGTCTAAGTTATATTTTACATTAAAGATATTGGTATAAGTATTGTAAATAATTTATACAATTGCTATATTCTTATAAAGAATTTAGTATTTTATAGTTTTGGGATAAGACGAATATTTTACTTTAACCTTACATACATCCAGTTTAAAACATTTGATTGCAATAAAGGATTTTAACATAGTGGTCATTCGTTAAAATATTTAACTTTATAAATTTTATTTAATAAATTTTAGATGGCATTCTGTAGGAATTTTTAATTTGTAAAATTGTCACGGTCTTTCACCTATTAAACTTTGTTTCTATCTTGATTATGGCTTTACTTAGAAAATCCTTATGCAAGTAACGTTAGGCTCTTTTGCGCATAATTTTAATCTTACGCTGGAGGTTGTTTCAATAAGCAATTTAAAATGTAAATAACTTTCCTTCATTATTCCATTTTTTTTACTTGATAACATTTAGTGTCACAGAAAATATTAAGTCCCAAATCATAATGCTAGACGTGATATAAATAAAGCAGTCACATTTATAAAGCTTTTACCTAAAATACGGTATTTTTCTCAGTAAAAGTTTATTGTGGTAGATATTCGTGCAATGCATCTTCATAAGAATCTTTATTTCAATCAGAACGAATGAAATTACATAAGTTATGTGAAAATGATTAAAAATTGCTATCATCGTATGGAGTATGTAGTATTTTATAATTTTGAGAAAAAAAAATTGTTATTCACAATGAATTTAAGTTTGAAATATTTGATTAAAGAGAAAGATTTTAATCATTTGTTGAAATATAAATATTTAAAACATTTTGTTTACTAAATTGCAGTAAAAGTGCTGTGAGAATTTTTAATTTATAAAAGTGTCACAATCTTTTACCTATTGAATTTCATCTCAGTCTTAATAAAGTCTCCCTTAACTTAGAAAATTGACTAGCGTTAACGTACGTACCTGTTACGCATAATTTTAAACTTATTTACACCGAAAGCTGTTACAATCAGCAATTTGAATTTTAAATAACTTTCCTTCATATTCCTCTTTTTCATTCTGTGATATTCAATGTCACATAAAATATTTTGTCCCAAGCGATGGTTTAAAAAGACGTGATGTAAATAATGCAGTAAAGAATGGATAAAAGTTTAGCCTAAAGCCTGACATTTTGTTCAACAGAAATTGTATTTGTGGCAGATTTTCGCACAGTGCATCTTCATAAGAATCTTTATATTTCATCACGCTAGATGAACAAGAAGCTCTTCAGCGAAACAAATGTATTTCTATTATTTATATGTTTATCGACGGCTCCTATTATTGAAGCTATCTTATACGATCGTACCAAATGAAATGTTTTGAAATTGTTATGTGCAACCTATGAATTATTCAGTGTTTGCATGATTGAAAATCCAAATTAGTACAATCGATATATTTTATTTTAGAGCGATATATTCGTTCCACGTGCTATTGTATTGAATCGAAATATCCCAGTGCACTTATTTCTGCTCTCATTTTAAGTTCTGATGTTATATAACATGTTATTTACGTCACAATATCTCTATTCTCCTATTACTTTGTTTCCTCATATGAATTATTAAATGTTTCTGATGCTTTTTTGTTTTTAAAATACTTATAATATTAAAGCATGCTGGTGGATATTTCCCATTTTGAATTACGCTTTTTAAGTACTGAAATACAAATAGAATATAAAAGTTTGGACATAAGATCTATTTGACATCAGAGCAATGTTGCATACTATTTAGCATCCAAAGAAATTTTTATTTTTACACTAGTTTATTTTAGGAAATGTATTATTACACACGAACAATTAATATATACTTTATTTATTCATTTTAAAAGGATTTCTTATTTAAACTGTTTTTTTGATTGTACCTAATGTAACGTTCTGCAAATATTCATTTACTATCTTTGAATTATTTATTGTTTACAAGATTGAAATTTTATATACGTATATTCAATCAAAATATTTAATTTCCCAATGCAGCTTACTTTCTCTTCAGTTAAAATAGTTTAATGTTAATACATTAGTCAAAACAAACTCTTACACTATGCCTTTTCTGGTACATTTAAGATTTTAAAATTATTATATCTATCTAAATAAGTGGTAAGGTGTTTAAATACTAAGCAAAGTTCTTTGTGGTAAAATATTGATTAATAGTTTTATTTGCTATTTAAGTAAAATATATGTTAAAATATTGTTTTTAAAATCACAAATTGTACAGAAAAATCCTAATTTACGAGTTATGCCTTTATTGACTGTATATTTTGTACTAAATTTGTGTTTTGATGATAACTAGGTGTGAAGGGAGAAATTTTGAATAGGGTGGGTTTCTTCCACTTCAACTCATACTTTAAAATTACTGCAACATTCTATACATATATTATCTATGTATCCTTATGGGGAGCCGTTATACCCCCCTCATAGCTACACCACTGTATATAACACACTCAACTATCTGATTTAAATCACGATGTTCCTACTATTCTAGTACTTTGGGTGTTTTTTTATATGAGTTACTGAATGTACCCTCTACTTTTAGTTTATAAAATAGTAATCCATTGAAGCATACTATGCGGTATGGCTCAAATTTTAATTTCTCCGAACGATGCCCGAATCGTTAGGGCACTGATATGTGGTGTCAACGCTCTTGGGTTTGAATCTCAATGTGGGAGGGATGTTCGGAATAGAATTTATGCAGTAGGTCCCTGTCACATTATCCCTTGTGTTGCAAAACTGTAGAACGTAAGGCTCTCAACCAAATTTGGATTGCACAGATTATTTACTGAAATATAAAATTAATATCGAGTTTAAAGATTAATATTTGTTTTACTTTCTTTTGTTGCTTATATAGTAGTTACATTTCAAGCTTACTTACAATAGAATTTATTTTGTGCATCCACGTAATACTAATATACGTATAACTCTATTAAATTTTATTAGTTTATATATGTATCCTAATTCGTGTTATTAATTTATGCATGTTAAAAAGTAGTTTATAAAAGGATGGTAATATTTTTTAAATTATATATTCACGCCTAGTGAAATATTTCAAAATCAGTCAAAACTTTTGAGAGCTTGCATAATTAAAAATTTACGTAGTTAGTAGAAATATATTTTAAATGCGATTATTACAGTTATGTCACGTAGAGGTCAAATGAGTATATTTTCTTTCCAAATGAGCCTTTTGAAACCATAAATCAGTGGATTTGTCTCCAGTCTCAGGTTTGAGTGTGAAGAGTTGACTTCAGGCAGTATGTCTTAGTCTAATCAACTCTCTTGTTGAAAAAAAAAGAAATTATACAGTTGCAAATCAATCGTTCAACTTACTTTTGTTTATTTAAATAAAAAGTTTACCCAAAACATGTTTTTTATTTCTATTTTGATTTTCTATAACATTCGAAACAATATTTTTCAAATCACGATATATATATTTTCTTTCGCATTACATTGTTTTCTTACATGTGTTATTAAATGTATCTGCTGATTTTAAATTTATAAGATATTATTCTTATAAATTTACCAAATTGTTGAATTCTTAGAGATTTACGTTTTATGTACTTAAATATAAAATGAGTATAAAGTTATGAAAATTATGAATTTTCAGGTACTTCACTGCTTTTATCATTACATGGTGGTTACCACTGCAAGAAAGGTAATTTAATTTGGTGTCTTGGTATATTATATTTCGTAAATAGCTACCCAAATACGTGTTGTATGCAATATAGAAAAATAGACAAAGGATGAAAGAGATAGGGAATTAGATTATCTCATGTTTCTTAGAAGGGTGCAGATGTTATTTTCTATAAAAATATCATTATATGTAACTGTGGAGAATAGGTTACATTGTATTTCCAATGCTCATGTATTAATAATATTTCAGAATCCTACGCTAATATAATGGTACCTCCTTACTTTGTATTTTAAGCGAAAACTTTTATTAAGGCGAAAGTTGGGTCTGGATTACTTAAAAATTCTAGTGGCAAAGTTCTCAAACTTCCAGCAATGAAACATTCCTTTGTTTAACCCTATAAGTGGACACATCGAGGAAAAAGTGTCCAAAAATACGCTAAAGGTTTA
Organism: Pardosa pseudoannulata; assembly: GCA_032207245.1. Lineage (NCBI taxonomy): Eukaryota > Metazoa > Arthropoda > Arachnida > Araneae > Lycosidae > Pardosa > Pardosa pseudoannulata. The sequence goes on along the minus strand of CM063502.1, from coordinate 81,206,771 downwards.
CTGTGTCAGTGATCAAAGCGTTCTATGATTTTTTTCCTTCACCCATTGTCTACTAGAATGGAATACGGAAAACCCACCTTGTTATTGTCCCTTTACTTCCGGTTGTAAATATATGTATATATATACGTATATATATATATGTATATATATATATATATATATATATATATTATAGATTGTTAAATTTTAAAATTCATAAAGATCGTCCAGTCTCGAAGATCATCCAATAAGAAATAATTGATTCTAAAAGTACAAATAAAAATATTCTTTGAGAGACTTATTTATATTTTTTTACGAAAGACATCCAAGATATTTAAGTGGTGCAGTTAGAGATACATCTGTTATTGCAAATGAACTTCGAATTAGAGAATTATAAAGGCATGAAAAGGTATCAGCGTCTTTGGGCCTGAAGTGATAGGGATGCATCCCTCAATAAATTAGTCAAAGAGGGGTACAGTTCTTAAACAATCGACTTGACCCTCCTACCTCAAAACTCCATGGGGCAAAGCACTGTCAGAAATGTATATTACATCTATTTTCAGAGCGTTTTTAGAGATCGAAAATTGTGTATGACAACCGCTGTGAAGATATTATCGGTTTGGCGGAATTGTACGTGCGAACCGCTTAGAGGGTTAATCATTCAACTTTTAAAAAGAATATATTTTTTATGTTTCTGTAGATCAGTTCTAATGCAAAATATACACATACACAATTAAATTTCATCACACATTAAAAAAATGTATCATCTTATTACAAGATGTTGAAGTTTAACAGCATATACACATCATACCAGATCTTATGTATAAGTCTCTAGTTATTTTTAATCTTTCTCGACAATTCTTAACAAGTTACCCAGAGCAGTTTTTTTTGCAGTTCAAACATGAATTCTTGGAAAGTTTTGTTTTTCACAGAATCAATCATGAACATGTGAAAAAAAATTGTAGAAAAACTTTAATTTACAGTTAAATCGAAGATTTTTCACATACTAAGATTAAAAGTTCTACATGGAAAGTAGGCTAATTTCTCTGCTGAACAGAAAACGATTACTCCCTTTTCTAAAACGTTCTGGTATTGTTCAGATTTGTAAAAGAATCAATGTATTTATTTTTTGAGTTATCGACTTCAAAAAGTAAAGTACCGTTTTAAGACCAGAACCAATTTTCTTGATTTCTAACTGACAGAGATTTTACTTAAACCCCCCTTTAATTATATTGCATATCAGAAGAAAAAATAATTTTGGGACTAGTTATATTTAAATGGTAGTGTAGATTTTTAGAACAAACAGTTTACTCAGCATGATCTTGTTAAATCTGAAAAAAAATTTTTAAGAAACCATAAAAAAGGCTTGAATGAAGCTCAGATTTAAAAATAAAATAAAATAATTAATTAAACTAAAGAGATAGCACTATACGGGATAAATTTTATGCTCACATTAAAATTTACAGTGATATAAAGGATATTTAAAGATAATAATTAAAGAAACAAAAGACAAACATTTTGTTTGTGAATTCATTTTCTCATCAATTCAAACACTTCATCACTTCGATTTTGAATTGAAAAACTGCTATCGAGAAATTAAAACCACATATAAGGCCACCTAGTAGAATAAATTGTGTGATAAACAATAAAGAATATTTATTTAAATATTATGTTTCAGAGATATTATTACTTAAATAATAACCCTCTTATGAGCTTTAGAGGGGGGAGAAAGATAAATCTGTAGTTGATACGGTCAATGAAATCTATAGAAATGGGTTTTGTTTAAAAAATGAACAAATTAATGTAAATACATTGCGACACATAGTGTAATGATACTAACAATCTTCAATTTAATACAAAATTTGATTAAGGATGCATAAAATTTTTAATGTGTAAATTAGTGAAAAAGAAAAATATAATATAACATTTTATATATCTTTATATAATACCCCTAACTGTTTGCTTTTGGTCTTTTTTATAGCGCTTTTATATTTAACCCTCCGAGTGGAACACACCGAGGAAAAAAAGTCTCCAAAAATACGTTTAAGTTCTATTGTGTCAGTGACCAAAGTGTTCTATGATTTTTTACTTCACCCTTTGTCGACTAGATTGGAATACGGGAAACCCACCCTCGTTATTGTCCCTTTACTTCCGGTTATAAATAGATATATAAATAAACATTATAGATTGTTAATTTTTAATACACATAAAGCTCGTCAAGTCTCGAAGATCATTCCATAAGAAATAATGGATTCTAAAATTACGAATAAAAATATTTTTAAGAGAATTATTTATATTTTTTTACGAAAGTCATCCAAGATATTTAAGTGGTGCAATTAGAGATACATGTGTTACCGCAAACGAAATACTTCGAAATAGAGATTGACAAAGCCATGAGAAGCTATCAGCGTCTTTGTGCCTCAGGAAATAGTGGTGCATCCCTCAATAAATGTCAATCAAAGAGGGGTGCAGTTTCTAAACAATCGACCTGACCCTTCTATTTCTAAACTTCACGGGCGAAAGCACTGGCAGAAATGTACAATATATCCATTTTCGGAACAGTTTTGGAGGTCGAAAATTGTACGTGACAGCAGGGGGAATTGTACGTGCGAACCGCTTAGAGGGTTAAAGGTATTTCTATTGGATAATTTAAAGTTAATCTGCAGGTTTAACCCTCCGCGAATGGATTAGTTTTTATACTTTCCGGTCCTGAAATACGGAGCGGTTTTAAAAAATTTTCTTTACATATGTTACAATTCTCATCTTCATCAGATGTTTTAAAATAATACAAGAATTTTAATAGCTTTTACAATAAAAATAGATTTTAATAGCTCTTCAAAAATATATAATACGGCACAAGGTTTATAAGTTAAAAAATTCATGCGATATTTTTATTTTCAGATTAATGTAATTTTTAAATATTTTTTCTCGATAAATATTACAGATATTTTGTAATAAAACATAAAAAAATAAAATAAGCATTAAATGATTTTCTAACCTACACGGGGAAATACAGGGATCAGTATTGAAATAACGTAAAAAAAAATTTCGTCCGTGATTTCACGTCACCGTAGTCAGGAACGAAACTGATGCTCCGCTCAAATTGCAGAAGCCGTAAAATGAAAATTTTGATAATCATAGATTGCACGAAAGGATAA
>CM063502.1:81158634-81198634 GCA_032207245.1 Pardosa pseudoannulata | reverse complement strand
TTTTTCAGTATCGCACTAAAAGAAATTTGAATTAGTTGTTTATTCATAAAAAAATTATCTTTTATTCATCTAAGAAGAACATAATAGCATCTTCTTTTCACAAATAGATTACTTTCTTTCCATCTATTTACTTTTTTCTATCGGTAGAAAAAGCTTTAATAATAATCTGGATTTCAGTGACATTCTATTTTTGAATGAAACTTTCACTCTAACCTCCTCAAAAGATTAAATACTGTTTTTGAGCCATTTTAAAAGCATGCAGTATGATGCGAATACATATAAAAATTAAATACTTATTACTAGTGAACCTATTGCTTAAATAAAGTAGTGTGAGTGAGACAAAGTATATTTGACAACCACAACGTGTAGATATATTTCTTAAGTAAAATTTTATCTCTTTCCTTTCATGTAACTTCCGCACTAATCATAGAAATTTGAATTAGTTGCTTCATTTAAATTTAGAAACAATATCCCATTTTATTCAACTAAGAAGTAACAAACTTGAGCGGATCTTCATTTTCAAAAACAAAGCTAGATAATCGTGGCTGCTCTCCTACCTATCCATCCTCACTTTACTTTTTCACATATGCGGTAGAAAATAACGTCAGGGGCATAGTTGAAATATTAGTTTTAGAAGAATGCCAAACATAAAGAAAACAAAAAATCCTGAAGAAAAGCAAATAACATCTAGTGGTCTTACACATATAATAGAAAATTCAGTAAAGTAACATATAAAATGCATTGTTTGATTCATATTAATGTTATTCAGTTTTTATAATTCTAATAATATCTAACATGTACTATTTTATTGCATCATCTACTGTAAGACAGAGTTAGAAATTATTAATATATGATGAAAATCAGCGAGACAAAGGATATTTAACAACCTCAATGTGTAGATACATTTCTTATGTAAAATTTTATACTTTTCCTTCCATGTAACTTCTGGAATAGGTATAGAAATTTCAATTAGTTGTCTTCATTTAAATTTAAAAACAATATCTCATTTTATTCAACAAAGAAGAAACAAACTTGACCGACTCTTCATTTTCACATATGCGGTAGAAAACGACGTCAGCAGGGGCATAATTGAAATTTTAGTTTTAGAAGAATGCCAAACATAAAGAAAACCAAAAATCATGAAGCAAAGCAAATAAAATCTAGTGGTCTTATACAAATATTAGAAAAATCAGTAAAGTAACATATAAATGTATCGTTTGCTTAATATTAATGTTATTTAATTTTTCTAATTTGAATAATATATAACATATAATATTTTATTGCATTATCTAAAGTAAGACAGAGTAAAAAGATATTAATATATACTGAAAAATCGCAACTATTATTCTCATAAAACTGGAATAGCGAGAAAAAGTAAATAAAATTGAATTTCTGGCCATATATATAAATATGTTATCTTGTAGAATGCAAATAAACTAATGTTTTTGTTAATAATAATTTGTTTTGCATAAAATATCATTAAATGTGTTATTCATCTGTATTTGATCAGCTGATAGCTGGATGATCACAGATTTTGACAGCAAATTAGCCAGAGACCTACGTTTTAAACATGAATTTGAGCAGTTGGAATTTTATCTCACATTCGTCACTTCTATATCAATGTATTTTATACTAAATTTTGTATAAATTATTGTTAAAACCTATAGCAAACTTATTATCCACAGAGCATACAGTAAGTCTGCAAAACTCGCTACCCGCTAGTGACATATAGCTGATATCATTGAGGCTCCCCCATAAAACGGTATATTAGAAAATGTTATTATAAACTGAAGTTTTATAATTGACTTTTACATTCTAGTAACTCTTTAGGTCATCTTCGTAAATTTAATTTTAGTCTTGATACGCTTCCCATATACACTAAGTATGCACGTGTGTTATCACATACTGTGTGAGACATTCAATAGAGAAGACACTATTCTGTACCATCTACTGCCTTGTGTACCATGACAATCCATCTCTCCCATGCAGTTTTTATTTTTTTTTTAATTCTCCGATGAAGTCAGAAATCATCGCAAATAATTTGCATTCGATGGTCAAAGTAACTCCATCCTTGCATTATTTTTGACATACTGATTGGTATTCTGTTTATCGAAGTTTTAAACAACAAGAATAAGGTACTAAATTAGTGAACATATTTTTGCTCAAAAATGTGAACAAATAAAGCAATAAAAGCCGAATGATATAATTCACTCCATTAAAAGTAAGTAGATTATAATAAAAGTTTATGATTTCGTTTGTGTATTATAATAGTTGACTTTCTTAGTTTTATTTTTTCAAAGTGTTGATAGCTCTGAAAGGTGTCTAATTTGTTTTAAGTTTGACAATTTTATTGCAGCAAATGATAACAGAAAACTTCTCATAAGATATGTATTTTTTTTTAATTCTTGCATCGGCAGACATGTTTCATCACTTATATATGAAGTTAAACAAGAAAACAAATCAAAATGCAGTTCAGCACTGTCTACCAAGAAAAATTTTAAACGATTCAGACGATATGGTGCAGCATGCTGCCATTTTCAGAGTTAGATATGGTAACAGTTCTAACTTAATAAAAATAATATTTGAAAATGGAAGAATCTTTCAGTATCACAAAAATTTAATAACATTTTATAACAAATTAAAAGAACGATTGTAAGACTGAATGTTAAAGAAATCATCCTAGAATTTTACTAAATCAGGTACGCGATAATCGCAAAAACAGAAAAAATAAACATTTTACTGAAATCATTTATTTTACTTAAAATAGAGAAACTGAGAAATTCCCTCACTTTAACTTAAAGTTCATGTTCTTCAGGAACTAGTATTTTATTAAAGCACAGGGAGTGGTAGACGTAACGCCATTTAAGCACATGTGTTAGGAAAAACAGTATTCAAGCAGCTGTAAAAGACAGGCACTAAAAGAAAAGTATTAAGTATATAGAAATTTAAAAAAAAAACCCTAAACCCTGAGATCTTTATGCATACTTATACTACAAAAACGAAATGGACTAATCTCAGTTAGGCAAATAAAACGTGCAAAGAATAGTCTGTTATAAATAAAATAATTCCCTGGTAGCTAGAATAAAAAGTGAATAAATGTGAATGACTATATTAAATGCTATCTAAAAAAACGGCCTCTCCTATCTAAAGAAATGCGAATTTCTTTATTTTTTTCTTTGTTGCTTTTAATTTCCTGTTTGGAGTTACGGAAAATTTATCTCATTGTTAAATTAAACTTCCAAAATTCGTGTCTTAAACTAGGACACATTTTCTAAAATCTTAAGAAAAGAGTTATCGGAATTTCTCTAAAAATTTTACAAATAACAAATTATTATTTCCCTTAAACTAATTAAGTGTAACCAATTATTTATTCTTCATTATTTTACAACTGAATGAAAATATACAAGTATTAATCAATCATTTTTATAGATGTTAATCCTTTTCAGATCAATACTGATTTTCTTGAATAATGTAAGAAATTAAATAATTTCTTCCCTAATTAATCAGTATTAGAAAATATTTTAATCAATGGCTCTCTAATCAAGGGATTTATAAAGAGTTCATTCAAATCTAGTTTGTATCACAACTAATATTTACATTCTTGACTAATCAGTAAGAGTTAGCAAATATTCTAATCAGTGAAATGACTGTCAGAAAATTTAACCTTTTTATTAGAACATGGCAACATTAGCTCAATAGTAGAATATAATGATCATTTTTGAAGTAAAGGTGTTTTATTTATTTTGAATGATTTTAAACTCCCAAATGAAAATTGCTAATTTTACAGACTAAAATGATAATGCTATATTATTTAGGACTAATTAATAAAAATACTAAATTGTTCAAATTTAAGTATACATTAATATATATATATATATATATATATATATATATATATATATATATATATATATATATATATATATATATATATATATATATATATATATATATATATATATATATATATATATATATATATATATATATATATATATATATATATATATATATATATATATATATATATATATATATATATATATATATATATATATATATATATATATATATGTCGTGGTGAGGAGTTAAGGCGAATGCAAAACAGTCTTTCTTGATAATAACAAGTTTATTAAAACATTGTTCTATTTGAAAGCAACTTGCGCCATTTTCATTTTTTCGTCGAAGACAAGCGTAGAGTGTGTTTACAGTTCCATGTCCACACTCCAATTGACTGTTATCTGTTTGTAAGCTCATCAAATTGTTCCAAAATGCTTCCGCCTGACCGGATGATCCCAAAAGCTTACGCGAGCGTAGGTCTTTTTCATGTATTTTATTATTATAAAAGAGTTCCCTTTTTAAAATCGTTTATATCTCACGCAATTTCTAACTACCCCTTTTTAGACCTTATATATATATATATATATATATATATATATATATATATATATATATATATATATATATATATATATATATATATATATATATATATATATATATATATATAATTCACGTATATGTAGTATAATTCAACTTTTACCCTTTGGGCTTTTCTGTATTATATTTGAATACTCTTGAAATATTTTCAATCTGATAAAGCTCAAAAAATTTAAATGATGTTTTATTACTAGTAAATTATCTTTTTTATAATATATCCAACCATTTCTTAAAATTCTCACTGAACCCCTTTTTTGCACACGATCTATTCTTCTTCGAAGTAAGGTGATGTATAAACAGGTAAGGGTTTGCGTGTAGACATCGGGATATTTAGTGACATGATTACTTTGATGGACGTTCTTAGCCATTATCAATTTGTTATAAGCAGTATTCCTGATCTATCCAGCCCATCTTTTCTCAAGGTTGGTTGTAGTCATACAATTTAAACCAAAATTATGATATCTACGGTCACCGTTATACGAGACTGTTGTGAAATATTTCTCTATAAAAACAAAACACAGTTTAAGCATAATCGACATTCATTCCTCTTATTCTAATAATCTCATTTCTTTAGTCTGATGCTTTTCTTAAAACTTAAAATATTTGCTTTACATAAAATTTAAATCCTCTAGATTTGTCTGTTTCACAGTCTTTTAAGTTTAGATATGGTCCTCCGCCAGTATTTTATTCTTAAATAAATAATGATATAAAACTTCATTTTTATTTTGTCTAGTAAACCATATTATAAATACTGGTTAAAAATATCTTCCTCAAAAGAGCAATTAAAATCTATGTGAAAACAAAAACGTACTTAACAATTTATTGTACAAACATTTATATATAATTAAATTTTTGAAGATTAAATTATTTACTAAAAAATAAGAACTTGTAAAATTTATTCATATCTTCTATATAAAGATTTTTCATTAATAATTTTAATCCTTAATTAAATAAATATATGTACATAAAATGTCTTAAAAATTTTCATCAATTAAAGTGATTTTTCTCTTATATTAAATTTTAATATAGGTTTTTAATATATCTTAAAAATATATTAAACTTTTAAATAATTCTACGAAAATTATATCACATATATATCTGCTTATAACATGTTTTATTACCTTTGACAATATTTATTAAATGCTGTTGTATGTAAAAAAGATTCTCCTGACTTAATAATAAATCCCATTCGGAGTCTGTCGAAAATAATTTTAGCTTCTCATGTTCTTAAAACAATACTGAACACGTGATGAAAATCTTGTTAATGTTCCCTGCTAAGTTTATATTAGTATGAAACTTTGCTTTCATGCATGTCATAAATTATATATTGATTTCATACCAAACAAGTCACATGAAATAATTTATATATATATATATATATATATATATATATATATATATATATATATATATATATATATATATATATATATATATATATATATATATATATATATATATATATATATATATATATATATATATATATATATATATATATATATATATATATATATATATATATATATATATATATATATATATATATATATATATATATATATATATATATATATATATATATATATATATATATATATATATATATATATATATATATATATATATATATATATATATATATATATATATATATATATATATATATATATATATATATATATATATATGTAATATATATATATATATATATATATATATATTTATATATATATATATATATATATATATATATATATATATATATATATATATATATATATATATGTATATGTTTGACATTTTCCTCTATATCTGATTCATTAACATATATAGCTCATTTATTATAAAGTATGCTTCATTTCACTTAATATTTTTAATATACTTCAAATTCTTACTTTTATGAAATAAAGTGTCAAAACTTTCCTAAATTATAATTGTTTCTTTTAGTTAAAAATGATCTTTTTTTAATAAAATATAAAATTTTACTAATAATCCGCATAAAATTTTCCAAATTCCTTTATTGAAAAATTAAAATGGTATATTGTCAGTATTTATTATTAAACAATTAATTGGTTTGAAGGTATTAAAGGCTTTTTAAACATAGATATCAATATATTATTTTTCTTGTGAATTTGTTGATCTTGTGGTAAAACTACAAATGTGTGATCTAACAAAATTCTTAAATATTGTTAGAAATTTGCTCAATTTTTTGTCACAAATAAGATTTGTTAGAATTTGTTCTTTATTTTGGGAAAAGTCCTCTCAAAGCCTCAGGCAATGTTACTTCCGATGTTATATGTTTAATAATTATGAATAAAGATGTCAATGATAACTCCAGGCATTGACTTGTGCGAGACCCCTGAGAGACAATTAAGTTGATAAACTTTACTTAAACAAAGCAAAAGATCGTGCTTATCAATTACTTAGCTAAATTAACACAGCTTTCTTTTGTTAGGCCGTGCATTCAAATTTCGTGTTCCAATTTCTTGAAATTCAAGCTACATTTCTGAGTAGCCTATAATTATATACTTTTGTTTATACTTAATTATATTTACATTAGTTGGTATCTTTGTAATTACGTTCTACTTTGATTACACTTACTATAATCTTTGAAGAAATCACTTATTTCTCCATGTCTAAGAAATTACTTTACATTACAGTATCATTATTGTAATTTTAAACAGTATCTGATATTTTATTCATCTATTCACTTTGATTTTATAAAGGTCACAATAAATCTAAATTTTAAGGTAGGTTAAATGTGTAACGTTATTTTAATCTTCTATAATACTTCTTATTTATCAGGAAATTTAATACAACCAACTATTGGAGAATAAATTTTAATATATAATTTTATGCATTTATCTAAGTTGTTGTAAACATTAGAAATAAAAATTTAAAATATCTACTTTTAATTTTTTATTAAAATTTTACAAAAACTTTAAAAGTATAAAGTATATTTTTAGCTCACTCACACACTTCTATAATAAGAACGACATTTCAAATTTACTTGCCAATATGTAAACATATATAAATTATACATGCACTGAACCAAATAAATTAAACGAAGAATTAAACTGAAATTAAACGAAGTGAAAGCGAATAGTGTGATTTAGGCAAAAATAAAAGAAAACAACTGCTACCTTTTTTTAAAAAATATCAACAAATTATCTCTGAATTAATATAATTAAATTTATTTAATTTAATGAATGGATAACATTATATATGCACAGTTAAATTTAAGTTCTGAAATCTGTTACAGCAGTTATAACAATTAGCGTACAGCGTTTTAGCAAAAAAATTCAGATTTCAAGAAATGCAACTTAAATATTTAAATATATATGCATTCGGAAATTTGATAACTAAAATGTTTATCTATAATTTATCCATAATAGCTTTGCGAAACTTAACGTTTATTAAAGATTAAAAAGCATCAATCTAACCAACCGTCATTATAATGGAACTGCTCTGATTAGTATGCTCAAGAATATTTACATTTTCATCTATTTTGTTTTCATGAGTCTAAAGATTGTTCAGTAGATTTTTAAAAGCGAGTGTTAATCTTGATCCTGTAAGTTAATTTGAAACTACATGGGCAGAAATTTAGTTATTGTAGAAGCAATACAATTTTAATGGGACAGCTGAGAAATGTGGCCAGTGGACAAAAAATTTTAATTTATTGCAGCTTTATTTTAAAGAGTTGGGTAAAATGAATTTAAGAAGAACAGTCCTGTATCTGATATTTTACAGCTGAGGAATTAGGTATAACAAATGTTAAGGGAATCATTTTAGATATCCAATTTATAGCTAGTATTTTTGATGTGTTACATGTATAATACGTACATATATATTTATACAATTCAATCGGTTCAGTAAATTTAATGCTGTTAATGAAGTTTTGTTGTAACTGGTTACCTCAAGTTATATATAGTCAAGTCAAAGTAGTAAATAACAATTCAGTGTAATTTAATAGATTTTAAGTAGTTAATTTAAATTAACAAATTTGCTTCATTATAAAAGTTATTTATTCAAATATTTTCAAAACATATCACTGATACATATATTTATACATATATATTATTTTAAGAGAAAAAATGACCTGCTTTTTAACATATATTACAAAGATATAATATTTTTTGCGTCAAAGTGAATAGAACATTTTTCATTGATTACATACATTTCTAAATTAGCTTTAGTTATATTTAACTGCCATATGCAGAATACAACTTGATCTACTAGTAATTCCACTAATTTGGTCTTTTATCAATTTACTTTAACTTCCATTTCAACAACTATAGATCAGACATTTTTGTTACTTTTCTTGGTGTCCTTTTTATTGATTTCTTTTATCAATCCCCTTCACTTTGAAGCTTCAGGAAAACATCCCTTTGAAATGATTTCCACAGGGACTATTTCCAAAATCATTGTCAGTTTATACTATTCTATTCTTAGAATTCCAAATAAAGTGTAAACAAGTGTGACATAAATTGCGGATTAAAGATGTTTATACATTAGTTAATTGAAATTAATGTTTAAAATTGTTATAAAAATAATGTTATCAACAAACACATTGTTTGATAGTTTCATCCAGGCAGTAGTTTTCTGTTTAAAGTAGATATTGCATTATGTGATACACTACACTCTAAAAGTTATTGCACTAATTCTTCATGATGTTTGCTCATTTATATAGTTTAATTTTTTATAAAAATCATTCTCAAATTAAGTAAGAAAACTCTTATATTTTGACTGACATACTAGATTTTGTCGAAAGATGCACTAACATATATGAAAGATATTGTCTTTTGAAAGAGACTTTTCATTTCACGACTTTTAATTTTTCACATAAATGATTGTAGCTAATCTAGATCACTAAGTGTTAACTAGATTCAAAAGTAGGTGAAGTTAAATTTTCTTAATTAGTTTTATCATAGTAAATATATTTTAGCTATCAAGTTGGCCAATTTTTAATGGCATTTTATAAAATAGCCGTAATCTGAGTTTAAAAAAATTCATTTTCATTTTATATCGCAGACCGTAAATATAAGTTGATATTAATTTAATATACCTTAATTTATTTTAAATTATGATAAATAATACATTTTAGGCTAATAAATTTTGCTGGTGTTAAAGATTTATCTCAAAAAGCAATTAAAAATTCTTATTAATCTAAATATTTAAAATCATTTGTATGCATGTATTTGTAATACTGTATTTCATTTTTTATACTTAATTTTATCAACTTGAATTTAGATTATGTTTTTCATTTTAAATTGAATTTCGCCATGTTTATTTTGCCCTCATTTTATGTATTTTACTTTTGATTACGTGCTAAAATAATTAAAAACTTTAAAGAAACTCAATTCATCAGATAGCATTTAAAATTCCTTTTCAAATAATACAATTCTTTTTAGTTTTTTAATTATATTCTCCAGACTCTTTTCATTTCAATTCCATTTAATAAATATTTCTATAAATGTAATATTTCTTTAATTCCATAATAAGTTGCGCCTATTGTTATCGAGTTTTGAGACTCCGATATTACTTTATTTTTAACAGCGTCACTATTTGATAAAGTATGTAATGTTTATGTCACACGAGTAACACTAGTAGCGTAGTTAGTCACATTTGTAGCAATTTTTAAGAAACTAAATTAATCTGATAGAGTGTTATATGCCTTTTCAAATAACAAAAATATTTTGTTTTTTAGTTTTTAACGGCATTTACTAGATTTTTCTCATTTCTTTAAATTTTTAATATTTTTTAATTTCATGATCAGTTGCTCCTCTTATTATCCAGTTTTGAGACTTATATTATTTTACTTTTACAGCGTCATTATTTGAAAGGTATTTAGCTTATATGTCACGTAAGTAACATTCTAGTTTGCCGACATATTTTTTTCTTTGAATGATAGGCTAAAATCTTAAAATCCTTTCTTGTTAGCATAAAAAATTTTTGAATATCTCCAGATACGATTTTCCCATTGCTTTAGATTATGATCTGAAGTACATGATGAAAAATGGATTTAGATTAATTCATTTTACGACATTTCAATACTGCTTATATTGTTAGTATAATAGAATCTAATAACTAATTTCAATTTTCCCATTAGTATAACATTCATTTGAGAACAGCAATTGCCCACAGCAAAGGGTGGACCTGAAGTGCTGTTATATACAAAAATGTAAATCCTCATAAATAATTTTAATCTTAAAGAAGTAAAACTTAAAAGCATTACAAAATCTTTATTTACTGATGTGATCCACAAGGTTTATCCATCTGACAGTATTATTCTATTTAGAGTTTTTCAGGACTGGTAAATTTGACAATATATTTATTTAATTTTTAAGCAATAAATTCTGTATAAAGTATGCAAGCATGTACTGTAATATTCTATATGTTGTTTATATACAAAGAAACATAACCTATTTAAGTTTTTTCCGTTTAAATAAGTAGATAGTATAAACATTAAAAAATCTTTATTTACGGATGTGATCAACAAGGTTTGTCTCGTCAGACAGCATTATTTTGCTTCGAATTTTTACGGAATGGTAAATCTCACGATATTTATTTTATCTTTATATATATATATATATATATATATATATATATATATATATATATATATATATATATATATATATATATATATATATATATATATATATATATATATATATATATATTAAAATAAACTCTAGTTATTAATATACATTTCCTATTCATGTAGAAAAAAATAGTATTATTCTTTTTAACTCAAGTTTTTTTTATATAATTCAGTAAATACAGTGCTAATCTTATATTATTTTCTATAGTTATCCACAAGGTTTGTCTCGAACAGCATATATATATATATATATATATATATATATATATATATATATATATATATATATATATGTGTGTGTGTGTGTGTGTGTGTGTGTGTATATATATATGTATATATATATATATATATATATATATATATATATATATATATATATATATATATATATATATATATATATATATATATATATATATATATATATATATATATATATATATATATATATATATAGTTATATATATATATATATATATTTGTGTGTGTGTGTGTGCGTGTGTGCGTATATATATATGTATGTATATATATATATATATGTATATATATATATATATATATATATATATATATAAATATATATATATATTATTAAAAAAAACTCTAGTTATTAATGTCCATTTCCATATTCATGTAGAAAAATGAGTGTTGTAACTCTTTTTAAATTAGTTTTTTTTTTTATAATTCAGTATACAAAGTGTTAATCTTATACGATTGTCTATAGTTATCAACAAGGTTTGCCTCATTGGACAGCATTATTTTGATTCGAATTTTTACGGAATGGTAAATCTCACGACATTTCTTTTATTTTTATATATATTTTATTTAAAAAACTCTAGTTATTAATATCCATTTCATATTCATGTAGAATAAAGAAGTGTTGTTCTTTTTAAATCAAGTATTTTTATATAATTCAATATATAAAGTGTTGATCTTATGCGATTTTCTATAGTTAATTAAGTTATACGCACAAAATTTTTATCTCAGAGAACTAACGCATTACAACAATTTATAGAATAACAGCGTTATTATAATACATAGGGTTTGAGTAAGAAATTAACAAATACTTTCTCCAGCTTTAGAGACATAATTAAGAAAAGATTAAGAAGAAATGTAATAAATGTCTGCTCTTAAGGGAATCATTACATGAGGCGATTTCCTACTTCTGGTTAATTTATGCTCTTTGAGACTACCTTAATGAAATCGATGAAAATTATTTCAGTCCACAGCCAAGTTGCAATTATTTTGAACTCTTCATTCCACAGGTAACGATAACGATAAAAATGGGAACAATTCATTTTTTTATTAAATTACGACTGTTTAACTTGTTGAAGATTAAAATTAATAAAACCAAAATTTGTTAAGAAATGGATAAATTAATTTAATTTTGAATCAGACCATCAAGCACGTTGTTTTCTCTTTAATAAAATTGAAATAGAATGCAATAGAACAATGAGATATAGTCTTTACTTTTGTGTATATTTAAGTATTTTTATTATGTCAAATATTTTTTATGTCTTTATCGGAGCATATAGAAGACTGGAATATACAATTCTTCGATAATTATGTTTAAAACCCTGTCTTTATCTCTTTGGAAAATAAAACGGAATAGTATTATCAAAAATTTATGTTTAATTTGCATGCACTTCATTTGATATCTAATTTATAATCTAGTTTACAACTAAATCTATTAAGTACTTAGAAGAAACACCTGAAATCTATCAATATATATAGCATTGTAAAAAGTCTTTTCTTATTTAATACTTTTCACGATGAAAATGTGTCTAAAATATGTTTCATAAATAATTTCTAATGCAACATTAAAATCTCAAAGAAAAATATATTAATTCTTGTTACGGTTAATCATAATTACATAGCATAGTAAATTGAATTTAATAATTGGTGTGGTTATTAAATATATCATAATATTTGTTTTATTTGCAGTTTCTTACAAATGTTAATGATATAGGTCTTATTTATAATTCATTTATAACTTATATCGTTAAAATATAAATGTATATTTTAAAGATATAAATTATAATTTAAGTATTTTGATAATTTTATTTTTAAAAGTTTTATTTTTATAGCAATTTAAAATAGTATTACTTCAACTGTCTTCTATCACTCAAGTCCATATATTGTATAAAGAGTATTATTTACTTCTTTGCGTTAAACAAGAACGTTTTATTATATATATAAGCTCTTTAAATTTGACACCATCATACTACATACATACTACATAGGGCAATTTCTTATCCCAGCTTATGTTACATTTTTCTCTTTATATATGACATACACTTTTTCTAAACAAGCTTTACTTTGTCTTTAACATTTTGGAGTTATCGTACCACAATCTTCACAAAGAAAATTATATATATATATATATATATATATATATATATATATATATATATATATATATATATATATATATATATATATATATATATATATTTTACCAATTAAAAATATTATTTTCTAATCTTTCAATACAATAGTATTTTAACCTTTAACGTGAAATTAAAATTATTAATTTTTAAAAATTGTTGGTCATGAAAAAACAAATTTATAGCTGCAGAAAGATAATAATTTGAAAAGAATTAATAGTCGAATGATTTAGGAATTTAATAAACCTCTTAAAAGCACAATTCCTAACAAAAATGTTAACATCTATTATTTTTCAATATACATATATATATATATATATATATATATATATATATATATATATATATATATATATATATATATATATATATATATATATATATATATATATATTAGTTTCATACGAAATGAAAAATAACATTTCATATGATAAATATCAAAAAGGTTTAAATCTTAAATAAAAATGTTTCTGTACACCTGTGTTTAATTTAAATCATACAGTACAGATCAACAGAAAAATCACAATAAAAAAGAATGCATTGATATCATTTAATATTTTATGGTCCGATTATTTAATTAAATGTAGCTTATATATAAAAAAAATAATTGTATTTAACTTTTACTTTAAATCTATAAACAAAATGCCTATTTACATAATCTGTAATGTAGATAAATATAAAACATACTCATTGGAATACTAGTACAGTGAATGCAATTCCTCTATACTGATTGTGTACAAATATGAATTTATACATTTAAATATGGCAACTAGTAATTTGACGTTAATTCAGTTTTAGTTTAAATTTCAGTTAAATTTACTGAGCATAAAACAGGGTGGTGGTGGTTGCTTTCCCATCAACACAGTACGATAAGATCGTATGGTTATGGATAGATTTGACCTTTTTCTACCGTCCAAAGACTCGGAAAAATGGTAGGGTCTAATATAGTCTTTGCACTATGACGCTTGACAGATTGGAAATCAGGGAGGCACAAATCAGTCTGAAGACTTATTGTCTGTTAAAAGTTTCAAAGATATATATTTTCCATTAAAAATACAGTTATTTAAAATAGCTATAAATGTTAATATAACTGTCCTGATACTACTTTCTTAAGCTAAAAGTTTAAAAAAATTTTTATAGTAATTACAGGCTTTCATGTCGATTCGATACTCTTTCCATGCTTGTTGATATCACATAAATATGATTTTTTAAAAGCAGTAACTGATTCTGAAGTTATGTTCGTATTAGGGTAAACCTTAGCGAGTTTGTCATACATGTCATTATACCAGTTTGGGACCGCATTAAATAGGTTTTCAAAAGACATAAAGTTATAAAAAATTTATTTTGACAGTTTCAATTTTCAAAAGTTCTGCTGTAAGAGCTTTAAAAAAATGTATTGTTACAATATGAATTATTACTTTAGTATCAAGGTAAATCCAGAATTTTGAGTTTTAACTGAGTAAACAAAGTGAAAACCATAAATCAATAAAACATAATTTGTGGATTTACAACCCGCTACTAAAGTTTTCAACGCCATAAACAGTTTTAAATATTTTAAATCTTCTATTCTTACGAGTGGAAATTTAATTTCATTTACTATTATGGAATTTTCTGTGATCAATTATAGATTTTTTTTCAGACTATGTTTTTTTCTCTTAGCTTAAAGGTATTATTTTTATTGTACTTTCGTTTTCAAATAATTTTCATTATTCAGAAAAAGTTTTAGAATATTTCTCTCAACTGCGAAACAGCAGGATGCCTTGAAGCGTTTCAAAAGCTTTGAATTCCTAAAGTGTCTGAAAAATAAATAGTAGTGACATAATTAATTTGTTTCAAACGCGTGAATATTTAGCTATTTCTCATCAATTCAGACAAGAAACCAGAAAATGAGTTTTTTAGAAAATAAGTGCTGAAGAATGTAAACACTGATGCAAGAATTAAATGCACTGAAGTGTTTTATAATTTTCAAATAATATTTCATTAAATAGAAATAACTGTTTAGTCTGAATGAGTATGTTTAGGAAATATTATATCGTTTTATGCCATGAAAAAATTAAATTATCACATTAATAACAAATTTTTAAATGAAAAAAGTGTACTAAAAGTAAGTTTCTATAACGTTATAATTCTGGAATTATGATTATTCTCATAGATAAATATCATGACTATTTTGAAGACTGAATAGTACAGTGTATAATTAATAACATAGTAGTTTTAAGCCTTGAATAAAATAAAATAGAATTAATAACACGATTATTTTAAACCTTGTGTTATAAAAACCCTAATCCAGTTATTTTAATATTACATGCTAAAAAACTGCAAAATTTAAACTACAAAATTTGGTTATTTATAGGATGTCAAAATTATTACATCATAAGTACATAAGTTATTTTTGAGAGAATAAAAAAGAAGACTAATAAGTAAAAAAGTAGTAAAGAAAATACGATATATTTAAAAAATACGATTGTAATAAAGTAAAACCTGTAGGCAAGATTTAAAATAGGCTCTCCATAATTTTAGACTTAAATATTTTTTCTATTGGTAGCAAAACTTAAAATATGTCATCAATCTTGGAACTTCTATTACAACTATCACAGTGTTGTATTATTAGACAGTAAACCAAGCATACATATATTATAATCCAAATGTTTATTGTCTGATTGATTATGTTAACCAAGGAAATATATTAAGTTTAAATAGCTTAAAATGATAGCTGAAGGAGTAATAATCATACTTTTATGTGAGGTAAGTTTAAATTGTATTTACTTGTATTATCTTTTCTAAAAATCAAAAATTATCTCTTGAGGTGCAATCATACAATTGAGGTGCATCATCTTCTTTTAAATATTAAAAAACGTACTTTGTTCCTTTAAAAATTTATCTGAAATCATAATAATAAAATTGTGTTACCAACATTTTAATTGTAGCATTTATTGAATATATATATATATATATATATATATATATATATATATATATATATATATATATATATATATATATATATATATTTTCATATTCTTTCAAAACTAAACACATTTAGGCCAAGAAAACCACGAGAAAACATCCCATGTATTAAATAGCGTCCGTTATTGTCGTGATTTAAGACATTATAAACGTTTAGTTTAATAGTAGAGTGCTAATGCTGGAGTGTAATGTTTTGGAAAATAGCTTATTAAAAGAATTATTACCTTCTTTAATTTCCCTATGTACGTATTAATAAATTTATGAAGCGTAAAGAAAATTTATGTTTCAATGAAATAAATGCATATAATATAAATTTTTCTTCGTGAGTAATCTGTTTTACTATTAAACAATGATAGTAGAAAAAGAATATATAACAACATATATTTAATTTATTTTTGACGAATTTTTTCATTGTAGATGAAGTCTTTCTAATTACAGTGTATGGTGTTATTTGCTCATAATTATAACACTTAAATAATTCTAGTTAATTTTTTCCAAAAATCTGAATTTTTCAAATATATTTGGCCATTTACCTTGATTTCTTAATTTTTAGAAGTAACTTTTGAAATATTACTTTAAAAAAAGTTTCTCATATAAAAATATTTCACGTGTGATGTACAATTAGGACTAAGATACTGTTTCACACTTACTAAAAAGAAAATAAAAATATCTAGCTGCAAACATAAAAAAATAAGCCATTCAACTTACTGAAATTAAAACTTTATTTTAATTAAAAATTTATAGGCTATTGAATTTTTTATTCCAATCCATGGCAGAAAGAAAATATACAAAATCATAGATCTTTACATTTCTTTTTAGAGAGTTTGAATAAAAGTTTCCTGAAAAGAAATCGAAATTTTATGGCGATTTAGCTGACTAGAGGTAATTTCATTTCTTGAAATCCACTGAGCTATAACATGATGTATTGGTTTTACTTTGAAAGAATATGCCGCATACTTTCTTCAATAAATCAACATGCGGGGTAAAATAATATCTCATACATTATAGTTTTTGAAATGTAAGTTTTTTAAGTAAGAAAATTGTATAAGATTTTTTTTTATTTTCATCTATACAAATTTATTAATAATTTTTTAAATAATCATTAAAATTGCAAGCAAGCACAGTGACTTTTCTTTTCCGAAAATAACCAAGTTTTCTGATAAAAACAGAGTAAAATACCAAGTGAAAATTAAAATATTTTTAAACAGAAAAGTATTTATTGTAATTTTTTATAATTATGTTTTTAGTGAATATTTAAAAATTCACAATTGGTTAATTTCATAGGTACTTAAGCTGGTAAATTTCTTCTCTATATATTTTAAAAATATAGCTTCAATAGACATATCTAAAGAACCTTTGTTTGGCTTGACTGTCATTTAGAAATCACAGGACTGGAATGCCAGTCAGGCGTTTATATATATTTCCACAATGTCATTCAAAATTAAACGACAGCATTGCACAGTTAAGATCAGCTGAAAAATGAATGTTGTTCTTTAAAGTAATTCCATTACCGAAAATTGCATATATTTATAAACACTTCCTTGTTATAAATATCTTTATGAGACCAGTCTGTTCCGGACTTTAGCTCACATCTACTAACTGTTATCTAAAATTTTGTACTTTAACCTAGGCTTAGTATTTTTTTAAATATTATTAGTTGGTAAGGACTAACCCCCAATTATTTTATAACTCAGCATCAATTAATAAATAATGAATTAATTATCAACTTAAAGTGTTTCATCTATACAAATTTAATAATTTTTTGTAATCCTTAAAATTTTGATTAAACATCTCGAGTTTTTCCTACATCACTGATTATAAAGTTGTCAAATGTAGAATGGTATTTAAACTATTTTGAAAAAGAAAAGTTTTTAATTCAAATATTTTTATAATAATCCTTTAACGAATATTTAAATAATTTGGAATTACATGCGCGATCATGATTTTTAAATATTTAATTCTAAGACATCAGCAACTGAAGAAACAGAATTATTTTGCAAAATATTATTGCATACAGAGAATATTCTTTTGTAAAATGGTATGATTCATTAGCACCCATTATCTTTGTTACATCCTGATTGAATACCTAACAGCGGAATGATAATTACTTTCCCACCATTTCCTTCTTCCCTGCAAAAAATCTTTTGAAAACAAATCTAAATATTAATATATCAATTCAATAATTGTTCTTTCGTAATTGCATGCAGAGGATATTTTTCCACGCAGACAAAAGAAGATTGATGCAGAATCATGAAAATATGTGAAATTTTTATGATAAATTGGAGTCACATTCACCATTTAAAATAATTTTTATTAAATTTCTTTAGTGATAATAAATTAGGGTGATTTGTTTAACTTCAGTACATAGGATGAATAGATGTAACCAATCAGAAACATAATAAAAATATATAAAAGCAAAGATATTCAAAGAAAATACCCTTATACTGAGTTAAGATAAAGTGAATAAAATCGAAAAAGAATTTAAGTTTCTTCATTTTTAAAGAAATTTTCGCAACATAAAATACCAAAGAATGTTTGTCACTATTTAGTCTGTAAGACAGAAATTGAAATAGTGAGTTTTAAAGTTGCTCCTAAACTCAACTGTTCCTTTTTAGATGACCAAAATCTCAAAGCAGCAGTATATTCGGAAACAAATCTATAGTATTTTCTTGTAGATACGTGTTTTTCTTTAAAATTTAAAAATATACACGCATTTAGCATCTTTATAATAATATTAAAGTGCAAATTTTAAGTAAAGTAGTTAATGCATGTGTACATTATCAAATTTTGTTCCAAGTGTAATGAGAATAAAATAACTTTTAATAATGGTATTAACGTATTCTAAAACTTCTTCGTCACTACATCCTTAATTCTCATATTTTATGAATTCAATCAGAAGCAATCGTTTCGATATAAAAGGCAGTGACGATTATGTTTTTTATCAATAAGAAGATATATTTAATTTGTATTATGATTATAAATATTAAATATAATGAAGCATCATTTTACGCAACTCAGTAGAACACAGAAAATATGAATGCTGAATTATTTGTAACAATTATAGTTTTATGATAAATTCAGCAATCTCTTCAGTTTGTTTTACCTTTGTGAATCAAGGAGTATTAAGTATTACCTTATTAATCCGAGCTGCTAAAACGAACATATTTACTACTCAACGACAGAAGAAGGAAAAGACACGAATATTTACTCTACTCAAACAGAGGGACACCCAAGAGCGAAGACAGAAAGACTTTTTCCACTTACTCAGCGAATTTAAGTGCAAGATCAGGTAAAACTCGGAACCATTTGCCGCGACAGCTGGGAAACATGTTAAATAGATAGAAAGTTAACATCTGTAGGATAGAAAGTTTTGAAAAGAAAGTTAAGTGTAAGACACTCTTTTGATTAAGACATTTAGAGGCTGAGAAAAAGATTTTAAGGAATTAGAATGGGAGAAAGGATGCTTTTAAGGAAATATTAAAGTTAAATTATTTTGATATATTAAATATATATATATATATATATATATATATATATATATATATATATATATATATATATATATATATATATATAGGCAGTAATAAGAATATTTACATATGTATTAAAACTACTGCATTAATTTCTGATATTTTAAATAGTTTTGTTATATTGGGCCGTAACGGCACGTTATTTTTTCAATTCTGTTTCTCATTGTATAAACACAAATATTATACAGTTTGATTTTACCGAAGATTCCCTGAAGTCCCCGAAGATCCCCTTTGTCATTATTTCAGCATCTGATTAGTCCAATATTCCTCATATTTTAAGATGTTAAGGAACAGCAACACTTTCCCATACAAGTTCTTATTTTTCTGCTCTTACAGAAGTGTTGGATCTTCCCATTTCTTCTCTATATATTTTAAGAATATAGCTTCAATCCACATATCTAAAGAACCTTTGTTTAACTTGACTGACATTTAGAAATCACAGGACTGGAATGCCAGTCAGGCTTTTATATATATTTCCACAATGCCATTCAAAATTAAACGACAGCATTGCAAAGTTCAGATCAGCTGACAAAATCAAAGCTCGTCTTTAAAGTAATTCCAATACCGAGAATTGCATAATATACGCTTCCTTGTTATAAATACCTTTATGAGAGCAGTCTGTTCCAGTATTTTAGATCACATCTACTAACTGTTATCTAAAATTCTGTGCTCTAGGGACTTTAACCTAGTCTTAGCATTTTTCTAAATATTATTAGTTCTAAAAGAATAATTTTCAAATTACGATGGATTTTATGTGAAAATTCACAATTTCTCCTGAATAACTATATATCTTTTTAATTGAAAATAAAATTTTGCTAAAAAAATAATGCAAATCTTTCACAATATACCTTAGTAT
This sequence comes from Pardosa pseudoannulata, assembly GCA_032207245.1. NCBI lineage: Eukaryota > Metazoa > Arthropoda > Arachnida > Araneae > Lycosidae > Pardosa > Pardosa pseudoannulata. The sequence goes on along the minus strand of CM063502.1, from coordinate 81,177,847 downwards.
AATGTCATAGAAATATTTACTAAAATATATAGTTAAAATGCGATAAACTGATTAGTATGCATTATAATATACAATTAAAATATAAATAATCCTTTCGTTTTCAGAACTTTTATTATGGATTTTAAAATACAAAAACTTTAAAATGTATTGCAAGATTACTATAATAACAGCATAAATCATCATAAACCCCATAGAAATTTTACGTTCGAACCATTTATTTATAAAAAAAATTCCTTCCCACCCTTATTTTTCAAGATGTTCTCTGTAAGCCTTTAAAACTTCTTTACGTAAAGGTAAAGAAAATAGGCACTTTATTTAGATTAGAGCATATGACGTATACATAGGAGAATCTATTTTATAATAGAAAGTTGGGATTTAGAAATTGAAAGGGAGTTTCATTTATTTCGTCAAAATAGAGCAGATCAAACTTGATTTATGATCCCGATTGTGGGGATAGCTGTTTACGGAAGAAGTCAATCTAGCCAGTGCGTATCTCAAAAAGACAGTACATATTATACTTTCTGATATAAACTAATGCCCAGATATTCAACGTTGGGAGTTTAAACAATGGATATATTTCTTTCCAAGAACAGTTGGCAACAAACTTAATCTTAAACTCATAAAATCCCTTTTGTTATTATCGGTTAAATTTCATTTATCTCTGACACCACAAGATGAAATAAGATAAAATATAAAAAGTTTTAATAGGTGGAAAATAGTATAAGAGGTCTTATAGCTAGAACAGGAAATCAGTGCAGGAAAGTGTATCCCTTTTGATCCATCATAAATATCGAAATACTAATAAAATTATGTAAAAATTTGTGAGACACACAAGACTTGCGTTATGTGTTATTTAAAGACGAAATTATATTCATTTATTACAATAAAAGATTTTGTTGTTGTTTATGATGCTACTTGGTCAAACCAAGCACGATTGGTCCATACGCTACGCGTATTAATGCAAAGGAGTACATCTTTCATTTTAACGAGCACCGCAAGGGTGAAAGTGTAACGTTTGCTCCAGTGAGTCCTCGCAATTTAGAAGCAGAGACCAAGCAGAATACCCAAGGATTTGGTCCTCACCACCCCCAGAAGTAATATTTGAGAACTGGGAGAACATTGTAACCTCGAACTTGTTCTACGTTCCCCAGTCATCTTTAACGGACACGGCCGATCTTAAGCCAGCTCGAACTCTAAACCCACAAGCCTAAAGTTACTAGAGCGTTGCTTTTCCCGACTGAGCTATAAAAGATATAGAACAATTAATGTGAAAAAATTAAAACGTAACTTTGTTATATGACTGTCTGTAAGATTTTAAAAGTTTTACTAAGTTAATAAACCTTTTTTTTCTGAATATATTTGTATTATCTATAGAATATATTAATATCAGTCACATAAATAAACAGTTAGGTTACTTTTAATTACTAATCAGTTATAATTTATTTTATTTCTTCTTTTTATAAAAATGTTCACGATATTTTTTTTATGAACGATATTTCTCTTTTTTAAATATATTCAATATAATGCAATTTTCATATCACTGTATTTGAGTTAAATTTAATATATATGTTTATATACTCTAAATTCAGTCTTAGTGTGGACCGTCATATAAAATATAATAAGTGTTTCAAAATCCTGATCTATTGAATGTTTAAGATTATCATTATAATCAAATAATACGAATTAATTCTTGAATTTTTACAGATGAAAAAAATTAAAAATGTCTTACATGTATTGAAATGATCTATCTAAATAAATATACTTTCCACAAGTATAGACTTATTTAGTGAGCATGAAAACCCTTAATGGGCTTTGACAACTCTTGAGTACAGAGGTAAATTATCTCTAATATAAAATTATGTCTAATTTCAGTTTTGTCAGGGAAAAAATAAAAGCTTGAAAAGAATTTACCAGTGTTCTTAAAACTGGATCTAAAAATAAAAAAAATCAAATAAATTTACAAATTAATTTTCACTGCAATTTTTCCTTAAAAATAATTCTATGTATCTGTCAGATAAGCTTTTCCGTTACGAATTGCAGTTATGATTTTCAATTATTCGTTATAATGATGTTTTTTGCAATTAAGTCCCACTAGAGAATTTTCAGAAGTAATCCTCAAAAGGAGATGAGCCCTTGAAGGTTTTACACTTAGATTCTGTTGAAAAAATTCTCATTTCAAAGCCCTTTAACGACTTTTCCTCCATTCGGCAGAAATTAGAAGTAAGTTTTCTAATTGTAATTAGCACATATTCAAATTCAGCGTCCTAACATGACAAGTTTATTGAAAAACGTAATGAAAACATTTTATTGCGCCTCGAATTAGGTTTGTTAACTTTATTAGTTTTGTTTCATAGGAATCTAATATAAAAAAAGTATATTGTAGATTCTTGATTAGTTAAAATATAATTTTTAGTAAGTTATATTAGTTCTTTCTAAATATTTTTTTCTTAAATTAAATTTTTTATTAAGCCCATTATATTCCGAAGAGTCAAAGGATAATAATATTTTAGAAGTTTAGACATTTTTTTAAAACTTCTAAATAATGCATGTCAATTTATTAACTAAATTTGACCATTTAAAAAGCGTACTTAATCACATGCATTTTAGAGAAATTTTGGTAACTTATGCATCTAGGAAATTACTCAAATATGGAAAAATTTTAACAATATTTCTGGTTAAACTGTATCATAAATAGCTTAAACTTATTTATGAATTTTTCATAATGCTTCCATATATTAATTATTCTCATATTTTAAAGATTTTATAAAGCTTTCTTTAAGACGTTGGAAAGTTAAATATTTCTTTTGCCTTTCTATCCTCATTATTAAAATATGTATCATCCATTCAAAATACTTACAGAAAATATGTATTTTTTTAAAGAATATAAAATTTTGATGACTTAAAAACAAATTAATAGAAAATGCTCATTTTAATTACTTAAATTAGTTTTGCTAATTTTTTACAAGATATAAAATTATTTTACCGCAGTTTTAATAAACCACAGGCATGCTGAACGAATACAATTCAAATCTTAATGTACTAAGATAATTTAGTATTATGTAGTTATAACCAACCCTGAATAAAGTAGATAATATTTGCTTAAATATATAGAAAGTTTATGTTACGTGACAATTACGATTTCCGTTATAATGATATGTATGTCTCAGCTTTTCTTCCTTGTAATATCAGAATATTCCTTAAAGGATATATACGTTGACTACGTGAAACATATATAAATGAATGTAAAGATTTAATAATTCGATATTACAGTCTTAGAAGTTCCCATTCAAAATAAACAAGAGAGAATGTTTTATAAAATGTTATTTTCTTTAAAAGAATACCTATAAAAATAATCTAGACACAAAACTATTAAAAATTTTAAATATTTTTTAATTTAATAATTTATATACATTTTTTGGAATATTAACTAATATTAGTAGGCGTCAGACTTTAAAATACATGATTTAACTTCTTAATATTCTTAAAAATATTCTACGAATTGAGAACCAAATTGCATGTATGTACATATTATTACATCTAAAAAATACTTCATTATTTAAATAACCAAAACCATTCAACAATTTCAGATTTATTTATTGTTGCTTTAAAAAAGCATATCATTTTCAAACTAAACGAATATGCATTAAAAAGCTTCGTAAAATACTTTAAAACAGAATTAGCTATAGTAAAAATATAAAAACTGCTACAAAAATTACTGTACGAGGAAGAAAACGGAATAAATTTCAAAACTACTAATTATTTTTTTTTCTTGCTTCAGGACTGAAAAAAAGAAAGTAAGACGTCTCTTTCTGTAATCATTTAATGTTATTCTTAGAATACGTTTAGTTGAGTTTTCCCGTTAGATAAATTTGAAGCAACAGCTAGTGCATAAAGAGGAAGGCAAGCAGAATAATTTAAACAGCAGAAGCAGAAAAGTATTTCTTCATGTTTCATCTACAAAATTTACAATATGGTGCGTAATAAATAAATTTTACAAGCTATTATATTTCACATTTAAACTCAAATTTTGGAAAACTCATCGCTGGAAAAGCAAATATTTATTTTGACGTGATGTGGTAAATGTATTTTAAAGGAATAAATGGGACAGAATGAAGCCGATAATAATAAATGCGCATTTTTATCTAACGTGCTTATTAAGACGGATTTTTGGAAAATCTGCATTTCCAATTCATCTGTTGCATACCGATATGTACATAAGGTTTATCTTTTGATTGAAGCCAATAATTATCCAGTTTTTTCTTACTTTAGCTAAATCAGTGCAAAGCATTTGAAATCAAGTATTTTCTCTGTATATATTTCAGTAAATATATTTGCGAAACATTCTATGATGAAAGAGGACAATTAATTTCCTCCGTAAGAAAAATATTATACTATTAAGGAAATATTAAATAACTGCACCTGAAAATTAAGTAGCGTTTTACAGTAATCGTAATTAATTCTTATATTTAAATAAGATTTGTAATGAGTTTGTAATCATAACTTGAAGTTTGTAACTATAATTTTGTATACATTCTAAAATATCTCAGTCATATATATTGTGGCACTGGACAATTATATTGGTTTAAAAAAGCTTAGAAAATTACATACTCAGTTAGAGTAAGCTAATATATTTATTTACCATATCTGCTTAAGTTAAATAACTCTTAAAATTTAGGTTGAAGCTTAATTTTACAAAAACCATAGCTAAATCTTTTATATAAATTATGTAAGAGATAAGTTAATAGTTAAAGCTTGAAGCATGTAACTTTAATTTTTGCATAAATTCTAAAATATACCAGCCTTTGTATGAGGTTGGATAATTATATTGGATTTGTAAAGCTTAGAAAATTACATAGCTAAAATAAACTAATACATTCATTTAACATAACTGATTATTTTCAAAAATAACACTTAAAGATTAAGTTGAGATTTATTTCTATAACAATTTGGACAAAAGCTTTTATTTAATTATGATATTAGATGATTTAACAATTATATATTGGAGTATGTTACTGAATATTTTGTACATTCCAAAATATATGTTATAATTATTATGCACAGTGCACGACAATTTTATTAACTTAATATATCATAGAAAGTTGCAATGACAGTTCATGTAAGTCAGTATATTTACTGAAATGTATTTTATGTAAAGTTATTAATATCATCAATTTGCAACTTTTCATAGCACGCAATGTTACATTTTACTTTTGAAATTTATTCCGAAAATCAGCTGTTTCTCCTTACGAAGAAAGAAATGATTAAAATCTATTAGTCAATGTAACCATGGAAAGAAGTCAATTTGATAGTTCTGATGGTGATAATTTGAAAGTAATAAATATTACAAAATGGGTTTTGGTAACAGATTAATTCCTGATATCTCTAGCCGAATGATGACTGAATAATTCATGTGCTACTCTTTGGTACCGAAATACATGGGAATGAATACTACAGCTGGTATTGATGTCCATAGTCTTTTGGAGTTGCCTTTAAACAGTAAGTACCAGTCTCATTGGGACCAATGCACTTAAAAGTAGACAGTATCGAAATAATTTGAAAGTGATAAAAATTACAAAAGGGAGTTAGGTCACAGATTAATTCCTTAAATCTTTAGCCGAATGATGACCGAATAAGTAAGGTGCTACTCTTATCGAATTACACGAGAACGTATACAACAGCTGGTATTGATGTCCATAGCAAATAGGAATTGGCTTTAAGCAGTAAGTACTGGTCTAATTATGACCAATACACTTAAAAGTAGACCTAATCGTTCATAACCAACCAATCTTAGGTATATTTCCTTAACCAATTTGATTAATATTTTCGCAAACTAATGAAAACTTTCTAAATAATAGTAACTACAGTTGTAAGTTCGTTTAAAAAATATTAAAAGCTTATAATATTTTCATATAAAAGATGTCAGAGGAAATAGTTTTTAGAATTTTTTATAAATACACTTTTTAATTACAAAACTATATAATGGAGTTTTGAGAAAATTTCCACTAATGTCAATGGTTCCATGATAGAATCATAGTTCCAATAAGTACTGTACGCAAAATATATCACGTAAATTTAATAAAATACAAATTATGTTATGTGTAAATATTTCGGTAAACTCATTTTAATTCGTCTAGCGATCTAAAAAAAAATTCATTCTCTTGATGACATAAAGCAAATGGCATTAAATCATTCTCTTGTTCAGTGCGTAAAAATATTACAACGAAACTAATTTCTTGCAGCGACAATGATTATAAAGCAAACGAACGTATAAACTATCTGTTTAGGAGGAAAAGGTGTCTTTTGGGAGAGAGATGCATCCTATTTATGGGACTCATTAATCCTAAAAGCATGAGTACAGAAATAACATAAATGTTGAATTAATTCTCATTGTTAATGCAGAAATAGACAACCCGTTAATATTAATGATAAAATGTGTCTTTTTTATATTATATCCCACATAAAATTTCAACGGGATTTATATTTGATTTACTCAGTAAACTAGCTAGTATAAAACTGAGACATGGATGACAACAATTATTTGAGATATATTCGAAGCTTTTAACAAAATTATAACACTTATTTGATTTAATTGGATTTTTTTAGTCGTTAAATTTATTTACTTTCAAATCAGATAATATGTTCTCATATCTATTTGAGTGTAGATTGAGATTGCAATAAAGGTATACCGATAGTTCTTTCCATTTTTCAATTTCGTAATACCGTTATTTCTTATAATAAAATACAAGTACTTTAGATAATCACAAAAAAACAAAAAACCGTAAATAATATTACAAAAGTAATACAAAAAAGATATTAAAAACTTTCAGAGAAAAGAAATGAAAGATTTCTAGAGAAATATATGGTGAAAGTATATTGCTCATTAATAACAGTACCATCATTCAGTGTGAGTGTAAAAGAAGTATTTTCAAATGCAGGTAATTCGTGCTTAAAATTCACCCTAGGCTTAATGACAGATGTATTATGATTTTCATGATCACAGAAAAAGTCACAAATAATTGTACAAAAGAAATACAAAAAAGACCCATTAAAAACTTTCCGAAAAGGAGATTGAATTGTTAAAAATGGAAGACTCCAAGACAAATAATCATATTTACTCATTTTTAACAGTACCACCAATCAGTGTGAATGTAGGAATATTTTTTTCATGTAATTTGGACATAAAAATACATTCTATGCTTAATGACAGTTCATCAGATGTATAATGTTTTTCACGATCTTATTTGAAAAATATGAAGTAATAACATAGTTGTTCTTATTAATACATATTACATAATATAAATAGATTTCTATATGATATTTCTTCTTCTTAATGTTTCACTGCGTATTTTATTAGTTATTTTGCAATATTATATTGTTTTATTTATGTATATATTTTGCTTTTAACATTGTAAATTACTATTTTTTGTTGGTATTAATAATATTTTACATTTGTTCCTTAATTTTACATTTGTGCTTAAAAATGAGTTAAATATTTATACTTTATGCATTTTATTATACAAAACAAATAAATTTGCCATTTTACTACTTTTTTGAAAAATTCGTAATACTGGTATTAACATCGGTATTTCGGTATAACTCTCAAAAATAAGGAACGCCGATATAGTATTTTACTTTCAGTATTGCAAACACTAAGTGCAAGCGATAAACAAGTAGTCTCGAAACGTATGAAAGCGGATATTTTAGCTTACGAAATATAAAACTCAGTACTAGAATAAGATAAATAAATGCTTGAATTTACTTATTTTACCAATGCTTGAACTTGCTTTTCCAGATTCTGATAAATCGAAAATGCGTTGTGTAAATAGTGTTACAACTGTCAACAAAGTAATCAACATATTATTACATGGATACCTAATTAGACTATGAGTAATCTAAATGTAAATTATTTACAGGGATTAAATTCTTAGCAAGTAAAATCAATAATTTTACATTCTAAGAAAAAAATAATGTAGATTAAAATAAATTTAATAACACTGAAGATTAAACCTTGGAGTAAATATAATATTGTTCATTATTTTCAAACATTAAAATTTTGTTAGACTAGTCTACAATGTCATTAAAATATTTTCACACAAAATCTAAACACAAGTAATATAAACAAGGATATTTATATGTAAGTTCAACAAAATTGATTCATCATTATAAAATTTTTGGTTCAATACAACCATATTATTAAAATATAAAAATAATCCTTTTTTAACAAGGAAAAATCAATCAACAAAAAGGCATACTAAACTTATATTTTATCAGGAAAAAAAATACTTTTTTATATAAAAGCATAAATATTATCATATACTTTTACCAATAAAAGCATGCTTAAATCATCTCATTTACTCCTTTATCTAACTCTACTCTATATCTAAAGAATAAAACACCGTGGAATAGCTTCTTGAAATAAATAACAAACAAATAAATTAATAATAGCTGTTATACTTCATTATAAACTTTTAACAATGTCAATATTCTCAAAGGATTTTCTGCAACAATTTTCTGACATAAATTTGAGGCAGTGATAAATTAAGGTAAATTAACCAATCATTATATTTAATATCTTTGCTATTCAATAATTTCTCTTTTCTTAAGTGTTTCCTTTTGTAAAGCGTTTTAGAAAATAAAATTTAAGGCTATTTCGAAATATTTTATACGAAAGAGAAATATAATAGCTATCTAATTTTTCTCTTTAAATTAAGTTATTCTGTGTATTAAATCTAATATAAAAGTTACAAGAGTTAAAACTTATGTTGATGACAATGTAGTATTAAAATTATACTTTAAAAGTGGAATTCAAAGAAAAAAAATATCCCAAGTCAGAATAATTTTTTTCTTCAAACGTTGTTTTTCTGGTTATTTTTTAAATAAAAGTGAATTACAAAAATAAATTTTATACATTTTTAAGTCTAAATCCCTATTGTAACTCAATGTTTTCATATTTTAATGCAAATTCATTTCAAGACAAAAGGAAATACTTATAGAAATTTAGCTATAAAATAATCCACCTTGCTATGGGAAATTGCTTACACGATATCAGAAATATGTTGACATATGACAAATTCACTGAATATGGTAAATAAACTTACCCTGGAGAACACGTGGTGTAAGCAAACAGTGCTAAGTACAGCCAAAGTGACATGAGATGGGTCATTCCTGAACTACCCCCTGAATTTGCCATGCTTAACTTAAAATGCCCGCCCCTTCTCTCCCTTTAATTCAATTAAGTCAAAGTTTCTAAGTCAGCAAGTGAAGTGAAGTTTTCAGGGTGAAGTTTGTTGAGTCTCCATCAGCGCCGAAAGGTAGTGCTGCAAGCGAGCGTGTTGTGTCTTTATATATCTATAGACGTCCCGAGTGAATCCAGATATGTGCGCCCCTTGCGCGCTTCTAAATGTCCATCAACACACTCGCCTTGCATGAAGTCGGCTTAGAAAATTTTCTACGCAGACGCTAAAACGCATGCGCCTTGAAAGAGGAGCCTCGATTTGATTGTTACCCACGTAGAGAAGGTTTTTCGCTCTTCAGCTTTCGCTCGGTGCTTGTCACTCCGAGAATAATAATTATCCCGTCTAACAGTCGATTCTTCATTAAAACGGAAATCTAATCAGACTCGAGTAAAAACAGGAATAGTCTACTGTTCATTTTAAGATGTTAAACAACTCGCAAAATTGAGTTTTTACTTATTTTAAGGAAAGAGTATTGTAAATTTTAAATATCGCAGCTTTTAAACCGGAAAAATCATTTCATATCCAATGTTTCACCAGTAAGTAAATAATGAACAGTATTAAAACTTTTAACCTATTTTAATTATATTTTTAATTCATTCTAGAGCTGTAAAATTAAATTAACAAGAATTATTTCCTAATATGATATAACTAGCATATAGGCCGTGATATGACGGGATCAATAAAATTTTTAATTTTTTAGAATTGTAAAGTACGCTATGAGGCAGGTTAAAAAAATGGTTTGTTTTTTTGGCTGAGAATTATCTGGTACAAGCTCAATAATTTACTTATGTTTACTGACTGCATGTTAGTTACCAACTTTAATTTATCTTGTCATATTACATGATAGGATGGAAAGCAGAGGTTTTAATATTGACAGTGATTATTTGGTGGTATATATGAATGATGTTTAAAATTAGGCGAATCGATTGCAAACCGTGTGATTATGTATAAAAAACAAACACACAAACGAATAAACTTCTTAATTTTCAAAGATATGTAACTTAAAGCCAGATATTTATTAGTCCGTGAAATAGACTCCTAGACTTTTATGAAAAAAATTTGTTGTTAATACCGGTGATAAAATTTTCATTGCAACAAAAAATAATCAATGATTAAATTTAAAATTATCACATATGTACCTAATCTATTATTTAATACAAATATAAAGGAAAATTATTTACGTAATATCTAAGTTCAGTGATAAAACGTATGAAAATAATGCAGACGATATTTAAATAATTTAAATAATTTAAAATAAGAAATGATTAAATGAGATGGTTAAAGGAATAACGTCATAATGTTACAAAAATGTTATGTTTACCTATTTATTATGTGATAAATTGATAAATTTTATGTTCTGCTCTTAACTGGGGACAACAGAGTTTGAAATTATAGCATTAAACACTCGAAAGGGAGGAAGGGGGGAGTGTTAGATTATACCAATTTTATACCAATTTATTTTCGAATCAAATCGATAATTTGTATATTTTACTCGCTTTGAATTTTGCTAACCCTAACTCCTCAAAAATACAATACGGATGCCTCTATCCATTCCAGGTGCAACCGCTTCATAAATTCGCGGACAGACGGACAGATGGACAGACAATTTAGGCTATTATTATATAGGGGATGAGAAATTACATCATTTTATTTTCTTATTTAGCACAGGGAAAATTTTACAGAAGAATCCATACTTATCACTCAGGAGATAACAATTATACCTTTTAATAGTCAATTCTTCCTTTATATGAGAATTTAATAAGACTCTAATAAAAATAAGAATCATCTAATTTTCATTTTATGATATAAACAAAGCGTAACAATGATGTTAAAATACCTCGTGCATTTTAAATAATGCAACTTTTAAACTGGAAGAAATCATTCCATATTCAATTATTTACCATAATAAAAAATGATGAATATTAAATTAATATGGCAAAACAAATAGCTAATAAGACTCAAGCTTAAATTGGATAGTCTACTGCTCATTTTAAAATGTGAAAACCACCAAAATTGAACAAATTTTCCTAAGGCTAATATTTTAATAAATGTTCTTGAAAAACTTTATATTCTAGAAACTTTTAATTTAAAATGGATAGTTTCATATCCAAACATTCACCAGTATGCATAACTGCTGAACAGTATTAAACAGTTTATTTATCTTTTTGGCAATTTTAATTTGTTCTAAAACTGTGAAGATAAATTGATGACAACTAATTTCTCAAAAAAGATAATCTAGAACTAATATATTACATAATTTTGTATACCGCCTTTAGCGCAGTTCAAAATTTATCTGTGAATTTCTGCTAGTCACTCAGAGTATAAAATCTATCCAGTCTAACATCCAATACTTCATTAAAACCAAAAAAAAATTTGAAGAAAAATTGGAGAGTCTACTGTTCATTTTAAAACGTTAAAACCACGATCAAAGCGCAAACTTTAAGGTAGGGTCAGATTTTATCCGATTTTACGAAATGTTCTCGAAAATCTTTATTTCTAAACACTTCTAAACTGAAATGAATCATTTATTCCGGTCCATTCTTTTAGCATTATATATTAATATTAAATAGTATTATACCGCTCATTCAGTTAATTTGGCGGAATGATGGCAAAATAGTAGGACATTGCTCTTTAGATTCGGAGTTCGCTTGTTCGAAACCTGCTACAGGCATGGATGTCCGCAGACATTTGGAGTAGTAAGTCTTGGTCTCGTTATCCCTTGTATGCAAAACAGTAGACCGTAGTTCTTCAAACCAATCACTTTACTCTGAAAATGTTTCAAATTTGATCGTTATTTATTCCCAGAAATTAACAGTAATTACTTCTTCATAAACAAGAATCAAGAGCTAGCTAATTAAAAGTGAAATTATTAGCATTATCCCCGTTTTCGGAAACCAATAATCTGTAATATTTTTAATTTAGTTTATGAAGTATAAAAAACAATGAATATTACAAACTAGCATATAGCCTGTCGTATAACGGGATCAGTAAAACTTTTAATTTTTCAGAATTATAAAGTACTAAATGAAGCAGGTAAGGAATGGTTTGTTTATGTGGCTGAAAATTACCTTGCAACAAATAATAATCGATGATTAAATTTCAAATTATCATCTGTCTCACCAAAGTCATTTAAGAGGTACCACGATTAACTCATGGCGGGACGCAATTTTCCGTTTAAGCAGAGATTAATCACGGTTAGCCGTTAAATTACTTTGATGAGACCGGCCCCTAGATGTTAATGAAAAGAATTCCTTTTCAATACAGGTCATAAAATTTTCATTGCAACAAAAAATAATCCATGATTAAATCTAAAAATATCACATATGTACCTAATCTATTATTAAGGCCAAACATAAAAGGAAATTGTTTACATAATATCTAAGTTCAGTCATAAAACGTGGGAAAAAATGCAGACGCTATTTAAATAATTTTAAATAAGAAATGATTAAATGAAATTGTTAAAGGAATGACGCCATAATGCTAGAAAAAATATCTTATTTTTACCTATTTATTATTAGATAAATTGATAAATTTAATTGCCTAATCTTAAAATGGTCCTTGATATAACGGCATTAAACGCTCGAATAGGAAGGACGGGGTGGGACTTCGAACGTTTTAAAGAAGGCAGTATTTTTCTTTGTGATATGAAGCATATTTATACCACTCTATTTACAACAAGATCGATTGTTTAGGAGAAAATAAACTTTACTCGCTTTGAATTTTGCTAACCATAACTCATGAAGAATCCACTAGGGATGCTTATTTCTATCCATTCTAAGGTCCAACCGTTCATATATTCAAGGACAGACGGACATCTAACTTAGGCTATTATTATTATATAGGGGATTTTACAAAAAACTAGAGTTTTATGTCCGGTCCTTGAATAAAATATTTTTTTAATTCGGAAATCCTATCTAAAAATCCTATATTTCACAACTTATATAAGTTATTTAGTTAAATTTTAACCTTTAAATGAAAGGCAAACAATTCTTATTCTAAGTCTGAGAGAAAAGGTTTGACTGTAACATCCAAACCTATATTTAGAATTGCTTAACTGGAAAAAGGAGAAGCATAAATGAAAATTAATATACATATCATTTCAGGTTTCCATTTATATCACTAAATATTTATCTTTAAGAATTATAGGCTTTTAAAGATTATTTTCTTCCAGTGAATGCTAAGGAATATTTTGCTTTGATCTTTCTTACCTGGAAGAGGCAAAATTGTGAACGGGATGCTGAATCCTATTGAAACTAATAAGACTGAATTATCCCTCTCTAGATTTACAAGATTAGCATATACGTGTAAAATAGACATAAAAAATGCTAGAAAAATTCCATTACACATTCCCGATCATTTGATCAGATAACAGATCTTTTTAACCTGCAAACAAGACCGTCATTTACTCCCTCGTTTATAATTTCTCAAAATTCAGGAAATAAGATCGAACTGAGATAGATTCATAATTCTTGTTGAAATATTTAAAATGTCATTGTACAATATATAGTCAGCATTTTTTCTTTCAATTAAATCTATTACTTTTTATATTTTTATTGATGAATATCATATTTATTTTCGCAAAACAAAATAATGATAATAAATGTATTTTAAATAATATTTATTATAGAGAAAATTTCAATTTGTGTTTAAAATAACTAGACGTTTCACAATTTTACCAAGATTAATTTGTAAATATCTTCTCAAATTAGAAACATTTAGAACTGCAAATTCAGACAAATTAACTCTTAATAATATATTGAATATTTTACAAATTAAATTTTTAAAATTAATTTACAGTTTTTTTTAATATACTAGATCATAAACATTTTCCTTAGTAAAAATGTTTTATACACGCGTATTATTTCTGTTAATTTTTAAGTTTTTATCCTGTTATAAATTTAAGCATAGTTAATTTTATATTGGGCCTAATTTCCTTAAACTGGTTTGTTTCATGTTAGTAAAACCATAATGTTAGATGCCCTAAAACCCACTCGTTTCCGATGGTTACCCTTTAACGAATTTAAATAAAATGTTCCATTATTAGAATATTCTGCAAACTTGTGGTATTAAAATTGTAACCGATACACATGTTTCAATGCAATGGACTTATATAATATTGCCTTTGAGTAGTACTGGGTTTATAGGAACAATCAAATACATTTAAATCTGATGTTTCACAAAGGGTTCTAAAGTAACCTTCATTTAAAGTATGCATATTGAGGTACGGTTCAGTGCGTTAATACACAAGGGGTAAAGATAATTCATTTCATAGTTTGTTAAAAGTCACTCTCTTCAAATTCCATTAAGTTAATATGGAGAAAATATTTATAAATTATTCATATTGTAAAGTAAAATAGTAAAGGGAGAATTGGTTAAGGGAAATCCATATGATATAATTGCGGGGAATCAGGGCATTACAGATTGGATGTTTCGAGTTTCCAACTAAAAGTTCTAGATACAGTGCAAGTCAAATGATGGCAGAGACATTATCAAAAAAAGTTGTATTTGTTTAGTTCATTCTCCAAACTACTGTTATTATGTTGTTCTTCTTCTACAGCAGAGATAACCAAATGTTAGATCAACAGCTAGAATTAGCTCGGGAGTATATTTTCTATACTCAGTCCGAGTATATCCCACTTGATACTCCGTCAGGTGGATTAACCTGAATTTGTTTCTCAGAAAAATGCAGCTTAGAAAAAATGACTCTAAAAATATCTTTTTCTTTAAAATTGCTTTCTTCAAGCTCTAAGAATGCACATAACTTTGTACCTAACCTTTAAAGGAAAGTACCCAATTATGGTTCAAAATGATCTAAACGTGAAAAATGCTCAGCTCTCTATATATGTGTGTAGTTTAATTTTATCTAGTATAGAAGTAACAAAAACGTACAGAAACAGATTTACTGCTAAATATTTGGACAACTGCATGAGAGTGCACCCTCATTTACAACGATTAAAAAAAAATATTTACGACTAAAAAAAGTGTCATCCAAGTGAAGAAGTCTGAGAAAATTCTTTCTTACATTTCATATTTATTACTAGTGACGCTTTAAATTCTTCCTGTACAATTCAATTTTTTTTATCATAAGCAATATTATCAAAACTATTTCTTTTGTAAAAACGTATTTAAAGAAAAGTTCAACACTTGGGAAAAAATTATTTCTCTCCTGGTTATTTCAGTAGTTCACAATAGGTTATAAAATCGGTACGAATGTTCCGTAGGTTCATAAGTTTGGCAAAATATATTGTGGAAGCTTAAACAATTATATAATTTTTTTATATAATATTATTAAAAATTACACTACATTTTATGTTTCTTTACTCCCAATACAGATTTGTATTCGATGTAGTTAGTAATTAAATGGTTCATGTAAAATTTTCCTGCATTTGTTTTCGGTTTACTTTAATTTATTGCTAGAAGATTCGGAACAATCAACTATTAAAAACTTCATTTTGCATTATTCCACTACTTATTTTTCATTTAACCACCGTCATTCTCATAGTACAGTTGCAAACAATTTTAGAACTATATGCGAATTATCATTTAAATCAAGAAAAATAATGTATGGCTAATTATAAACAATTGTGAAAGAGATACCTATGAATCACCTGGTTTTCTATATAAAAATAATTGTAACATATAACCGCTGTGAATTGTACAATACGTTTGCAGTAGGAGATCTATATAATCCATATATATTGTCAGAGCAAAATTTAAAAAAGGCATTTGTATAATTATTTTTTACTAATACACGATAATGTTTGTAATTGCAAAATTTAGGTCATAGAAAAATTCTTTCTTTCCCCCCTCTATAATAGTATTCTAGAAAAGAGTCATATCAATCAACAATATCATCAGAATCAAATTTAAATAAATGTGGAATCCTTCTATTATACATTCAAAGGTATAACAGTGGATGATATGTCAACCTATCTTAAATTATCAGAAATATTTGACTATCTAATGCATTATTAATTATTGCTACTGAAGTTTCTAGAAAAAAAAACCTATGAACCTCTTTCTTTCAGTCTCTAATAGCATTTTGCAGTTCTTAAAGTCTCTGATTTATAAAAGTACGATTATTGATACATTATATAAATAAATGGTATGCTTACATTTCAAAATAAATGAGAAGAAAATGAAACGCTCTTACGTTACTAGAAATGCACTCCCCTGAAATTAATTTACATATATGTGTTATAGAAAATAATTTAATTCACTGAAGCATACACATAGTAAATATTCAAATCATTCGTATTTCTGTAATAAGCTGACTAAATTTCAAATTAAACTTCCACTCTAAGGCAAATGACAAACGAGGTAGTATCAGATAATAAAATTGTGAAGCAGAAATATTTTAGATATCACCGGTTCCATACACAGACAAGTAAAATAAATTATCGAAGACATTATACCAAATAAAATGTTTCGGAGTTTGATTCGACTGCTCGTGGAAGCTTCAAATGAGTAATATTTTATTTGAATAAAAGAGATATTTAATTATAAAAATTAAATGATTTAAAAATTTTGAAGATTTTGTAACATTCTACAAGTAAATTGAAAAAGAAATGTTCGAGGGGTATATAATTTACTAATTACACTGGAAAACACATACTTTATTCCAGACAAAAATTTTGTTTATTGGAAGGTTAATTCACACTAGGAATCCATATAAACCATTAAAGTTTTAATGTCACGTATGATGTTTCAGAAATATAAATATAGATGTTCAGTTTTTATATTGATTCCACTGTTGGCTAAAAGAAAGTAGTACTCTTTATCAATATCAAACTGGTATATAATTTACTAATTACACTGGTAAACACATACTTTATTCCAGACAAAAATTTTGTTTATTGGAAGGATAATTCACACTAGGAATCCATATATACCATCAAAGTTTTAATGTCACGTATAATGTTTAAGAAATATAAATATAGATGTTCAGTTTTTATATTGATTCCACTGTTGGCTAAAAGAAAGTAGTACTCTTTATCAATATTCAACTGGTATATAATTTACTAATTACACTGGTAAACACATACTTTATTCCAGACAAAAATTTTGTTTATTGGAAGGTTAATTCACACTAGGAATCCATATATACCATCAAAGTTTTAATGTCACGTATAATGTTTAAGAAATATAAATATAGATGTTCAGTTTTTATATTGATTCCACTGTTGGCTAAAAGAAAGTAGTACTCTTTATCAATATTCAACTGGTATATAATTTACTAATTACACTGGTAAACACATACTTTATTCCAGACAAAAATTTTGTTTATTGGAAGGTTAATTCACACTAGGAATCCATATATACCATCAAAGTTTTAATGTCACGTATAATGTTTAAGAAATATAAATATAGATGTTCAGTTTTTATATTGATTCCACTGTTGGCTAAAAGAAAGTAGTACTCTTTATCAATATTCAACTGGTATATAATTTACTAATTACACTGGTAAACACATACTTTATTCCAGACAAAAATTTTGTTTATTGGAAGGTTAATTCACACTAGGAATCCATATATACCATCAAAGTTTTAATGTCACGTATGATGTTTTAGAAATATAAATATAGATGTTCAGTTTTTATATTGATTCCACTGTTGGCTTAAAGAAAGTAGTACTCTTTATCAATATTCAAAATAAAAACGGATACTAACCCTAATTATTAATAATATATAAACACAAAGCGTTAAATTTATTTTAAAAAAGTAATAATGTAATAATGTAGAATACCAACTAACAGGATGGAACCTTGTTGTTGGCGGAACATATATGGTACTTTCAAAATTATAAAGGTATTTTCAATGGGTTTTCCTCTTTAAAAAGGCGCTTAAGTGGACTCATTAAATGGACTAATGATATTTCATTATTTATAAACAGTCTAAAACAGACTCCTTAAGTGGAAGAATAGTGTTTGTATATTAACTAGATTTAAAAAATCAGCTACAAATCTGCTCTTTGTACATTGGAAAAACAAGCCCATATTTTCCACTAATGTATGTAGCTAATATGAAAGAAAGTTGAAGAATATGAAGAAAAATTTAGACAAAATAAAATATAACATTCCAAGCATAAAATTAAGAGATTTTAAAGTTAACACCCTGATGCCCAGGTCGTTTCAGATGGCACTGCAGATCTTTCCTTTCATCCTTTTAGACACCCCTAAAAATGACATATAGATTATTTTTGTTTTCTTAGAGAAATTTTTCCTTTCAAGAGTAGATAGAGGGCAATCTTATAAACAATCTACAAAATTTCCATGTATTTATAAATTTTTCATTTGGATCGACACTTTTAGATTTTTCAAACAGAATTTACTGTTTTGTCATGTGCATAGACTGAAGTCATGACAAATTGCTTTATCTATTATAAAACTCCATTTTACAGTACTTATTTTACATTTAATATCAAATAACCCTCTAAGCGGTTCGCACGTACAATTCCGCGAAATGTCTTCAAAACGTACAATTTTCGACCTCCAAAAACGCTCCGAAAATAGATGTAATGTACATTTCGGCCAGTGCTTTCCCCCCATGTAGTTTTGAGGTATGAGGGGTAGGTCGTTTGTTTAGGAACTGCAACTCTCTTTGACTGACATTTATTGAAGGATACACCTCTACCCCCTGAGGCACAAAGATAGTGATAACTTTTCATGGCTTTGTAAATCTCTATTTCGAAGTATTTCGTTTGCGGTAACAGATGTATCTCTAATTGCCCCACTTAATATGTTGAATGACTTTCGTAAAAAAATATAAATAAGTCTCTCAAAGAATATTTTTATTTGTACTTTTATTAGAATCCATTATTTTTTATGGGGTGATCACTTGACGAGCTTTATGTGTATTAAAAATTATCAATCTATAATATTTATTTATATATCTATTTATAACCGAAAGAAAAAGGGAAATAACGAGGGTGGATTTCCCCTATTCCATTCTAGTTGACAAAAGGGGAAGGAAAAAAA
>CM063502.1:81141134-81153634 GCA_032207245.1 Pardosa pseudoannulata | reverse complement strand
TATGTAACTCTAATTTTGCATACATTTTGAAATATCTCAGTCAAATTTACTATGGCACTGGACAATTATATTGGTTTAAAAAAGCTTAGAAAACTACATATTCGGTTAAATATATTTAATATACTTCGGCTAATATGTTTATTTACCATATATGCTTATGTTAAATAATACCTCTTAAAATTTAAGTTGAAGTTTACTTTTACAAAAACCATAACTAAATCTTTTACATAAATAAGGTATGAGATAAGTTAATAGTTAAAGCTTGAAGCATGTAACTCTACTTTTTGCATACATTCTCAAATATCCCAGCCTTTGTATGAGGTTATATAATTATATTGGTTTTGTAAAGCTTAGAAAATTACATAGCTAAAAGAAAATAATACATTCATTTATCATTTATTTCATCATTGTTTTCGGTTTTTGGTTTCAAAGCATGTTGCAGAACACAATGCAGGTTTTGATATGCAAGTCTTGCAGAAATATGTTTTTTCATTCCTTATTCCCTGTTTATAACATTTTTTTACAACGCTGAAAGTATGTTTCTCGCTGATAATTTTCAGGAGAAATTTTCTCTGGAAAAGCTGAAGCTGCAAATCGTGTAACAGGTGGAAAACGGAATTCAACCTAAAATATTGTTTCCAAATCATGACACTAGGCTTCTACTTGTACACCAGTAAAAAACATTTGTGAGCTAAAGCCGTAGTGTCTATAAACGACCGTTTCGTTTTCGACGGCTATTGCAGTCATGCCAAATAGTGAACTTCGCTTTGACGGCTATAGACATAAGTATCTGTCAGCGTCTTAGTATTCTTTTCATAGATCATCATTTTAAACTTTGATTACATTTATATAGCTTTAATTTCAATTAAAATTCTTTTATAAATTCAGATGAATGAATGTATTATATACTATGCGAAATAACTGTAATAAAATATTCATTAAATTATATTTTAATATTACTCTTAAATTTATTAAATATTTGATACCAGATTAAAGAAAATATTAGTTTTAACATTATATTAACACATAAATATAATATTATATTTACATTACATATTGTTAAAAAGAAATATTTTATCAGAGCACAAAGGTATAGAATAGATTTATATATGTTTAGGCAAAAAGTAGATAAATTATTTAGAAAAATGATTTAAATGTATGTAAAGGAACATAAAGGTATTTAATTTCTCTATATTTTAGTCTTTGAATAGAACGAAGAAAATAATATAATATATAATATGATCCTATTGATTATAAGTGTATTATGGATTTTTTTTTAGAATTTCAATAGATTAGAAAACTGTCAAAATAATTCATATCTATATAAAGAAAAACGTTGTTGAATCGTAATAAAATATTAATTGATAAATGTCTTTTTTTCCTACAATGAAAGGCATTCTGTAAAAGACGCTACGGGATTTAGTTTTCTTTCAGTGAAATCTAAGTACTTTTTTGCTTTGTGTTAGAGTTTTAATATATCGGAAAAAATTAAAACTAATTCAAATCATATATCTTAATAAAACGTTTACCAACTAACGTTGATTAAGAATCATATATTAATTGGCAAATGTTTTTTTTTTCTCTGACATCGACATTACATTGGGAAAGATGCCAGAGAATTTAGTTCTGACAATGAACTCCCATAGAAGTATCATTCCTCTGTCTCATTTCCCCTATTGAACACAGTTCTTACTGAGCTCTTATTTCATGAGAATTATTGTAATCACTTCGTATCAAAAAGTTTCTATGAAAGATTCTTATAAAAGACTTCCATTTCGTAAAGGGCTATTTCATTTATTTCAGTTTGGCTTTACTTAATAAATGATATACTATTTACTGGGAAATTCTTACAGTTTCGTAAAAACGGAATAAAACATATCCACGCTTTTAAAGTGAATCTGGACTGATTTTCAAAATACCTTTAAATCTGAGAAAAAAGGCACAATATGGGGAAAATCTGTTCCATGGAAAGGAAATAAAATATTTGAATAGAGTGTTGAAGGCTACATTTTCTAAGGTGAAATGAGTTTAAGAACTTTCCATTCTAATGCACTTTAAAGTAGAAGCTTCAACCGACTTCCGTGAAGGTATTATAGTATATGGAAATGGAAATGGTTTTTTACACAATTCATATACTAAATGTTGAAAGAATGAATATTTTAATTACACATTAGTTATTACTGTTTATGTAAAAGAGAAACGGTTTACTATAAGCTTTAAAAAAGTAAAAAGAAACTAAGAAAGAGATCTAACCCGGACTTCCGTGAATACTTTATAGAATATGGAAATGGGAATGCTTTTTTACACAATTCATAATACTAAATGTTCAGAGCATGAATATTTTAATCATGCATTAGTTATAACTGTTTATGGAAAAGAGAAGAGGTTTACGAGAAGCTTTAAAAGAGTAAAAACAAACTAAGAGTTCTAACCTAGACTTCCGTGAAGACTTTATAGTATATGGAAATGGAAATAGTTTTTTACCTAATTCATAGTACTAAATGTTCAGAGCATGAATATTTTAATCATGCATTAGTTATAACTGTTTGTGTAAAAGAGAAGCGGTTTACGAGAAGGTATAAAAGAGTAAAAAGAAATTAAGAAAGAGTTCTAACCTTGACTTCCGTGAAGACTTTATAGTATATGGAAATGGAAATGGTTTTTTACCCAATTCATAGTACTAAATGTTCAGAGCATGAATATTTTAATCATGCATTAGTTATAACTGTTTAAGTAAAAGAGAAGCTATTTACGAGAAACTTTAAAAAAGTAAAAAGAAACTAAGAAAGAGTTCTAACCCTCTGATGCTCATGGTACTTCTTTTTCTCAAGGTAAATGTCTTGTGTAGAATGCGAGTTCGTTTGTTTTAACCGGTTCATAACTTATGATATAGAATCCATGTTAATATGAGTCTGTGGAACCTGAATCCCAACGACTACAAGTTCTAAGAAGTAGTCCAGGGACTTTTCGTGAAGAAAAACACGCCTTTTCATATTTAAACAAAATAAATTGTCTTTATGGATATGTCATGAATTATGCTAATGAGTAAAAGTTGTGTCGTAAATTTAAAAAGTAGTTCAAAAGGGATGTCTACGACGTTCATTTCGTCTGCCGTTTGGAACCGTAATGGGCTTCTTCTCGTGAATTTTTGTCTAGAAGATAAACAATTAACTGCTAAATCTTCTTGGAACTGCTAAATCCTAAATAGTTTGGAGTATGATACAAAATACAAGAGAGAAATTTAAACTAAAGTAGTAGGCTCATTCAAGGACATTGCACGTCTTAACACAGTCAAAGCAATGAAACAAATGATGGTCTCATTCCGTTGGCAGATGATCCATCTTCCAAAAGCCATGGTATGGTAGAATATATTTTCATCTTTGTTTGTGTGTACGAAACGTTTTTAAAAATTCCGTGAAATAATGGGTCAAAGACGTAGTGGAAGACTTTTATTTTGTCGACAGTTTAAGAGAGCTACCCGTCGGCTTGACAGCTAACTAAGCCGGAAAATGAATTGCACAGAAGTGTATATTGAAGTATACAGTACGCAGTATATGAATTTGTAAATTTTTTAAGTAGATATTGCTCTTTTAGTTTTAAAAAAGCAGCATTCTGATTTCCTGAAAATTCTTCGTAGATTAGTAATAAATAGGAAGAGAAAGAAAATAATAAGAGAATATTAGGAGTTAACAGATAATTTGAAGTAAAACAGGATTAAGCGATATACTAATTTTTAATTGTCACAAAAGTAAAAAAATTCATACTTATTTTTTCTAATTTGAAAATTCATTTATTTTATAAGAATGAAATTTCAGGAGTGTAAATCCAATATCTTTCTTTGATTATGTGTAATAGACAGGGTTTTCATTGAGAATTCTTTTTAAATGTTATTGGTCTTAATTTTACAGTTATTCTAGACATTCAGAATGTTTTTCATGAAAATAAAGTAACATATTGTATTTTATACAGGATGAACTACCGTGCTATTTAAGTAGTTAATATTTCAATTAAAGCTAAATTTGTCAGATACATTTTTAAAAGTTCAAAATACTTTTTTAAAAAATTTTATAAAAACAATAATTATTTCATATTTTAGAAAATCAAATTAACAATATACTGTTATAGTTTTTAATAAACAAATCATGTGTATTTATAAGAATAAATATACTATTGTGTGTAAAATCAGCCAACATTATAAAAGTCATTAATAATATTATCATTAATATTTCTTTATTAATATATAATCATTAACGTTTAGTTATTATGATAAATGCTTTCATATGGAAAGTTTCTAAAAAGTTTGCAAAGAAAAACAAAAAAGGAAAAACATTTAGCAAAATTTAAGGATTCTGATAATATTTTTAAATTAATATTTTCAAAATTCTATATTAATTTTCAAAAATTCCCTTGCATTCTAATTTTGCTTTATTGTTATTTAAAATTTTTTTTAATATTTTGTATTATATATTTAGCACGTTTTAATTTTACTATATTTATATTATATTTTATATTATATTATATTTTATTTTTTATATTTGGTATTATCTAGTATATAGATTAATTTCTGTAATTAGATAGTCGTTTTACAGTCAATTCTTTTATATATGTACGTTAAATTTTCTAGAAAATTTTATTCTATTAAAATTATTACACAGATTTATTGTAATAGCAAGAAACATTTAAAAGAACTACATTTTTTAATTGAATTCAAAAGTTTATCTAATTTTTAAAATTAAATTTTCCTTCAATTTATATGCATAAGTTGTCTTAATTCTTAGTGAATAATTTACAAAAATATTTTTAGCGTTTACTATCCTACTTAAATAGAAAATGCACGTGGCAAGTGGAATGATTCCTAAATTCCGTTTTCTAATTTCTTAAATATATTATTTACAATGTAAAATAAGGCGATCGATGACGAAAACCTCTTGTTAGAGAAAATTAATTTAAGCATACATGTCAAACATCCAAATGAGGAAATATATTAAAATTATAAAATTCAGTAGTCTTGTTAAGGATTTTAATATAGGTTTAGTGTTTAAATACAATAGTTCTGTTGAAAAGCACTTGACAGCATTGTCCTTTAGTTAATAGCTGTGCTTTTTCGAGCCTAAAAATTTGATAATATATTTCAAAATTAATTATTTTCAGTTATTATATTTCATTATTACAAGTCAAAACCTATTTAAAATAAAGGGTACTTTCACTTTGACTTAACTCACTTCCCTTTTTCCCTTTTATATTTTTATAAAACAAATGCACAATTAAATAATTAAGTATTGTAACTATTACTAATTAGGTTATAACAAATGTATTTAATACTTATTGATATCAAAATTAGATAATATTTTACACCAGTAAATAAATTAATTTTTTAGCCTGATAAAATCAATTATTTTAATTTTTTATTTTAAAAATCTGTTTTACTTATTGCAAAAACATATATCTATATTAGCTTTAAAATTTATTTCCTGTTAAATACGAGAAAAGTGTGATTTTAATAATTAGTTACACTCGAAAAAGATCTATTCATCTGAAAAAGGTGAAATTTTATAGGAATATTTATATGATAATAATTCATTTATTGATTACTTTTTAATTCTTTTAAAATTAATTGACCATTTATTTTCTGTTTATCAATTTCTTAATAAAATTTCACAACAAAAAATTTAATATATTTTTAAATCAATGTGAACTTTGTAAAAGATATAATGTTTTATCATAAACATAATTTATTGAGCATACCTATACATAGTTATTAGATTATCTTTTATGGTAGTCAGTGATTTTATTCACCATGATTGATAAATAATGAATAAGTTTGGGCTGTAATACTGTGGTATAAATATGTATTTTTTGCAATATTGATTTTTGAGGTAAGGAACGTTTTTGAACAAAAAAAATAAATATTACTGTTCCTAATGATTTTTATCTTTCCTTTTTCAAAATGCCACAGTTTAGTTTAAAATTAACTCATAATTTACTTCATTGAACGTGAAAAAGTGTAACATAATGCTATTGTAGGAAATGTGTTTAAATACCTCTTTTTAAACTTCAAACAAAAATTATATAGGAACTTCTGCAATCGACGTACCATTTTAATTAAAACATTGCAAATATATTTGATACAATTGTTTGCTCAGTTTAAAATCTTTTCTGTTACTGGGTGATAAAAAAAATATAGTTTCACGCATGCTTCCATGACTGAGGACATATTTCAAAGTAAACATGTCTAAAGATTATTGATAGATAAAATTTTTATTCCTGAATACTTGAATACGTAAGAGCTCTATGCAGTTTATTCTTTGTTTCAGAATAAAATGTAGACAATGTGAGAATTTGATGTAGTGAGCTTCTTGGATTCGAATACGAAATCTATATTTCAAACTTTTAAATGTTATCTCTCTTCTCGGAAGATATATTTTAGGTCCTTCGGAGAATATAGGAACTATTTTTCAGCGGAATGTAATATATATAAAAGCTGTTATAGGATTAAAATAAATAAAATGGGAGATATTTTTAACACTTTATATTTTGTTCACTTTCCCCCCCTCCCAAAAAAAACAACTCAGATACACATTCATCATTAGAGTTAGGCAGCATTATTTAGACATTTATTAGTTAGGCAGAATTATCAGCATTATTCAGCATTAAATTGTGTTTTAATTTAGTCGTTATTTTTATAAAAGTTCAATAGAAATCTAAAAAGTTCAATACTTAAAACTATCATAGCAATAATCATGGATCATTCTTACCCCACTCTTTCTCAATAAACTACGTATTGTATAAATACAACATAGAAATAATTAAATATATGCAGTTTTAATGCCTAATAATAAAAAGTAATATAAGTAAATTTAATATCCTAAACCAGTGATCCGCATAGGGATTGCCGCTAGCGGTTTTAGTAAAAAAATGTAAACCAATACAATGTAGTTACAGTGTTAAAAAAAAGTGATGCTCATAACTTTGAATAGAATTATTATTAGTTCAATTAATGAGAATATTTAAAAAAAACGATAGTATTATTGAGGTATTACTTTTCAGTAAGTATGCCATTCATGTTGAGGCATTTGTATATGAGTGTTTTATCATTTTCAAAATATCGTTCTCATAGAACTCCTCCAAGTAGAGAGACTGTGAATACGCTTACTATACCTGGTGTCCACCTTCGAACAATTTACACCTTTACTCATTGGAAAGTAAATCTGCATCAAAATTCTCTAACATTTTCAAATGCAAATCTCAGACTTTCTCACCTTATGATAAATAAAATTGTACGACTCGTAGCTGTTTGCCAAACGATGGACAAGTAAAAGGGTAGAGTGTAGAAAACCTTGGAATAATTATTTTACATGGGAGTGTAATGAACTCTATCCAAGGGGCTTTTAAGTTTCAATAAATTTAACTCCAACCACCCAAAATCGCCTTTAGAGCTACAATCACGTTTAGACATTAAACTCTCGCGATAATGGTGGTTCACAAAAGAACAATGTCTCGTCGCATATGTCCACTATTGAAGGGTTTTCTAGGAAACAACAAATTCATACTTACACAGTTCGAATCCTAAAGACTGCAGTAATTTTATGTCGATCTTCGAAGTGACCAGAATAATTCAGCATTGTCACCTGGGGTTTCAAAAAAAATTTCACCTCTTCTGTTTTAGTGATATATCGTTTTATTAGTGGTTGCTGAATTATACTTTCCCAAACAACGCCATCAGATAGATAGTTAAAAATACCTGAGAGGAGCTACTATCAATCCATTTTAACTATCTTATTTAATGCAACTGGCACAACGCGAAAATACAAATATTTGGAATGGACTCTCTCTCTCTTTTCAAGATATTCTATACATTTTCAAGCTTATCAGATTCCTTAAAGTTGGTAATTAAAACCACATGAGAGAAAGTATTTTTACATCACTATATTAGATTGTATATGTGAGTCTATGGTTCAATGCCAAAATCCTTTTACTTAATAAAACTCTCCCTATGACAGGAACATTAATAGCTGAATGTTGAAAATTTTCTCTGGAAAGCAACTACAGACGAATTTTTGAGGTTTGATTTAGTGCGAATTGCCGCAATTGAATTAGTTACTTTTAAGTTTATCAGTCGGATTATAACGCAGTGATCTCATTTTGTTTCAAGGATTTTTTTAATATTATACTGTAGTATTAAGTGTGTCATTCTAACTAAGATCTTTGGGCAATTGTTAATTGAAAGTAAAGTAATGATCTTTTACTATAAAAAAACTCTTTTTAATTTTCAATGACTTTTTATGCAACTTAAATTTGTAACGTAAGCAATGTTAAAATTTTTAAATTAAATATATTTTTTATTACTTACTGAAGAATTCAAAGTATCGTTGTAGGACCAAATATTCATTCCTTATATAAACATTGCTGATCTTTTTCAGCGTATGTATTTTCAAGAAACAGACAACGGAAAGATGATTGAAAAATATTTTTTTTCAGTTTTAAATCTGTGTTGAATAGTTATTATATCTATCTTCATTATTTCATATCCTGATCAATGTTGACCTGAAAAATATTTCTAATATTTTTATCTTATCATTTCACAGTCATGTCATAAAAATAATAATTTTATGTCTCTTTGAAGATATTTTAATAAATGATAAATGAGTAATAGAAAATGATTGGTAGGGGATTTTTACCAATCGAATAAAAATAAAAGAAACCGTGAATATAAAAACTGATTCACTATTTTTGCCTTCCTGCAAAATAACATCGTCTTTAAAGTTTGATTCACTTATTTATTAGTTTTTCATTTGCATGTACCCTTCTAAATTGAAAATTTAAAACCATTTTATTAAATCCTCTACCATACGAGGGAAATTGTTAATGGTATTTAATTTGATATATGCTTCTTAAAGAGAAAAGTAGTGAAAATAAATTACATAAAATTTAACTTTTTAATACGTAGCTATAATTATCCCATTTGTCAATTTTTTTTCTTCATATAATTCTTTTTCATTTATACTAATGTATACACTTTCTTGTATGTATAAAGTTAAAGGAAATATTTATACAGCAAGTCAAAGTAAGGAAAAAATATATTAAATATATTCTGAAGATTTTGTGGAAAAAGTTGAATAGTTCCAAATATATAATAAAATTTAGAATGCATGAAATATTAAAAACTGGTAATTTAAAGTTTGTCTAGTAAAAAATTACAAAGCTTCAGACAAAATAAAGTTGCAATATAGGTGTAGATAACCATATTATAACTAAATATTTATAAATTATTTCTAAACATACTTTTCAAATTTTATAAGCAAAAATTCTTCTTTTATTCTTTTATATTTTGATCAAATTTTACAAGAAAAATGTAAATTATTGTTCGTATGTCTCCAGGTTCATACTCATTTCTTTCATTTTCAATAAATATTATATTATTAAGAAAATAGTAATGAATTCTGTATATTCAAAGTTATCTCGGTTTGTACTTTTCCTATATAAATGTTAGTGAGTATATCCACTTAAATGTATTTTTAGGTGTGAACACATGTTTTTATATGCTAACGAGAAATACTTTAACTTTTATTTTGTTTGCTGAGTCATCTTTGAAAACAGTTTTGTCTAATTTTAAGCTACATCAATATTGTACACAGTGAATATGCCCACGATGCGGAAGAGGCAAGTATTGAATGGTAAAGCACTTGTTATATTAGGCATATAACAAGTACACAGTTGGCATATAACAAGTATATTACGCAAGAATATTTTCTACTCTTATACATATAGGGGTCTCACATCGTAATTCCATGCTAGTTCCATATTGGAGGAAAAGGTGGTTTATGGGAGTTCGTGTAGCAATTAGTCTCACAGGAAAGCTGTTTTTAGATCCTGGATAAATGTAGGATGGTGGTTGTGACTTGCAATTTGCTCTCCAAAGATGGTCCCATATATGCTTTAAAGTGTTGAGGTCTGTGAATTTTGCTAGCCAATTCATCTGAAGAACATCTTCCCTTTCCAGAATAGCATGTTCTAGATGCCTATGTAGATGCAACTTGTCATCACTAAAATGAAATCATATTAACTGCATTCCTATAAAGTCAAGTACACGAATACAATATCTCATCCCTATAACTGAAACTAGCCACAGTGTTTTTTTCCATGTCCTGTGAGTATTTTTCAATCCAACATGATGTTTTCTCAAAAAATTAAACTTTAACAACAATACTCAATTTCTCATACATTGGAAATCAGGTAGCGGATCCCTGGATCTCTGCATAAAAGAGCACATAGGCAATCGTTAGACTGAACAGGGATTCATCACTGAAGAGAAGGGTCCCTCATTCTAGTCTGTATGATCTCTGTACCATGTTAAATGAATTCTTCTCTTTACTGAATTGAACGGGGCGTAAAGTACAGGTGTTCTTCAAAACTACTTTTTCAATCATGAAGCCTTTTTAACACAGTGCCACATGAACTCGGCTTTAAGTGGTGATATAAAAGTCCTATAAGAGCTAAAAAGTATAGCAAGCCTCTTACGTCATGTTGTAAAGGTTAAATACTTAAGATGGACTCTTTCGGTGGACGTTAAATTAAAGTTTCTACAAATTTGAACTTCAGATTATCCTATTTCCAACTTTCCCACATTTATACACCTCATTCCATCAACTGAATACTAGTAGTTATACATTTTTAATGCTTGAATTTGAATTTAACAGCTGCTGAAAACAAATTGAAATCCTTATATTTGGTTAGGTGTGTGAAAGTACGAAATGCAGATCGTACTTATAAATCTTATACTAGTTCAGTCATTATACAAATATAAGTTAAGTTTTCTCAATCTATACACAAAATTTGAATCTTTGTCTCGATTTAGTATTTTTACATTTCATTCACTTTTTGTGGAAATCAATAGAATATGAAATTCTCTAAATTTTGAACGCCAGTGTAGTATGAAAATCGTTCACTATTACCTTATATATTTTGTATACCGAATTTTCAGTTTTTGAGAAAATTAATTGTGCAAATTTTAAATAGTAGTCAACAATGTATTATAGTAAAATAATACATTGTAGACAACTATAGAAAGTTGAACTCAAAATTTCTAGTATGATTCAAGCAACAGTTTTAAATGATAAATGTTATATATAGAGATATAATTCTTAAAGTTTCAAAACATTTTATTTTTATTAGCTGAAAAGGATATTCTCATCATAAAATTCAGATGTTTATTTTGAAGTGCCAAATAAATGCTGAGTACATTTACTCATTTTCTTGATAACTAATCTTTCCTACTTATGAGATAATCTGCCAAATTGACGTATTTAAACATTTAAGGAATATTATATGACAGTACTTGGGGGATTTTTGAGTTGCCAGAGTAGAAAAATAGTTATTTATTTTTAGTCACATCCTTTTACATCATTTAAAAAGGCATACTTTTGTAAAAACTGCATAGCTTTTTATGCTGCATACCTTTTTCATATTCATAACTTCTATACTAATAAAGTTCAAAGCTACAAAAATATAAATTCAGATGTTTAAAAACAGACTGTACTTACAAAACTAAGTTATTTATTTTTAATCTATTAGATTAAAAATTTAATGTTATTACCAATGTGACCTTCATTTTTTTAAATTTAAAATTATATTCATTGGATTTGAAATTTTTTAGTTTTACAAAGTGACTTCTTTACAATTATTGCTAACAGCTTCATGAAATTTTCTATACGTATATATATGTTTATTATGACTTACAATCAAATAATTGTATCACTGTCATATATTTTAATTGTAATTGAATTTTTACTAATAAAAATTAAGGCTAATAATATATTTTTTAATTTACAGCCCCATTTGCTCTTAAATAATTTATTCATGGATTTTAAATTAAATGTAAAGATATAATCCTACTAAATAAATAACATAATTGTAAAAGAATTTGCATTGTGAATGTGAGAGATTTTCGTGTAATCTTTGCGAGAAAGGTTCTATATATTTTTAATTCTAATATGTTGCACAGAAAAATTCATAAATAATTTCTTTTTTCAAAAAATGAATATAATATATTATTATTAAAATTAAATACCCCGATATGTATCAAAAATATTATTACAAACGTGCCTCATATAATTTTAAAAAATTATTGAAAAGCAAATTACTATCTAACACTCCTTAACTTAATAAATAATTAAAACATCCTATGATAATACATTATGGTAAAATATTGTAAGTACCTGTAACTCTTTAAGATCTCAAGGTAAAGGTTTAGCCCTTTGGCATACAAACACATACCGTTTTCTTCAGGTCTTTCTTATGTCAATGCAAATATTGACGTCTACGGCAAGCAAGAAAAGTTATTTTACTTTTAGTACAGCTATAAAGCAATATTATATGGAGGTAATATGAATGTAAATATTTTATCTCCATGCAATTTTCCTTTCTACGCGTGATTAAACATTAAAAGAAGTATAACAAATTGAAATAATGAAAACAACTTTAGTATCTCTTATTAGAATGTT
>CM063502.1:81128634-81138634 GCA_032207245.1 Pardosa pseudoannulata | reverse complement strand
CTCTATAGGCGCAAAAAAGTATAAAAGTATTAGATAAATCGAAATTTATAGGTTTTTGGTGGTAAAGATTTTGCATAGGCTTTATATATTAAATATAGGCAAATGGATAAAATTATCAGTAGAGAGTAGATGTTAAAAATGTATTTTAAGTTTACAGAGTTATCCTTTAATTTTTTTTAAATATGGATTTATAATTGTCTTCTTTAACATAGCAAGTTCAGTGACTTTTAAAGCTTCAGTATAGATTCAGGAACTCCTAAAGCAGCAGTTCGGAGTTCAGCTAAATAAATATATTGACTGATAAAATAAATTATTCAAACACGCGTTTTAGGAACTGAACCTATGATATGGATGTAATCTAACTGTCTTAAAGCAAAACGCGTAAAAATTTATATATCAGTTTCTAAACATATTCCAAAACTTTTAAATTAAAAATAATAATCTCAGAAACATTTTAACAATAGAAACACATTATATTTATGAAATTTAAAATAAATGTATGAGATTTATATTACTATAAAAAATTATACGTAATTTATTTATTTTATAATAATAACTCAATAGACTCTAGAGGGGCAAAAACAGATAAAAGTATTCGATGAATCTAAATTTATAGGTTTTTGGAGATAAAGATTTTGTATATTCTTTATATATTAATAATAGATAAATGGATTAAATTACCAGTAGAGAGTAGATGTTAAAAATGTATTTTAAGTTTACAGAGTTATCCCTTAATTTTTCTAAAATAAGGATTTATAATTGTCTTCTTTAACATCGCAAGTTCGTTGACTTTTAAAGCTTCAGTATAGATTCAGGAACTTCTAAAGCAGCAGTTCGGAATTCAGCTAAATAAATATATTGATGATAAAATAAATTATTCAAACACGCGTTTTAGGAACTGAACCTATGATATGGATGTAATCTAACTGTCTTAAAGCAAAACGCGTAAAAATAAACATATTGAATTCTCAAAGGCTTAAATTAAAAAAAAAATCTCAGAAATCCCTTTTAACAATAGAATCACATTATATTTATGAAATTTAAAATAAAACAGTTTGATATAAACTGAATAGATAGAATCCATTTGTGAAAACTATTTTCTATTCTCTCGAGAATTGCATCAGATGCGTTATGAGATCAGTGAAGTGTCAAAAGAATTCAAATTAACTGAACAAATATGACTGTGATTCAATTTAGAAAAATACGGCATTCATATTTTATTTTTTAGGATATTTTTATTAATAATAGATAAATGGATTAAATTACCCAAGCAAATTTGAGTCTAAAAGAAACGTCTGTAAAAGAGTTATCCTTTAAATTTTTTTTAAAATAATCAGGATTTAAAATTGTCTTCTTTAACATAGCAAGTTCATGACTTTAACAGGCGTAAGATTATCAAATAAATATATTGGCTTATAAATTAAAAGTGTCAGAATCTATTAAGCGTAATCTGATTGTAAAGAAAAACTCCTCAAAACAAATTAATATATTAAATACTAATATTATTCCCAAAGGTTAAAATACAAAAGATAGCATCATGTCTAAATACCTTTTATTTACAGGTTGTTAGTCAAACTGATAGAACACAGTCGAAAAAGAAAACAAACAGTTTGGTGTAAACTGAATAGAATAACCTAATTGAGAAAACTTTTCAATTCTCTTGAGAATGACTTCAGATATATTATGATACCAATACAATGTCAAAAGAATACATATTAACTTAAAAAATATGTCTGTGATTCAATTTAGAAAAATACGGCATTAATATTTTATTTTTTAGGATATCTTTATTTAGATATTACATTAAACCCACGTAAAACTACGCGTTTGAATGTAAAAGAAACGTCTGTAAACGGAAAAATTAATTTAATAGTTTATTTGAGAAATAATAAGGAATTTATGGGAAAAGTATCCAATAGTTATCTCACAGGCGTATAGAGGATATAGATGTGACAGCATCTAACAACCGTAATCTGATTATAAGAAAAAAACCCGCAAAACAAAATTAATATGTTACATACTAATATGATTCTTAAATGTTTAAATACAATAAATAGCATTATGTCTAAATTCCTTTTATTTTCAGGTTATTAGTCCAACTAATAGAACGCAATCCAAAAAGAAAACAAACAGTTTGGTATAAACTGAATAGGTTAACTCAATCCAGAAAACTTTTCAATTCTCTTGAGACTTACTTCAGATACGTTATGATGTCAATGAAGTGTCAAAAGAATTCAAATTAACTGAACAAATATGCATGTTATTCAATTTAGAAAAATACGGCATTCATATTTTATTTTCTAGGATATTTTTATTTATATTTTATTTATATATTACATTAAACCCACGCAAAACTACGCGTTTGAGTGTAAAAGAAATGTCTGTAAATGGAAAAAAAATAATTTAGTAGTTTATTTGAGAAATAATCAGGAATTTACAGGAAAATTATCTAACAGTTATCCAACAGGCGTAAACGATTAGAGGTTTTAAATGTGACAGCATCTAACAAGCGTAATCTGATTGTAAAGAAAAAACCCTCAAAGCAAATTAATATATTATACACTAATATTATTCCCAAAGGTTTAAATATAAAAAATAACATTCAGTCTAAATTCCTTTTATTTACAGGTTATTAGTCCAACTGATAGAACGCAATCTAAGAAGAAAACAAGCAGTTTCATATAAACTGAATAGGATAACCCAATTGAGAAAACTTTTCAATTATCTTGAGAATTACTTCAGATACGTTATGATATAAAAAAAATGTCAAAAGAATACAAATTAACTGAACAAATATGCCTGTGATTCAATTTAAAAAATACGACATTAATATTTTTTTAGAATATTTTTATTTATTTATTACATTAAAGCCCCTCGGAAGTATGCGTTTCACTCTAAAAGAAACGTCTGTAAATAGACAAAAAAATAATTTACTAGTTTATTTGAGAAATAATCAGAAATGTTACAGAAAAAGTATCTAATAGTTAAGAAATAGTCAGAAAAAAACCCGCAAAACAAAATTAATATGTTAAATAATAATCTGATTCCCAAAAGTTTAAATATAAAAAATAACTCAATGTCTAAATTTCTTTTATTTAGAGGTTATTGGCCCAAATTATAGAATACAATCCAAAAAGAAAACAAACAGTTTGGTATAAACTGAATAGATATAAACCAATTGAGAATACTTTTCAATTCTCTTGAGACTGACTTCAGATACGTTATGAGATCAGTGAAGTGTCTAAAGAATTCAAATTAACTGAACAAATATGTCTGTAATTTAATTTTAAAAAACACGGCGTTCACAATTTTATTTTTTATTTTAGATATCAAATACAACCCACGCACAACTACTAAGGTTTTTGTGCTAAAGAAACGTGTGTAACAAAAAATAATTTGCTAGTTCCTTAGAAAAAAATATTTTAGAATTCACAGGTAAAATATCCATTCAAAATAAATATATAGCAGTGTAGAGTTAATGAGATATTTTATGACAGAAATGATTAATTGGAAAATTGAGTAAAACTATCTGTGAATGGAAGAAACTAACCTATATGGGAACTGTGAAAACATACTAAGAATACGTATTTAATTGCTACATTTCTTTTAAAATTCATTTAGAGGGTAAACATTTGAAACTCTATTGATAGTTGAAAAATTATTGTGTATTTGGTTTCAAAATTATAATTTAAAGTAAAAAGAATAAATGGAAATGATTTAACACAAAACACACACACTAATATACAACGGTATAAATGGGTGAAATAAAGCAAAATTTTTAAATTAATAATTAAATATTTAATTACTGAAGATTTTACATACTGTGGCAGAGATTTAAAATTCATATGAAGTTTAAGACGGAAAAATAGCTATTATTATATTGTTCTTATTTAATATCATCATATATATTAATGTGTTATAAATCATATTTAGAATATTTAATTTCCAATTTCATTGTAATTTAAAAAAGAATAATTTATTCAATATAATTATAATACCCTTGATATTTAACATATTTATAATATAATTAAGAACAACAAAACATGTAACAAATATCAATTTTATTGGTGTCCCTGATAAGATGTTGCAGTTATCTTCAATAACGGAAAGGTAAAAAAAAATTAATATAGTATTGTTAATAAAGTATTTTTGATTAACCTTTCCATTTATTTTAAGATGTTGCATGATTAAATACATTACGATGTTAATAAGTGTTTGATATCAAATAAATATTTGCATATTATTTTTAATAAAACCTCCCTGTAAAATAAGGGAAATAAAATTTATATATATATATATATATATATATATATGTGTGTGTGTGTGTGTGTGTGTGTGTGTGTGTGTGTGTGTGTGCGTGTGTATGTGTGTTATATAAAAAATTATTGCCCCTACTGCCCCTGAAATTTCCCCCATTTAGAGCTTAATTTTTATCATTACTTGCAGAACCATCTAAATTAAATCCAGGACGTGATTTATCAAGATATCGATATATTTACACGCACACACACACACACACACACACACACACACACACACACATATATATATATATATATATATATATATATATATATATATATATATATATATATACGTATACTAAGAATACGTATTTAATTGCTACATTTCTTTTAGAATTTATTTAGAGGGTAAAAATGTGAAACTCTATAGATAGTTGAAAAACTATTGTGTATTTGGTTTCAAAATTATAATTTAAAGTAAAAAGAATAAATGGAAATGATTTAATATTGATTTGACACAAAACACACACACTAATATACAACTGTATAAATGGGTGAAATAAAGCAAAATTTTTAAATTAATAATTAAATATTTAATTACTGAAGATTTAACATACTGTGGCAGAAATTTACAATTCATATGAAATTTAAGACTGAGAAATAGCTATTATTATATTGTTCTTATTTAATATCATTTTATATATTAATGTGTTATAAATCATATTTAGAATATTTAATTTCCAATTTTATTGTAATTTAAAAAAGAATAATTTATTCAATATAATTATAATACCCTTGATATCTAACATATTTATAATATTTTTAAGAACAACAAAACATGCAATAAATATCAATTTTATTGGTGTCCATGATAAGATGTTGCAGTTATCTTCAATAACGGAAAGGTAAAAAAAAAAATTAATTTTTTAATATTTTTGATTAACCTTTCCAGTTATTTTAAGATTTTGTATGATTAAATACATTACGATGTTAATAAGTGTTTAATATCAAATAAACATTTGCATATTATTTTTAATAAAATCCTCCCTTTAATATAAGGGAAATAAAATAAAATTTATATATATATATATATATATATATATATATATATATATATATATATATATATGTGTGTGTGTGTGTGTGTGTGTGTGTGTGTGTTATATAAAAAAATATTGCCCCTACTGCTCCTGAAATTTCCCCCATTTAGCGCTTACTTGTTATCATTACTTGCAGAACCATCTAAATTAAATCCAGGACGTGACTTATCAAGGTATCGATATATTTTCACACACACACACACACACACACATACATACATATATATATATATATATATATATATATATATATATATATAGTATATATATATATATATATATATATATATATATATATATATATATATATATATATATATATATATATATATATATATATATATATATATATATATATATATATATATATGTATATATATATATATATATATATATATATATATATATATATATATATATATATGTATATATATATATATATATATATATATATATATATATATATATATATATATATATGTATATATATATATATATATATATATATATATATATATATATATATATGTATATATATATATATATATATATATATATATATATATATATATATATATATATATATATATATACATATGTATATATATACATATATATATATATATATATATATATATATATATATATCTTTATACACCAAATACACACACATGCACATATATATAAGGTGTTTTCAATGTGTAATAGTAAGCGTGTCTTATATCCAAGTTTTTATATCTTGAAACTGATCTCCTTCCGTTTCCTTTTGAGATATTGAAAGATTTTCCTTTCTCTCTTCTCCACCCTATTTTAACCCGTATAACAATATAATAATCTTTAGGAACTTCTTTCTAATACCTATGGTATGTGACTCTGTAGCTTTGTACATGAAAAATATTTCGTATCATAAAGCCATCTACAAAAGATTTCCTGTGGCATAAATAAAACTAAAAAATAAAGCCAATCAATCAAATTCATAGGAAATGATACATTGGTCCATGCAAATCATCCTAACTATTACTGAGATCAACGATGAAAAAATATTGATAGAATTCCTTTTTTATTTACTTTAACTCTTGAATCCGGATATGATAAAAGCCTTATCACCTACCTCATTTTCCCAATTTAACAATTAATATGTTAAAAAATACTGAATTTAATCAAGCGATTATAGTTAGCATATCTAATTGCTATTATCCTATTAAAAATAGATCTTAGAAAATAGATTGTTAGCCTCACCTAAAGTTGAGCAAAGTTTAAAGCAAATCTTCAAAAGTCTAACTGAAGAACCACAGATAAGTATTTTCAACGGCATTCAGAAATTATGTTTAATTTCAATTATTAATCAAAAGT
This sequence comes from Pardosa pseudoannulata, assembly GCA_032207245.1. Taxonomy (NCBI): domain Eukaryota; kingdom Metazoa; phylum Arthropoda; class Arachnida; order Araneae; family Lycosidae; genus Pardosa; species Pardosa pseudoannulata. The sequence continues at coordinate 81,131,937 of CM063502.1, read as the reverse complement.
AACTTTAAATCAGATGAAAGCTAGGTTATCTTTTTAGCAGGTAATTTCTAAGTTCTAGGTTAACAGGAGGAATGTACATTATGTTCTTTCATTAACTAATTGATGGAACTGTTCAAAAACTTAGAATGTCTGATGCACCTGAAGAAACATTTTTATATGATTGGTTTGAATAGGTTTATTGGTACAAAAATAAGTACTATGCTAGACTAGTTGAAGAAAAGATGAAAATTATAGAGAAAGAATCAATATGAAGTAAAGAGTAAAATTGACAATTATACAATGCATAAAAAATTACACCAAGTGTTATTAAAAAGGGTACAACGAGCATGAGGCCACGGTTGACAACATTCGCATCTAGGTAACAACGGAAAAGGAAGTAGAACCGTAAATAGGAAATATTAAATTAGTATTTTAAAAAGGAAAACAGACTGATTACTTTCATATTTTTCTCATACGTTTGGGTTGGAGATCTACGATTTATTTTTATTTATACGAAAGTACTTATGAGAATGGGACTTAGATTGCAAATTGAGTCTAAAAGGCTATAACCATCGAACCCTAAGTTTAGTCTACTGTCTGGTTGGATGAGGACTGACAGGCTGACCAGGCAATTTGTTTGATTAAGTGAGGAGTTAGTTAAGAAATTCCAGCAACATATCAAAATGAGAATAAGACATTAACATTGCTGCTGTCTAGATATCAATATGATTAGTGTCTACAGTAGATTTTCCCCTAAAAGCTCAGTAAGTAATGGTCAAAAGTAAATGTTATTTTGTTTCAGTAGTGCAGTTGCTTAATACCAATAATACCAATAATAAAATACTTATGAATTTAAAATATGTGAAATAACCTTATACCCATTAAAAAATTCCTTTTTCACATGATATTTTCTGTAATTCCTACCAAATTTTTCATGATTATAAATTATACTTTTATCATATTACTACGAAATCTCACTTACGAAATCTTACGTTCTACGAGTGTCATTTTCTGTAAATGACGAAAGCAACTTTAATGAAAGCTTTGTACTTATTTCAATAAAATCAGTGCACATTTTTATATTTACTTATATAATGTAATATCTTATTAAAAGAAAATAAGCTTTTGAATTACGTCGATAGTCTGTATGCTACTTTGGAATTTTTTTAAAAGGTAATAAATGTTTTTCCAAAGTAGTTATTTTAATTTCTATAAGACTTTTAATTTTTAATGCATAAAATTTAGTAAGTATTATCAAAATTTATGCTTTTAATTTACCAAACACGTATCTTTCCACATTTGCATTAAAAGATTAATTGTATATACGATTTCTCAAACTATGCCGATGTTCATTACATTGGTTTTGTCCTAATGGGTAGGTCACTGCATTTTTTGCTATAGTTATTGCTTTTGAATTCTTCTGTTATGAGATATGTTATTCATTCAGAATTGACATTGTATAGATGGTGTCGGTCTAATTAGACTTTAAATTGTAAAAACATTTATGTTCATAGCATTATTCCAAACGAATTACGACAAAGGTCAAATTATATCTAAATTTTAGTAATTGGCCCCCAAGGTCTCTTCATTGATAATTTTTAGATTGAATTATGCCCTTTATAAGTAGAAAACTTGCATTAAAAATTCAGGTTAGTACCCTAAAATTAATCTTTTAGCATGGTAACATGAATGCTTATATTGTACAGGATAAAAAAAATTATGCTATAATATAGCAAAATATAAATCCAAACCCAACGTGAATTTAGGAAAACAGTAAATTCAAATTAAAAGCAAAAAGCCATCTTGTAACTATAGCTCATCTATTCATTCTAGTGATACAATGATCGCTTCTTAATGGGAGCAAAGCTAAAGTAAAATTACTTGCGCTACGTGACCTTAAGATTAGTTTATAACCATTCAGACATCTCATTTTGCAGCCATTTCTGGCTTTATCTTTGTATCCGTTTCTAATTGGATGTTAACAGTTTATAAATTACCTAATTAGCTATTAGTGAGCAAGTCATGAACAATAGAACTCGAACTAATTTCCATAATAATGTAGAGTTTTTTTTTATTTTCTACAATAACGTTAATTGTTTTATTGTGTATTAGATCAGAAATCTGTAGAAAAGTCTAGAGGCAGGGAATATTATATTACATTAATTGATTATGTTTTACCATCGCAACTTTGTAAACATTCTTGTTTATTTATCTTGTATATCTTGTTTATTGCACAAAGAATAAAATAAATTCAGTTACCAACACATTTAAAATTAAGATATTTTACAATGATTCAGCTTATTTTATTTCAGAATCCCAGGCATGTATGATATAAATACTAGCATACATATCTGTGACTAGTATCATAAATTTTATTAATTAAATAATACCCAACTTTAATAATGTACTTATAAAAGATGAGTAAAAATAGCTGTATACCGTGATTATAAATTTAGCTGAGGGGCTTTATAAAAATGAAACGTTTGAGTATTATTGAGGATATACTTTATTCATATTTTTCGCAAGTAATTAATTCTGAGCAAAGAAATTCAGCCAGCATTTTTATCTATTGATCTTAAAAAACTAAAATATTCATTTATCATCATTTACATTTTGATAAAAATTACAGCATTTAAAAAATTTTGTAAGCATTTTACACAATATTTTTACTCTTTTTCAGTGCTTTTTAAATTTAAAAAAATTACTTCAACAAATAAAGTTTTAAAATGAATTTAAAATATTAATTGGATGCAATGGGAAAATAAGGACATTTACTTCAGAAATAAAAGCTTGCTAAGATAGGTCATAATTATTTATCGTAAAAGTAATTTAAAATATTACATATATATGAGATTCACTAAATATGACTAAATCGTCGTTAAATATACATATGCTTCAATCGTAAGATTTCTCAAGTAGAGATTTCTAGGGATCATAAAACCTTTAAAATATTAAAATTTTCATTTTTTAAAACCTTTTACATGAAAATATATCTATTTATGCACACTTTTAAACTACTGCAGTGAAATATTTCTCATAATTTTATTCTATTGCATAAAATATATTGAATTAAAGCCAATAGAAAAAATTTGAAAGTCATTTTTTCAAAAATATGAATTATTAAATGTATTTCAATGATTTTTTTCTAATATGTAAAAGCATTTCAAAATTATTTCCACCTATATTTAAATGTTGAAATATTCTTAAATTTTCTAAAATACTTGAAAATCTGATATTTTTTCCTATCATATTAATTGCCCATTTAAATAATATCAGAATTTATTATATAATTAAGTCTTCAAAGTAGTTTAAATCTTACAAAAT
>CM063502.1:81118634-81123634 GCA_032207245.1 Pardosa pseudoannulata | reverse complement strand
CTACATTTAAAGATCTACTAATAAAATCGCTAGATAAATTTACAACAGTGAATTTCCCCAAAAAATCTATTTTTTATTGTAGAATATAATTATATAACAGTCATAAAAATACAAATTTTTAGTTGTTTTCTGTCACAACTTCTGAAAAATTAATATGCGCAAAAGTATAAAAAACTATTCATAAAAATTTATCAATTCCATGCTCGACAAGTTCAGTGAATAATAACAGAAAAGTTTGGTATCTTAGAAACGTTTTTTTTTTTTCATATACAAAGTGATTGATCAGGAGATTAAAGAAATGTAGTGACTTGAATCAAACAGCGAAAAACGCATCTTCATAAAATCATGACAGAAAAAAATTAACCACTTTTTTCATAAATTTCATGCCTTTTTAAGAACAGTTACTTGATAAAAAAAGATATTACTACATTTGTGAAAAGACATCTTTGTGCAAACATTTTTTTTCCTATGCTTCGCTTTTTTACTACTGCTATGAAGAGTGAAATATATGTATGAGAGGTTTCCATGAAATGCTTTTTCTGTCTTAAACTTTCTTTTTTTCATGGATTCCTTTCTATCCTTTTGTATATATCGTTGCTGCCTACACGGTTGAAGTAAAAGCTTTCTTCTTATCCGCAAACACTGTAAACAAAGTTTTTTAATCCTTTTAACACCATAACTACAAGACAATTTTTGGAAAACTTTCCGTCAGATATATTTATTCCCATTTTCTAAAGAAATACTGGCTATTATTATACCACATGTTTTCTATAATCAATTGTTGTTTTAAAATATGCAAAAATTCTTTATAACTTATTATTTATTTCATTATTTAATATATGTTTATGATTCAATTATCATAAATTTTAATTATTTGCGTTGACTCTTAAGAGTTTAATCCGTATAGTTAAATATTTTTGTATTACACGAAATTCTCACAAAATATCTTTTTTCAAAAATGCAAGTTCCTATTCCAAACTTTCAAATAAAAATAATTAGAAGAATTTTCCATTGTCGTTTTAGTCCTATATGATTATTTAGATTACCCCGATTACATAAATTAACTATTGAAAAAATCAATAAAAATATAATTTTTTAAGTCTTCGTTATACAGAAATAAAGTAATAGATAAGTATCAGCACTGATAAAGCCTAAATGAGAACATAAAAGAGTCATTGACTTCTAAAGCAAAAAAATAGCTTTTTCATTGTCACTTTATGCTCTTTTACTTATATACCTTGTTACATATCGACGGTAAGTAACACTCTGGAGTATATACATACAATGGACAAAGTGTCCAAGTTCTAAATGAATGAGGCAGGATATGCGCAGATGATGAAAATAAGCCACATATAATGTCCTGTTTTAGAACTAATTTAGCGTTAATAACTTTACACATTTATCTCAGACTTTTCCTGGGGAATCTTCGTTTTAAATAATTTGACTAAAGAGTATGAAACTACAAGAGATGTTTTGAAAATAAATTTCGCCCTACATACGGCAAGAAAGCTTTGTATCAAATAGAAAAACAATGATATTACCATATTTAAATTTCTGTCTATTTTCTTATATTGTCGTCATTGAACATCTGTCTTACTTAAATTAAATTTCATGTAATATTTCTGATAATAATCGGCACCCCGTGATCCATAGTCATCAAAACGATAAACAATTTCCCCACCCTCGCCAAACTGATTTCTACCATTTGACCAAATACACTAAGGCTTTAGAGGGGTTTTGTTCTTGAAAGATAATGCTTAATCACACACAATAAGTAATACAAAAGAATTCATTTGCCTTCAGAGATTGGATCACTCGAACTACAGATCCAACCTTTCACCATCAGACAAAAATTCAACATTTGATTCCATAGACTTCAGCTCTGTCCGACATTTTTCACTGAAGTAATGAAGAAATATAACAGGCTCTAAAGAATTTCCTTAAATCATTTGGCAACGATTTTTTTCCTAGATGTTTTCTTGAAATTGATTTCGTGATGCTGCAAATGTAACAATATAAATGGGGACTATTCAGATAGAAAAATAAATTATTTTATTTTGTAATACCATTGAGTATAATATTCTCGTAAGTAAGCTACCTTGTTAAAATGCAAGATGAAATTTACTTTCGAAACCACCCGTGTGTTATTGTACTTCATTTTTAAATATTGTTGTAAAGAAAGCAAAAATTTATTTGCTCCCTTAAACCCCAACCAATGTTACTTATTAAAGGTAATTTATATTTATAAATATATACACACTAGATTACAATGTGCTGTTCCATACTAAATACATTGGGCACGGAACAAAAACTAAGTTGAGTCTAATGTATATGATTACTGATTGGTATTATACTTCATTTATTTACCTAAGGGTTATCATAAAGTGATCTTTATTTTAAATATCATGAATAAAAAAGATAAAAACGTATCTAATCAATAACAGAAGAATCAATCATTAAACATAATAAATATACAAGATTCCATTCCTCTGTTAATCCATACTAGGTCATGGAAAATTCTTAAATTCAATATGAAAAGAAGAAAAAATAAGCATAGGTCTTAGATTATCATTTATAGACGTGCCGTATCGATATATTTTGTACAATACATTAAAAGTTTATCTTAAAAATCCCTGATTCATATATTTATTAATAAAATATTTTTTACTGAGTTCTATTTTCTACAATTCAAAAACAAATGTTCTTCCAGTAGATTTAAAAATTCTCGCCTGTTTTATTGATTACAAAAATATTATAAAGAACGTTATTATTTTAAAATATGTTCTAAAAGTTATAAAATTCTATCAGTAAATATCCCTATTCGTTGCTTAGAAACAAAATTGTGAGCCACAGAAAGAACTGAAAATTGTTCTATCACATATTTTAATATTTTAAATTCCTACAAGTAAAAACAGAAAGCTTTTGGGTAGTAATATGAGCAAAGTAATTGTTCAATACTGCACTGTCTACCAGAAAGTGTTGATTAAAAAAACACAAATTGGTTTAACACTCTAAATGGTTACTTTAAAATTTTAAATGTTTTGTGGAATATATAGAAAATTTCTTGATGAGTTATCGTGAAACTTCCAGATTGTAAAAAGACTTGCTAAACGTCACAAGTACAAGCGATTGTTTTGAAATTGTTTTGTTCCGAAGGCATGGGCAAATGAAAAATGGACCTTAAGGAAATGATATCTCCATGAATATATGTGCATTTAGCACAGAAATTAACATAGATACTTTAGAAACTTTAGAATTATATGTTAGAACTATAGCGTGTTTAAAGCATTATTTTTTACAGGGGACCTCAAAAATTGTGTGTTTAAACTTTGATTCTGGTCCGCTATTTTCTTTAAATTTATAAGGTATTATGTGTAATTTACAACCCTGAAGTTTTAAGCTTGGTTCATTAAAAAGTTTTCTACATATTTCTGGTAGATAGTATCATACCACAATAGTAATATATAAATCTTTTCTAAAAATGTAAGTCTTTATTAAATTTCAATTACTTAACCAAAGAATAAGCTATTATTTCATGAAATGAATAAAAATAATATTTTAATTTTTATTCACCAAATGTGTTTTTATAGTTTACCAAAAGAACCCAGAGATGCAACTGGTGGGAAATTTAACCCTCACACGTACTAGCGCAACAAGTGGAGGCGCATGTGATAACATGTTAAACTTTAAATCTCCGTTTAGTGTAGTTCAAATCCATAAACCACAAGTATCTAAGCTACTAAATAAACAATGATTAAAAATTCATGACAGCATGAATAAGTAAAATAAATAGTTGTTTTAATTTCCAATGGTAAAAAAGGGCAATCAGTATTAAAATATGGAACAAGAAATATGATATCAGCTAATCAATCAACTTAAACCTTTCGATCTACTAGCGTTCCCATAAGGAGACTAGAGACACGGAAGATCTCTTATACTTAGGAAAATTTGTCCACAGAAAGCGAAGAGAGTCATTAATCAGGACATTTTATTGAAGTATTACCGAAGACAATCATAGCCACAAAAAAGTGACAGCCATTGCCAAATGTGATTTGGTTTGGTTCGGAGCACTACGGTCTGGTTTTTTTCAACACGAGTGCTAATGAGACCGGGACATGCTACTTAATGTTAAATCTTAAAAGCTTCAAACGCCTGTTCCAGGAACGGGATTCGAATCAATGGATTAAAGTTCCGAAAGCAACGCTCTACCATTCGGTCACCGTCCGGCCATTTCCAAATTAAGTAAATCTCATAGTAATGAGCACAATCATTTCCACATATTTATCCATGACCAATAGTTGTCAAAGGATGGCCGAATGGTTAGGACACTGCTCTTATGTACTGGAGTTTGGGGTTCGAGTCCCACTGTGGCAAGAACGTTCGTAGCCTTTCGGAATCGGCTTTAAGCATTAGGTCTCGGTCTCATTAACTTTCGTGTAGCAAAAAGTAGGTCGTAGTAATCAACTTCAAACCATCTTCAATAATTTTTATGTGGTCATACCAGGGTTAATGACTTTTTCAAGTGGTAATAACTTGAGACATGAAGTATCTCAGCATCCTTTTTTAAGGTTAAGATAATTCAGAGTTAATCAACTACAAAACATCTTTTTAGCCAAAAGTCGGAGGGCTCATTACTCATAAGTCCGTAATGAACTGAAAAGTGCTGATAGTTAACTATTTTTTTTATGATTTCATAGAAAGTTTAGAAGAGTCATGTAGTCGTTCAGATCTTTGGATCGTATACCCCCAAAAAATTAATAACATGCAGGGATACTCTTACATTTGACAGAAGCACCATTCTTGAAAATAAATCCTATCGATTAAGAAGTTTTAATAAAGCCTGTCTAGTAGCTATAATTTCTAAATCAACATCTGACAATACGAGAAAATAGGGGAGTAAAATGGAAAGAACTGAACCCCTAAAACAATGCATACTATTGCAAAATCCTCAGAAATTTACAGTGAGAGCCAAAATTTTTGCCACTATTGTAGGTTATTTT
>CM063502.1:81111134-81116134 GCA_032207245.1 Pardosa pseudoannulata | reverse complement strand
CATAATAAATATCCTGGTCATCAATACGCCATATATGTTTCAAAAATATGTATATGAGTTTTAATTAAGTGAATATTGGTGAATTTATACATACAAAATTCCTGTGTATTTAAATTGTATATTATGAAATATTTATTTAATATAATGCGGATTTATTGTATTTTGGCATTACATTTAACGTCATTTTAACAGTAAAAATTATTTATTGAGATATTATACTGATAATTTCTTTTGTTGTTTAAAATCAATCTAGTTCAATCTGTCGCTCAAAATAATTAACTATTTTCATTGAGAATGAAAAATAAAATCAGTCTCAACTTGATTATCTGGTCTCTAATTAAGATTTATAATTATAATTGCTCTTCACTATAATAATGTCTATATTAGAAATTAATTTTCTAAAAATCAATTAACTAATCCACATTGTAAAATCGTTATTTGGTTTTCAAACCTTTCTATAGATAGTCTTACTTGATACTTAAAAATTGATTTTGTTAACATTCTCATATGAAAAATCAAGAACCAGGAAATTAATAGTAATAAGTGCGTTATGTACATATTTATTATTCAAATAAGAATGAGAAATAAATGAGTTTTTTTAATGAGACGACAGTGAGCAATCAATATTATTTTAGTTTTAATTGATCTGATTGAAAATTTAATAACATGAATAACATTTTTATATTAATGTGGCTAAAATTTCAACGTAAATTATTAATTATTTTATAAGATATTAATTATCAAGTGTTTAATATTTAGATTCATTAAAAATGCTCCATACTTATTTCCTTCACACATAATATGATCTTTTTTAGCTGTCCTATACTTTATGAATCTTAAAAAATTTCTCAACTATTATCTTAAACATCTCCTATATAATAATAGCCTAAGTTAGTGTCCGTCTGTCCTCGAATTTATGAAGCGGTTTTTCCTGGAATGAATAGGGGCATCCGTATTGGATTCTTGATGAGTTAGGGTTAGCAACGTTCGAAATCCTCCCATTCCCCCATTATCTAGCATTTAATGTCATTATTGTAAGCCCTATTTCCACCGGTTAAGAGCAGGCGATTAAATTTATCAATTTGTCACATAATAAATAGGTAAAAATAACATTTTTTTTAAGCATTATGGAGTCATTCTTTTAACCATGTCATTTAATCCTTTCTTATTCTAAATTACTTAAATATTGTCTGCATTATTTGCATATGCTTTATCACTGGATTTAGATGTTACGTAAATAATTTTCTTTTATATTTGGCTTAAATAATAGATTAGGCACATATATGATAATTTTAAATTTAATCTTCGATTATTCTTATTGCAATGAAATTTTTATCACAGGTCTTAACAAACATTTCTATCTACCTCCAGGGTTTACTGGAAATGATATTTTCATTCCTTTACTTCCATTAATTAATGTAGAAAAAAATTGGGAAGAACTTAACGATAATTTCAACGTAGATAAGAAAACTTTGAATTAACTTTCTAAATTAATTCAACGTTATTCTAAACTGAATTCCCAGTATCGGGAGATTTTAGAGGACTATGAAGACAAACAAATTATTGAGCGTGTGCCAGATAATTCTCAGCCAAAAAACAAACCATTTTTACCAGCCTCATAGGGTACTATACAATTCTGGAAAATTATAAATATTACTGATCCCTTCATATGACGGTCTATATGCTAGTTATATCATATTACGAAACAATTCTTGCTAATTTAATTTTACAGCTCTAGAAGGAATGAAAAATATAATTAAAATAAGTTAAACGTTTTAATACTATTGATATGACGAAATATTATATGACGGGCTATATGCTAGTTTGTAAATAACGTGATGAGAATTAGTTTTACGCTGACAGACTCGAAGTCCATACAGCAGCAACTTGCTACTGATTCCAGTCATTACAACAGCGACCCATAACAGCTACCAAGCCGCTGTTGACCTACGAGAGGTCTGTCATGGTTCGAAGGTTAATTTGGTCTAGCCCAGTAAGCTCTACAAAAGTTAGCTTCAAATTACCAGGAAGAACACTAAGAAAGGGCACTCAGGCCCATGAAACCCGTATATACCTGAAGGAGGTATACCCCTAAAGTTGTCTCTCAATTATCACTACCCAGAGGACACGTACTAGTTGAACTCGTGGAGAGAGAGACGCTGTCCCTCATAACGTGATGAGAAAAATAATAATACTAAATGCACCCATTTTTCTCTAATTATCTCTAACAGCTTTATTCAAAGCAGAATCAGCATATTATATTTCTCAAAACTTATTTTTTGTAACTTTTCTTTTATGTTACTTAATATAAGTAGGTGATTAACTTTAAAATCCTAAGTCATCCATGAATGCACAAGGTGTGTTTTAAATATTGATTAAATACAAAACTTAGTGGTATTAAGTTACAGTCATTATCAATAATGGTTCCATTTTATGAAGCTAAAAAAATTACATTCATTAGAGATTCAAGGTTATTAAAAGGCAATTTATCCTTCTTATTCTTAACCATATTTCATAATTAAGTCGTACAGCTACTTAATTTTTAGCCAAATTTTGTCCTACTAATAAACCACTGTCATCTAAATAGCATTAAACATTTAATCAAAATTGATTTTCCTCATGACTCCTAATGTCAAAAATTGAAGCTCAATATTTTATTTTTTATCTAATTTTGCCCTCCCACTGCAAAATCAAAAGGAAAAATAATATTTTCACCTTTGACTGCAAAACAAAATGTATTTGGGGTCATATTAAACAATATGGATGAATCACTATTTACGAATGAAAATATAAATATCATATTATATTAAATACATTTTATCTTGAATATATTTATTCAAGAGTGCCCATGAGTTATTTAAATAATTCTTTGTGAACAATCCCAATAATATGTAGTAAAATTTACTATATATTGTTAGGATTTACTTCAAGAAAAAGCTGTTATGTTTCATTTAGTACTCGTTGTTTTCATTGAAAGCGATAGTTATATATAAAAAAATTCATTTATTCATTTAAATTGTACAGGTTATTACATTTTTGGTGTCATAAAATTGAAGAAAACGTGTTCACGATGTTTTGTAATAACAGTAATTTAATTTCATTGCCATTATTTATTTTAAACAATTCCACCAATTGCTTTTCTACTAAAACGTTTTGTTAAAATAGAACATTTGCTCTTGTATTTTACTTTCCTAAATCCTTTTATCATACTAGTTATCGTCTCGGTCAAATGAAATTTGCCTAAGCGTTTAGAGCAATGACATAAAAAATATTTTTCCAAGTAGATATTACTAAAATAGGATATTTTCATGAAGCATTTTCCTATTTAATACCATTCTTGATAAATTTATTCTTTAACTTTAAAAATTAATATTATAGTACAAAGGACTTAAAATATGTTAAAAAAATTATTCAAATTGAATCTAAATTTGAATTATAGCTCAATGATTTAAATTGATTTTTGTAAATGATATTATCACTTATTCTATCATAAAGAAGCATTTATTTCATATTTTTTCGATTTTTTTACTATGTGAAACTGCTAGATACCAACATTACCTTCAAAAATATAGTTTAATATTACTAATTTTTATAAATTCAATAATATTCAAATTCTTTTAATAAATATTTTCCAGTAGATCTTTTTGAAAACTGGCATAGAAATGGGAACATTAAGATTTTTCTACTATTTGACTCTTTCTAGCTTACGGAATAAAAATTACTTTAAATATTTCTCACTTTAAAAAACACTCTAAAGTAACCTATAGAATTAAATTGAATCATTATACTCAAAATGTTAAAGGTATTTTTTATTCATGTTATGAGTTACTTAAATCACGAAATTCAGGACGATGCAATAATGAAGTTCTGTAAATTTCTGCCATGTTATTGAAGGTAATATAGCGGTAATGAAAGTTATAAGCTAGTATCATTATCTCTGACTTAGAAATCCAGCCGAATGCTTCTAGCTTAAAGATATTTTATGGAAGAAGAATTTTAATTTATAACACACGGAAAAATCTAGTAAAAATCTGTCATCAGACCTAATTAATCTGATCACTGCAAAAGAAACTATTGAATAGTTCCTTTTCTAAAATATCTTTATAAGTAAAATTTCCATTAAATGCTTCTACATTTTGGAAAGTAGTACACCTTAAAGCCAATTAAAAAACTCTTGAAATTGTAAACATTATTTTTTAGAAAAGTTACAGTGATTGCCTTAGATTTTTTATTTAAAAAGTTAACTGCATGATAATCTATTTTGACATGTATTTTTGATTTAAATTTTATCTGAGGTTTTTCTTTCTATCACAATCCTAAAGCTAAGAAATTTTATTTTAAAATGAAATATGTGTCTTCTATCCACATTCTGTTGCATAATAATAAGTCATGGAAATGAATCTTCCGCAGTTTACAATCTGCATAAAAGTTCTTCAGAAAACTCACGTAAAAAATTTAAAGTATGTTACACCTGATTTTACAGTTTAAAAAAAGCCTGAGTGGTAGCCCATTTTGATGTTGTACTCTATTTTTCATATTTCAAAAATTATGAAGATTCTATCATTGGACATTTTGCAAAGAAGAATAATATACCTAGGCTCCGTTAAAATCCTTCTCTTCCAATTGTATTTCATAAATGTTTTTTAATATATTAATGTTTCTTAATATATTACTTTATCGCAATTTAAAAACCATTTTACTCAAAAAAGTTCGTTAGTTATTTTTATTAGATTACTATCAGCTGTTATGTTATATAAATAAAACTCAGCAATATTCATTTTCTGTAATTATTTTTTAACGGAAACGAGACAGGAATTAATTATTCCATGTACATCTCTGGTGTGACAATACAATGTAAAAAATCAATTGTTTTTTATCAAAATTAAATCATATTTTAAGTGCAAATAAATTACGGAGTCTTTTACTTAATCGTATTTTAAAAACTGAATTTTAAAGAACTAATTTGTTAAGTCTGAGATTGTATAGCTGAGTTGAGTCAT
>CM063502.1:81051134-81106134 GCA_032207245.1 Pardosa pseudoannulata | reverse complement strand
TTAAATAGAAATATTTGTACAGTTAAAATAAATTAGAGAAAACGTATGAAATAAAAATCTAAGTAGAGAAGGACAACTATTGTAGAGTATGAGAATCTCATTCTGCCAGTTTTCTTTCAGTGAATTATTTTCTTTTCTTACTCTAAACCATAAGATCTCACAGGACATCTATGACAGGATCCAGTGGACATCCTAAACATGTTCCAAAGGCATTTTGGATGTAAAATGGATATCGTGAAGAACCAGCTTATGGAAGGTAAAATATTTTTACTCTGTGAAACAGGTTCCGACTTTATTTAGATTTTTGGTTGGATATTTTGTATGCTGATTACCATTATTTATTGTTTTTGACATTTCATTAATTTTTGTATTCAAGAAGTCAACCAATATAGTTTTTATGCCTTATTTTTTTTACCATTTCTGTGAATTTTTTCTGGCAAATTAAATACAGAAGCATTTTTAGTTTCTGACGAGTTAAAATGTATAAAAATCTATTTTCAAATTTAATTGAAGAACTTTCAAAATGTGCAACAAAATAGTATTTTGTATACCTGACATATGACAAAGAAACTGTTATCTTCTGTACAGTAAAAACATTCGTACAAAATTTCTGTTCAAAACTAGAAATATGTCCAGTCTGTAACAGCTCTTAAGTGACACTGAAGACTCCACTTTAGATATTTAATATGTTTATAGTATTTAATAAATATTAAAAATTAACCATTATTTTAGTATAGTATGACTAATCCTAAATAATCCAGTAATTTCATTTGTTTTGGAGTTCATTGATTTTTATATTTCAAAGATTGTCATTTCAAACTTTTTTTAATTTGAATTTCTTAAGTTTAGTGTACTTGGTTATGACCAAAACAACATTCTTTAGTATTTTAACTCTTCAAGTGAATATGACAATTTTCGGATTCTGTGCTATGATGTTAAATTTTTTCCAAAGAGATTATTTATGGAAAAAGTTAATATTCGTGGAACGAACACAATCATGATAAACTGTAACACTCTACTGAGCTTTAATTTTTTTCGAATTTCCAGGGGTGAAGATATTATTATTACTTTTTACAAATCGATCCTCCATTTACTAGAAAAATCCGCTTCGACATGGGAAGACATCATGTCTCTTAAAGATAAAAAGTCCAAAATTTCTAATTTTCATTCTTCATCTATAAGCATGAAATATACACAAACTCACACCCTCATTAATATTTTAAGTGATATTGGTTTTTAGCTTTCGTTTAACTGTTACCATTACTATCTCATCGTTTTAGTTTCTGTTTACATTTGTTTCCACTTTTAATTATTTTTTCCAAACTTTTATCTGTCTACAAATTGATCTTATTGTCATGAAACAACTTGTTTTGTTCTCCTACTGTTGTGAAATATTTATCGCTCTCAGTATATTTAAAATCAGCATGATGCTTTGTTGTGATTGTGTGTCCGTAATGCTGGTCCTTTATTTTTATTAAAGTATATTATCTTTAACAAAAATGTTGTGGTGTAGTACAGCACTCTTCATTCTCTTAAAACACTTTGCAGTTAGGTTTGTATCCATAGCAAACCTGATATTTATACAAAGTTTTACACTTTTATCAGATACACAAAATGTAATATTTTTAGCTTCTTTCACTTGTTTTGATAGTCTTTGTTTAAAGCTTTAATTTTCATGCTGTCTTGTGTTTGGCATGTTTTTTTACGTGAGATTAGTCTCATAAAACTCCCACCAATCCACCAAACAACCAATCAAATTATCTTATCAATCTGTTTAATCTGAGTTGTATTCCTCTCCAATATTACATGTAGTAATATGTATATTTAACTTTATTTATATATCTAAAGTAGTGTTGTACCTAAAAATGTTTTAATAAAAGTTTTAAATATACCTTTGGTAGAACATTTTGTGTGAATTTTAAAACTCTTAATATTCTCATTTTTGCATTCAAAAAGTATTTTAATACATTTTTACTCATATGAAAATACTTTCATTTTATTAATCCAAGAAGTTATTACAATTTTATACTTAACCTTAATTAAAAATGTTTCGAAAATATTAAAGCAGTATTTTTAGATCTCTCAGAAAAAAAAAAAGATTTTAAAAAGTTCATTAAAATGTACCTTTCAGAAACCATTTTATTTAAATTTTAATACATTTTATTAACTTCATTTCTGCATTCACATTAGTGTTTAATTTATCTGTATAATATATGAAAATTGTAATGTTGTATTTCACGCAGAAATATATTTTATATATTTTTATTCATATGAAAATTCCAAACTCTTTTTTAATCCAATAAGATATTTTAACTTTATATATAATGTTAATTAAAAATGTTTAGTAAAATATTAAAGCGACATTTTTACAGCTTTCACAAAAATAGGAATTTACAGTAACACATTACAATGTTCTTTCGAGATAATATTTTATTTAGATTTTAATATTTTTTTATTTTTATTCGTGCATTTATCTTCGATGTTTGAATTTGTTTCTATACTGTATTAGACGTATATTTTACATTTTATAGAGAAATAAATTTTACGTGTATTTTTACTAAACTATTTACGGGTAAGAAAGCTTTTATCATTTGATTTATTAATCCGAGAATGTATTATAACTTTAGAATTGAATATTAATTAAGAACTATTCAAAGAAATCAAATTATATCACAAGTAAACAGTGTTAAATATTATAATCATTATACGTTAAATTAAGTGAAAATTTATGCTTCTTTCTCATACAGTTTTAATACTTCGTGACATCCTAATAATTTCTCAATTTTTAAAGAGTAAGCATAATTCATAACTAGAGAAAAACTCTTAATTAAGTTCCTCTAAGCATCGATGTTTTGCTATAATCCAATTCCTTGGAGAATAAATGTTTAAAAGTATGACATGGATTAAAGGTCCGAAGATTACCGTCTAAATATATTCTTCTATTCAAAACAAGCAACTTTTTTTTCATATTTTATCATTATTCTTTATTTTTTTAAAGTAATAGGATTTGAGTACCAATTTCATTAAATGCTCTTTCCTTTTTTTACCATTTCAGATTTCGAAAGACTGTCATGTTATTTATTCTTGCTTAAAATACTCATAATAAATATAGCTGCCCTGTACTTTTAACACAAATGATAAAAGTTGATAAAAGTTGATAAAAGTTAATCAGTTTTTTTTTGTTTATTCCAATACTAATTATTGTATCTTTCTTGAAAACTTTCTTTTTCAGTGACAAATAATTATACTAATTGTAGTATTAGAATTCAGAATTCATCATTCTTGTATCTAAAACCTCTTAATTTTTCCATAACGTACAGTTATATTAAAAAAAAATTTCTATAATCTATAAATAAGTAATAAATAAGTTTTAATGTAAGGGATAGAGTATTTGTTTCAGAAGTGTATGATAATAACACAATAAAATCTATTTAAAGGGACGGTACACCTGGGATGGTAAAATGATAAGATGCAAACTTCCGATATTCAGATGGACTTATATCCTTGAAGAAAAATTTTATTGTGTACAAAATGATGCTAAAATATAACCAAGTAATAAAATAAAATGAGAACAATAATTTTCGTTACTCTGTTTAAATGATTATTTAATTGTTTTATATATCAATTTTACTTATAACGCCGTTCCATACATACATGTATGGTTTCATTTAGTTTTCGCGAAATATTTTACATTTATCATTTTGAATGTTAAATATATGTTTAAGTATGCAATTAGGATATTGAAAATCATGTTACTTTTACAAAAATAAAGCTTATAGGGTAAAAAAGATATATTAACAACTAATGTTAAAAAAAGGTGTTACATTTAGCTGTGTTGGCCACAAAAATTTCAAACTTCAATTTTTATAATAGTGTATGTATTTTTATCAGTACCGTATATAAAAGAAAAGAGTATCATAAAATGAATGTTATTAAACAATTTAAAAACAAAATAACACAGTAAAGTAATGTTTTCTTCGTGAATTTTTAATAATTATGCGCGTATCAGTCCTTATATCAGCAAAAATTTGTTCGCAGTAATTATTCTCAAGTTGAAAGTTAGTAAGTTTGGTTCTGATAGGAGACTTATTACAATTCAAAGCTGTAAACAACTGATACCGATAAACACTTCCAAACAACAAAATAATTTCATAAGGTAATTTTCTAGTGTTTTAAAAATTGGATGGCAAACAGTTGTAAATTTGGACACCCTAACTTTATTAAAATTTTCGTTCAAATCTGAATTGTAATATTACCTTCATTTGCATATTAGAAATTTGTTTCGATGTTTATCAAGAAAATTATCGATATTACCCACTGGTTTTGAAAAAGACATACTGAATGCGTTGGCCTAAAATAGAGGAGTAGTTGTTAATTCGAAATAATTGAATATTTTAATAAAAGTAATAATTTTTGAGGTACATTGTTTCCAATCAGAAAGAATAACAGAAATCTTAATAAAGATATTAATTTATCATATTTTTGAAATGCTGTTAAATCTAACGGCATTTTATTTTCAATAACAGAAATACTAGCTGAAACACTAATCTTGTTATTATGGTTTAATTATCCACTGTATTAAAACAAATTGACCTAAGTACTCCAAACTAAACTAAACCAAAAGAGAAACGAAATTTTTAGGAAGGCAGATGATATCATGGATGAAATTATCAGTATTTTACAAAAAAAAAAGAAGGCAAGTGATTGAAAATATTAAACGCCTTACTATTACGTCGTCGAAATAGTTGCGCTAATATAGACCACAATCTCACGTAGGTCAATGATTGTAACAAGCATCCTCCCTTGCATCACATCCTAAATTCGTGTACATTGCCATAGATTATTTATTAGGAATAAGGAAAAAGAGAAAGAATTAACGTTTTAGTAGTAGCACTAAATGGAGCAACCATGATAAGCAAAAATGTATGCGATGATTTCTAACTCAGTCGGAAATGTATATATATATATATATATATATATATATATATATATATATATATATATATATATATATATATATATATATATATATATATATATATTCACTGCAAAAAAACGTATTCCTCTTTCTTAGTATATTTCCCGTATAGTGTATAGAAACATATACACATAGCGAATATGCTTGGGAGACAAGTCTAGAACTGGAAAGACAAAGATGACAAACAGCTTTGTAAGATGTTTTTAATTCAGTAATAAAATGTATAATTCTATTTCGGTTGCATAACGTTTCATTGTATGAACAGCAGAAATACTCATCACTGGCCACGAGTTTAACACCCAAGTGTTTTCTTTTAAATCCTACTAATCCCACTGACTTATTTCTGGGGCAAATTCAGTATGAGATATTGAAGTCGTCATAAAGGCAAAAACAAACAAATTTTAATATTCAGATTCACGAGTTACAAGCAGTAAATTTTTCTACAACAACGACATTCAGTGATTTTTTGCAGGATCTAAGGGCTTGGCAGTCAGAGGATTACAGGTCTTTTCTCTATATAGTTTTGATAATTTAAGCACATAATTATTATAAAAAATTTATATAGCTTTGGTAATTTCTGTGCTAGAAATTATAAAAACTATAAATATGATGTGCTACAATTATTGAAAAATTAATTTACAGAAATAAAAATTTTTCTTCAATACTATGTGGAAATAAACAAGTATACTTTGTTTTACGTAACTATTTGCTACTTGTGTTTGGATTGGTTTGATTTGGAGTGCTATGGTCTACTTTTTGTGAGTCGAAGGCTAATAAGACTGGGACCTACTGCTTAAAGCCAATTCCAAATGGCTACGAACATGCCAAATTGGATTCAAACCCACAAACCGATACAGAACAGCAATGCCCTAACCGTTTGGCCGTCGTTCAGAGATACCTGTGTTATATATCTTTTTATTTTTTCTTTATTTGAGCATAACTTGCATTTATTGTTATTTACATGTTTTATCTTGCTACTGCACCAGTTTTGGATTTATATGATAATATACGCTTCTTTAAACAATATTGCATTTATGCTACATACTTTGCAATTCACGTTCAGAAAGTTATACTTTCCCCTAAAAATCAATACAAATCGAAAAGTGTTAGAAAACTTACCTCAAGAATAATATTTAAAATATTTACAAACTTGTAATGACAATATACTCAATAAATCTTGACTAATATTCACTGAAATTTTAATAAACAATCTTTTGTGTTAATCAAAATAGAGGTAGTTTTATATCGCAAGGATATTTAGTTCTTTATTTTCTATTTAGTCATTAAAAGTCAGAAATACATTAATATAATTTGAATTTGGGATTTCGAGGCTTCTCGTCATGTGTTTGGTTGTCAGAACATATTGTCATACTTAATCTTCCAATTTAGATATATGTTCCAGATGTTATGAATTTGAGTAGTGAAATTTCAATTTACTTCGTCCATGTATTTTGATATGACAGCTTTCGTGTTGTATAGTATACGTGATAAATAATTCGGATTTCAAGGCATTAATAAACATCGTCTAACAGATAACCAGGAATTAAGAATACAAAATATACCTAATTGATTTCTATAAAACAAATACTTTACTTAAAATGATAATAAGTACTGCATAAGTAAATTCCTTAAAAGTAACCGCATTTTATATATGCTTATCAGATTTTCAAATTTTCCCAGTATAGAAAGTGCTATATTTAATGCTGATGTCTATGCGCAGAGGATTTTCTTGAAATTATTATTTTCACACAGTATTATATGGTTTTTAAAATGTTTATTGTAACTCTAACGAACTAAAATACGTTAATTATTTTTATTTCAAACAACTTGTACTTCTGTAAAGACATTAATGCATTCATTCAGTAAAAGTTACAATTCATACTACATCTATAAACACTTTACAGCAAAATGTAGAAAACAAACTTATGTCCTTGTTATTATAATACACTTATAAGTATATATATGGTTAGAAGATTTTAAAAATTATCAATTTATTATCTCAGAGAAAGGTACATACGCATAAAACATTACGCATAAAAGATTACCAGAAAACATTTATTTTTAATTTTTTATTTGTTTAAATCTTGTTTACATGTTTTACAAACACCTCTCATGATTTTCTTTTCAAACCATGTATAAATTTCTAAATATAAAATTGTTTAAATGTCACTTTTATTATTTTTTCCTTTTCTTTTTAAAATTCAGTATTCACCGGTAGCTAGAATTCTATGACTTTTGATATTCTGTTGAACCCATTTTTATCATTAAAAAGGACTAACGTGTTAAAGCATTTTTTATATCTTACATATAAAAATGCGAGTAAAAGTTATAATTCATACTATAGCTATAAACACTTTATAGCAAAATGTAGAAAACAAACTTATGTACTTATTATAATACACTTATAAGTATATATATGGTTAGAATATTTTTAAAATTATCAATTTATTATTACAGAGAAAAGTTACTAGGCATAAAAGATTACCAGAAAACATTTATTTTTCATTTTTTATTTGTTTAAATCTTGTTTACATGTTTCACAAACCACTCTCATGATTTTCTTTACAAACCATGTATTGATTTCTAAATATAAAATCGTTTAAATGTCTCTTTTGTTATTTTTCCCCTTTCTTTTTAAAATTCAGTATTCACCGGTAGCTAGAATTCTATGGCTTTTGATATTCTGTTGAACTCATTTTTAGCATTTAAAAGGACTAGCGTGTTAAAGCATTTTTTTATATCCTACATATAGAAATGCGAGTAAAAAGAGATATCTTGAGAACTTGAACTTTCCTTGATACACGGTTTCGTTTTCAAAAGTTTGAAAAGAGCTTGCATCGTATCAAAGAAAGTTTAAGATTTCATGTAGATTCAAAGTAAAATTCTATTTTAAAGAATTTTCATTTGAATCTAATATAAACAGGACTACGCGTTAATGCTAAATAAAAATCACTTTAACTGCATTCGGAGCCACTAAAATAGATAAATAAAATTCTAGCACTGCGTATTAGTTTATGCTTCGCTTCATTCTGAATGTAATTTTTCATATATAATGATTTCTTTAAGAGATACTAAAGAAAAAATTTGGTTAAATTCCGTTAATCATCTTACAGTGGTGTTACTTCGAATGCAAAGACTAATTAATTCTGTCTACCAACTTATTGGAACTACATATGTGATTAAAACATTTTTAAATACACTGCATACGAACTTCTTTTGGAATTTTAATTCAAATTCTCATTTTCATGTTAAAAGGCTCGCCATCTCTCACTGAATTTCGACGAATTTTTCTACAAGTTTCTTCCCGGAAAAGAAACGTAGTTAGTGTATTTTCGGACAGAAATATATTAATAAACATAATGATGTTAGTAATGAAACTGTCAGATGAAATTTTAAACTTTAATATTTACTTTTTCTTTGTTTTAATTCATGTTGTAATAAGTTTTCTTGCAATCATTTACTTTCAATTCTGTACCATATATCGCCCTGCAGATCAAAAGTTCAAAAGACAATGAGAATAACGAATTTAATATCAAACAATACAGAGAAATTATATCAATATCGCAGCACTGAACAACTGGAGGGACGGGCTAGGGCTATTCTCACAGTTCATTTCAAGTAATTTGGAAAGCCACAGGGGAGTATATTTATATTTATCATTCGAAATCTGTGAAGAAAATCGAAAATATCAAGATGATTATAAACTCATTTATATAAACTAAACAACTGCAAACACGTATTTATCTTCTTTCCCTCCATTGCCATTGTTTCAAGTACCGAGGCTTAAATTTTTGTACATAAATTTTTGACCATTTTGCTAAAAAACAAGCAAAAGAAGGAAATTAATGTCAAACAGAACAGAGAATCGATATTCTTCTCACGAAACTGAACAAGATATAAAACTGGTTTGCGTTATTCTTAAAATATCTGGCAATGACAGTATACACTTCAGTGGTGTATATTCCTGTTTACTGATTATACATTCACCATTTTTGCCATTATTTCTAAACCTTTCAATATATTGAATGATTAGATCAGTACAAAGCTCAATACCAATGTAAAGTTTCCTGTAGACCTCGATATTTAGTTCAACTACAATCATAACGACGAATCGAATACCAAACAAGACTAAACACTAATATCAACTTCATAGGACTGAATAACGAAAGGAATATGTTTGTGTGAACATACAAACTAGTTTGTATACTATATAAAATACTTTGTAATGTGATATCATCGTCGTCATTAAATCAATGTCATCATTATATAATTATGACTATAATGATAACTAGAAATAAATTTTTATTGATAATTTAATTTTAAACTATGAGCTAATAAAAACTAATATCCTTTAAATTTTATGATAATTACTTTTTATTTTTTCGGCTAAACCAACTCATACAGATAAAGCTTAGAAATCGTTCATATCCCATTTATAAAAACATTTCATTTATTAATATTTAGGTATAAACCAGTAGTAGTAAGAAAATTTTAAGGCAGATTGTTTTTTCTTTAACAAAAATTTTTATTTATATACTTAGCATACCAAAAAGGAACAAGTAAAAAGTTTTAGATGATTAATGAAATATTTTAAAAATACTTGACTGTCTAGAACTATCTTGACTTTATATAATGTTGAAAAGAACAAAAAGAATAAACAGTTTATTCAAAAAATCACTATTTAATGTAAAATATGTCCTGCTTCCTTACTTACTTCAACCATCTATAGCAATGATCTGGAAGATCAAAAGAAAGCTTACTTTTACAAATAAACGAAAAAAAACCAACATTGAACATGCACAAAGATACAAATAACTAACACAGCAAACAAATGTTTTAAAAATTTCACGAATCTTCATTTTCAATGTTATATAGACAGATATTAATGACAGGAGAAAACTGCAGAATAAGCATTTTTATAAGCTCCCTTTTGATCTTTTCAATGTTCCGCTTTTAAAAGTTTTTGAGAAAAGACTTACGTCCAGGCTTTGAGAAGCGATAAAATAATCGGCTTTATTTTTTTTTTCTATTTAGAAATGTAATCGATTGCATAAAACCTATGACTTAAAAAATTTCAAATATAACAGCAGAAAGAATTAATAAATCCATACTAAACTTTTACATAATACTACTGTTAAATTTCTCTTTTATCCTGTGTCACACACTATCAAAATGTCGACAATGAGTCCTTGAGAGCGGTATATTGACTGTTATCTAAATCTATCTTTTTGAAACGTCAAACCCACTGAAATATTCACTGCTTCAGTATTTAAAACTATGCTAAAAATGTTTTTTCTTTATAAAAAAGAGCATTGTAGTTAGTTACAAGATAACAGAAGTTGAAATAAATGATGATAATTAACTATATCCCACCCCCAAAAAATATAGAAAGAACATAAAGTTTAATTTATTTTTCCTACAATGGGAAAACATAGCTCTAAATGAAATAATAATTCATTGCTTTAAATTAAGCTCTGAAAAGAGTTTCTAACTTAATCATTTTAGCAAAAATCAAGTCAAACTGTATACCAGCCTTAGAAAATAGAAAAAAAATTTGACGAGCTTCCACCAAGTTGTTTTACCGATAAACAAAATATTTCCATACCTTTCTACTTTACAATTTAGACTTTTTTTCTTTAATGAACACATATTTGATCTGAAGAAAAAAAATTTAAACCAAATAAATAAATAAACATAAAGTAAAAAATAAAAGGCATCTGTTTACGAGAGAAATTATTTCTGCCTTTTTTTAAATGAGGCTAAAAACTTTAAGTGTCCGTTCGTAAAAGATTAAATAGTTATCTTTTACTTCTTGAGAACTTCAAGAGATTAAAAGTCAATCGAGCACAAGTTTCTTCTGTTTGTTTTTCTGATTTATCTAATTTGCGTATGTCTCTTTCACTGTTCTGGCTTGCACCAGAAAAGAAATAGTTGAACTAATAGATTTTATTGACAATCCTTTTTCTGGAAGATTTAATTCTTTTCTTTCTTCGCCGCTCTGACTTCTATAATTTTTCTAAAAAACTGTTGTATTTATTCAATCTGGGGTAGAAATATTTCAGTTCTTTAAACCTGCGATAACGTAAAATTACTGTTATTACATCTACAATATGCTAACTCTAATCTAATTCTAAACTAAGTTGATCTAATTCAAAACTGTAAATGAAATTCATAATTTAATAAGCAGTTCAAGAGATAAACAATCACGTTAGGGAAAAAGTTAACAAAAACTGTTTTATGGAAATTTTTGGAGTAATTGTAAAACCTCTAACTAAATATATATGTGCTTGTATGTGTGTGTGTTTCTAACTTAAAATATTTTCGCTAATCACACATGAGTTAACTCATATTATTTTTCTAGAGTTTGAAATCATTTGACATGATGTGGACATCACTGAACCAATACCAGATAATTAAATCGTTTTATATTCATGTTAAAGTAATATTCTTATATTCTTAACAATCTTCCGTTATAGAAAATTATTTCTTACATAAATATGATAAATTTAACTAGTTGATCTAATTGAAAACAATAAAAGGCATCTTTTACGAGAGAAATTATTTCACGTTAGGGCTAAAAAGTTAACAAAACTGTTTATGGAAATTTTTCTGTAATTTAAAAGTCACTCGAGCACAATTTCTGTGTTTGTTTTGTGTTTTAATGAATATTCTTGCTAATAATGATTTAAAACTCTATTCTTTTTAGTCTAGTTGAAAAATCTCTTTATTTCTTCGCCGCTGACTCTTAAATCTACCAGATACTCATGTTTATATTCATGTTAAACTGGAAATATTTATGGTATTCTTATAGTCGGAATAACGTAAAATTACTGTTATTACATCTACAATATGCTAACTCTAATCTAATTCTAAACTAAGTTGATCTAATTCAAAACTGTAAATGAAATTCATAATTTAATAAGCAGTTCAAGAGATAAACAATCACGTTAGGGAAAAAGTTAACAAAAACTGTTTTATGGAAATTTTTGGAGTAATTGTAAAACCTCTAACTAAATATATATATGTGTGTGTATGTGTGTGTGTGTGTAACTGGTAAAAATATTCTTCGCTAATCACACATGAAGTTAAAACTCATATTATTTTTCTAGAGCTAGCTTGAAAATCAACTTTGTTGTCGTCATGATGTGGAAGTACAATCACTGAAACAGCATACCAGATACTCATCAGAAATCGTTTATATTCATGTTAAAGTCGGAATATTCTTATGCCTTACACAGGCAAGAGACAAACGTACATCTAATGATTTGTGAAAATATCATCGAGAGAAGTGGATATTCACGTGGATAAATTTTCATGAAGAATATTTTTAAGTTGGCGTAATTCAGTGGTTTGCTAAAAGATTCGTGGCTGTACAATTGGCATCAAAATTGCGTGGATCTCAGGGAAGAAAGAACATGAATTTTGAAAATTTTGAAGAAAATTTAGGGTCAATATTTTTTTATATATTACGTAACTTACATATATGAATTCGTTAGCTCACTACTATTATTAAACCCAAAAAGAACTGTTAAAAGGGGAATAAAATACAAATAAAATTGTTAAAACGACATCTGTATTTTAAAAACTGACTAGGTTAGAGAGTCATTATACATACAGTCACTCAAGGAAATAGGGCTTGAGATTTCTTATAATATGGCACATTCATCTCTCAGTATTACACTTATATTGTAATGTCAAAGGCAAAAACTATGACTCTTAGAGTTGTTCTAGTTTTATCTGTATATTATGAATAAAATTTTCCGTTATGGATATAATTTCCCGTTCGGAAAAAAAAAATATTTCGATTTTAATATTTGAGCTCGCACAGTTTTTAGGCATTTAGCACACACACACACACACTCACAGTGTGTGTGTGTGTGTCACGCACTTAATTGTAGACATATATATCCCTTACACCGGCTTTGAACTAAAAGAATAATAATACTTTAATGTATAGAACATTTACAGCCAAACTATTAATTAGAAGCAGAAATACGAAAAAAAATAGATTATCTAACAGAAATGCCTCAGCCTTTCATCCCTTTAGTGGATAGATGAAATGAGGACCAAGCGTGATTGGGAACTAAACACTGGGGGTTCCGCGTAAGATTGACCACCTAACCGGAGTTTAGAGTTTAAACAGAAATGCCACTAACGTATACTTACAAAATTATATCTATTTTTTTTATCTTAAGACATGCTTAACATCATTTAAAACATCATTATATATATATATATATATATATATATATATATATATATATATATATATATATATATATATATATATATATATATATCACTGAATTCTAAAAAGTTTTTTACCAGTTAAAACTGTTTCCTTAAGGAAGTGTATCAAAATATTCAGCATTTTAATCTTAAAATTAAGCATAAAAATTAAGTTTATACTGCATTAAATTAATACCCTAATAAACCGATAGTTACTAAAAGGCATACACTTTGTAACATATTCCTTTATTCTCAAACACTTGCAGAGATTTTTATTTCGTTTCTATAAATTCAAATATGATTACTGAATCTCTTAATAAGGTATGGAATATTGTTGTTTATCTCAAATTTGCATTAAAGTATTTCACAACAATTTCACACGAAACAGTACGGTTAATAAATAGCTGTGAATCTCAGAAATAATCTTTTCGGCTACGGATCTTAGAAAGATGATTCCAATTTATCGGAATTTTAGAGCTGCAGCTGCGTCACTGCTGAATGCACTGAAACCTGATGTTACAAACTACGGTCTGTCATATCAAATCTCATGATTAATAGGGATATCTCTAAGCATTTCAAATTACATTTACTTAATAAGCTATGGTCTAAGTAATACCAAAGAAAACAACATTGTTAATGATAGAACACCTGATTTAACAACAGAGTATCAATGTTACGCGAAAAAATGATAAGTTTTTCCTAATATATCCCCAAGGATAGCAATTGTGTTAATATCGGAGGTTTAATAACTGGATTATAAAAGTTCATTTTCTTAATATATACTTGTAATTGAAGTAACTATGTAAGGCAGTAATGGAAGATATATTTTTGCTTCGTTGATTTCAAACTGTTTTTATAGTTTAGGGTTGATTCATAATACTTGGTTGAAAGTAAATTTTTGTACAATAAAATGTTTAAATTATCTAAAATGCTCTATTCTTTTGATATCTGTGAAAATGAGATTTTATTTTGACAGTTTTAAAAAATATTACAATTAAAACATACCTATTAAGACTACTTTTATTCTTTGCTTAACAAAATGTAATGCATTGTCTTGATATCTTTTATTTATTGCTATTTTTCGTTGGACTTAATAAATCTAGAAGCAAATTGATTCATTTACTTAAATGTAATTCAAACTTAAGGTAAATTTATGCATGCTTGTATGTATATGTACGTGTATATATATATATATATATATATATATATATATATATATATATATATATATATATATATATATATATATATATATATATATATATATATATATATATATATATATATATATATATATATATATATATATATATATGTTATATATATATAAATATTATATATATATATGTGTATATATATATATATATATATATATATATATATATATATATATATATATATATATATATATATATATATATATATATATATATGTATATATATATATACATATATATATATATATACATATATACATATATATATATATATATATATATATATATATATATATATATATATATATATATATATATATATAATTTTATTCGAAATAGTTTCCCTGGTATATCTAGATTAATGTCCTTTTAGAAATAAAATTACTGATATAAAAGCTTATAGAAAAACAAGTAAAGAATTATGTATAATAACAATTTTCCCTCAGGAAATAGTCTCAAACCCTTTGAAAAGGAAATTACATAGAGCTCTATATTTGACATAATTAATATTTAAAAAGATCCAAGTACTACATTGTTAGAAAAGAAAGCAATGATAAGTTTGGAAACTTAAACAAATACAGAGGTATATCATATTTTTTCAATGAAAACACATTTTTTAAAACTTTTTATGGAATTTTTATTTTTGATAAGGAAAAAACTTGCATTGAATGATTTCGACACAATAACTCTTCGTCAACTTTAATTACAAAAAGAATGACAAGCCGGAACTTTATTAAATTTTCAATAAGTAAAGTTAAAAAATTGTTGAAAGGAAGCTTTTAATTAAAAAATAAAGTACTTGAAACAAATTATTATTTATGAAATAAAGTCGCTTTTAATTTAAATGAATTTATTTTATTTTATATTACAGAGAAATATTGTTTGTCATTTAATATTTATTTCAGTATTTACGTCTTCCTTTCCAATCCAAAGTTTTCTATTGATAATATTTACTTACAGATTATGTTATAACATGGAAAATCAAATAATTATAAGTTCAGTGTTTGTCGAATTTCAAAGAGATTAATAGCACTTCCGAATATTCTGATGATTAAATATGCTTAGAAAATGCTTAAAATTTTAAGCCTGTCAATTTACTATTTTATCAGGGATTCTAGAACCATAATTTCTAATATAAAAGTGAGATACTGAAACCATTTCACTAAGAAATTAGCAAACAAAATAAAACTAAAAATCTATGATTCTGATATTTTATCCTAATTATTAAGTATGGATTATCATAATCACTATCTATCCGATCAGCTGAAATTACTTTCAAGCAGTTCGGCAAATATTTTTAACCAGATATTTTTATCTGCAAATTATGATATTTTATACCATTATAGCTTTAAAAGTTTAAGGTACCTAAATAGTATTTAAAAGAAAAGTATAAATTTAATAGATTTATGTAAAATGTAAAAATTTATTTATTTCAAAAT
Organism: Pardosa pseudoannulata; assembly: GCA_032207245.1. Lineage (NCBI taxonomy): Eukaryota > Metazoa > Arthropoda > Arachnida > Araneae > Lycosidae > Pardosa > Pardosa pseudoannulata. Next base: position 81,090,271 of record CM063502.1, on the reverse strand, counting down.
AATTTAAAAAGTTGAGTAATAATTCTAAAAATTTTGGAATAAAAACTTTTATTAAGTTTAAAAACGTTGAAATAAAAATGAAAGTATTTTTAATTTATAAAGTTTTTTATTTTATTTTTAAGAAACTTTTGAATAAAGAAATTTGTAAAAAATAATCATTAATTTGAAATGTATTGTCTAATAAAAGTAGTCTAACAAAAAACCTGCATTTATACATGTATGTGTGTATGTCTCTCTGTGTGTGTGTACGGGTTTGTGCGTGTGATATGTCTAGTTTATTGCAAAGATCATAAAAAAATACGATTTAGAGGGTTTATTGGAAAAATAGCCTAATGTCAAAAAATCAACCTTATGATTTTTAATTTTATTTTTATGAGTTTATATACATTTACGTTAATCCAGTAAGTATACGATTATAAGGAAATGTTGTTACACGAATTCATTATATTAAAGATAAATTACCCCCTTGTATGGACAGTGTACTGATGGACTATCCCACGATGGTCAGCACGTACATACACAGCTGTGGAAGAAATTTCCAAGACAAATTTAGGTGCAGCTGTTGACTTCGAGTTTTAGTGGGGATACCTGCGGAGGAGTTATAGATCACGGAATTGCACAAGCGAATGGTCAAGCCCAGACAGAAATGTAACCGTGAGTTATGGGGCATGGGCTAAAAAATAATGTCAACTTTCACAAAAGGGGCTATTTTAACCCTCTAAGCGGTTCGCACGTACAATTCTACTAAACCGATGATGACTTCAAAACGTACAATGTTCGATCTTCAAAAACGCTTTGAAAATGGATGTAATATATATTTTTGCCAGTGTTTCCCTCCATGGAGTTTTGAGGTAGGATGGTCAGGTCTATTGTTTATGAACTGCACCCCTCTTTCACTGACATATATTGATTGATGCAACCCTACCCCCTGAGACTCAAAGACGCTGATAGCTTTTCATGGCTTTGTAAATCTCTGTTTCGAAGTATTTAGTTTCGGTAACAGATGTATCTCTAATTGCACCCCTTAAAATCTTGGATGACTTTCGTAGAAAAAATATATATAAGTCTCCCAAAGAATAATTTTAATTGTACTTTTAGAATCCATTATTTCTTATGGGATAATATTCGAGACTTGACGAGCTTTATTTTTATTAAAAATTAACAATATATAATATCTATTTAAATCAATATATAACCGGAAGTAAAGGGGCAATAACAAGGTTGGATTTTTCATAATTCATTCTAGTCGACAAAGGGTGAAGGTAAAAATCATAGAATTGTTTGGTCATTGACATTAGTGTATTTTAGAGAATTTTTTCTTAGATGTGTTCCACTCGGAAGATTAATGAGCCCACCTGCTAGTCCGAAGGGGATGCCTATGTGAGAAAATTTCACAAACAAGCGACTGACAAAGAAAAAAGAGTCGTTAAAACCGAGGTGATGAGTTGTGAAAGGGAGTGAAGAAATAGAAGTCGAACTCGGGATTCAAGAGTTGCTGGACATCGAAATCCCGTGCCTGCACGTCCGAACGCCCTCACCGACATACAACATGATGACTGCCCCAGCCTGCTCTCTTGTAATTACTGGAGGTAAACTTGATAATTATTCATACTAATTACCTTGGGTCTCAGAATGTTTTGATTAAGGAATAACGTATAACAACAAAAAGTAAATTGTAATGAATTGTGGTATAATGATAAACGTCAAGTAATGAATGATATATATGTTAATCCAGAAATAATGTCTGTAATTTATTGATGTACATAATAAATGTTTTTAGTTCAAATATAAGGTATTATATTTTTTGCTTTGTTTCCCCTTTGACAACGAACGCTGGTGTTTGCGTTGTAAGTACATTACAACAGACAGATTTAGTGAAAGTCTGTAGTTTTAATAACAATAAAATGCTTTTGGAATAATAAAAAAAATACTACTGGAGACAGTCACAGAATAAAATTTAAAACGCACAAAATTTTATGGACCATTACCCAAGTTAGAATTTAGCTCAATAAACCTTTCCCTAACAATATCAATAAATGCTATCAGTAAAGAAGAGGGTGGGGAAAAAGAAATCAGATATTCCGTGAAATTGAAGGACACATTATCTATAATCCATATGATCATAATAAATCATTCATATAACCTGTAATTCATCTCAAGTTCTATAAAAACTTTTTTCCAAATCTTTGTTTCAAGATCTTACAATGATCTCAGCTCTTACCGCAATATTTCATCAATCAGCAAAGTAAACTATCAAGAAACGTTCAAAAAGTGCAAGAGAAACAGGAAAACGGTTAAAGCTATTAAAAAGGAACTTGAAATTTGTTACAGTTCCATGCAATAGTTTAAAAACTGTCAGAAAAGTACACCTATGCTGTGAAAATTTAAATGAAAAGTAGGGAAAATATTGTTTTCCAGATAAAATTAAAAAATATTTCGTTTAAACATGATTTTTGACATCTAACGTTTTTAGTGCACAAATCTTGAAAATTATGCTAGAAGTATATCTCTTGTCACATTGCAATTAATAAACTAAAGTTTGGCAAAAAACAGAGATATAGGGTTTACAAAATCTTAAAAAAAGTAAAAACAAATTTTGATTTTTTTTTAGCTTTTAAATAAGATTTTTATTAAGGTTTTTTAGATTTTTATAAATTTTAAAAAAAGCTTATAATTTTTTAAAAAAAATTAAAAAATAAATCAGATGTGTTTATGGAAGTTTCATAAGATTTCAATATGAAAATAATGCTAGGGTTGATAACTATAGATTGCTGGTAACTTCCAAAACGTATTTAAAATCCAAATGTTAATACTCATATATTATTAGTATGCTACTGTGTAGTTATTTTCATATTTTAAAAATTTGCTTGTATGAACGGCTAAACTTGTCTTATTAACCTTGTTTGAAATACATATATAGTAAAGCAAAAGGGGTTACTTTTTGCTTTTTAAGTTACTTTCACTTGTTTAAATAACATTTATCTACTGTAAAATTTACTAAAGTAAACACTTAAAACATATATTTTTATAGCATAGTTTTTAATTATTTGTTGCCTTACTGATATAGGTTGCTGGCATATTTCTGGAAGAAACTAGGATGATTTAATGAAGACTTTCACTCTTACTATTTATCCTAAAAGTGTATGAGCTGATTACAATAAGCCTTAAAAATGTCATCCTGATTAGAAAGAGCTAAGTAATTTTTCAATTTACCGGGTGCATACTAAACAACAGAGCTCATTGGGATAAGCCGTTTTCAATTAGTCTTTAACTAACGAACAAGTGTATATATTGATTAACAATGAAAACACAGTAATTATGATATACGTTAATATAACTTTAGGTTATTTTGTTAAATTAATTCATACGCAACATTTTTTTTAAATATATAGTTAGTATATTATTATTCATTTTTTAATGAAACTTCTCATAGGTGAATATTCAGTTGATGCATTACTTAGCTTAAACTTAAAACGAATTTTCTTATGTAAATCTTGAAAGTAGCAGACACATTGAAATGTATGTTCAGTAAAATATTCGTCTTCAGAGACAATTTTTTTAATTTATTTTATTTTTTTATATTTTATCTAAAGTTATGATTAAATTAATTTAAACTTGTGAATCAATCTAAAAAAACTATATGTAATTTAAGCTATTCATAATTTGTACAACTTTAAAAATAAAGTTAAAACTTATTTACTGTTAAACTATACACAAAATCCTATAACTCTAAAACAAATTATTATACACTTGGTAATGTTTCTGATTATTTTCATGGGTCTAGATTTATTTTTATGATTATCACATAAATATTTGCAAGACTATTCGACAGTACAACAGTTTTGAAAATATGTCCAGAAAATTAACTATTTATAAATTAAACAATTGTAAATCAAAAAGCATTAAATCTTGAGTATCTCCTGTTCTCTACATATAAGTTTACAGAATATACTTTCAGAATTTCAAAATTTTGATCTTCGCCTTGAGTTGTTGTGCTTTGTTAAATCAAAATCCTGGCGATATCGAAAAAGATAAGTAAAATAAAATATGCACTTTTTATTTACATTTATACCTTCATCATATGCTAAATTTCATCAAATTCATAAAAAAAACAGTTTATCTGTTTAAAGCAAAGTTTTTCTAAGTGCTTTTTGTGCTTTTCTACACTTTTATCGCAAAATATCATTTTAAGTCATAGGTAGAGATAAAGTCTTAATTTCAACACAGGCCTTTAACATGAAAACAAAAAATGGCAAGGTTATATGTGATTTTAGAATTTTTCTGATAATTATAATTAAACGCACTACACCATCATGTATTTTTAATTTCATACTTTCTAAGACAATAATTACCCCTTTTTGTAATTTAAAGAATATTCTTAACCATACATTATCATTGAAGAATTCATTGGTTTCCTTTGGAGTTCTGCGATCAATTTTTTTGGTACAAAAGGGCGAATTACACCAAAACTTTCATTGGTATAATGGGTTTTGCTTTGTAAAAAATTTTATCAGTTATTTAATATATAATTCTACACTAGTGGGCTTGACTGTGTGGAGTCTATCCTTTAACAACAAACTATAAACTTCTTTACAGGCATGTTCAGAACCATCGTCCTCTCTTAATAGCATTGGTCATTCATAGAATTTTAAACATGCCAATAAATGTCACATTTTATTAATCTGTCATAAAAACAAGCGGGAATAAAACATTAACATGGAACGGATATCCTCAGATATATTTCGCATATATACGTGTGTGTTAAAAAGTAAATTTATAAATGTTTATTGAACTTACAATAACATATTTCGTATTAAATTTAAAGGAAAAAACAGTATATTGAGGTTTCGACGAACTCCTTTGGGTCAAGGTCAGATATGGAGTGTAGGTCCCGGTCTCATTAACCTTCGTGTGCAAAATAGTAAACCGTAGCTCTCGAAACCAAAACCAAACCAATCGGATGTGGAGTAATATAAAAATAGCCAAACTTCTACTTTTAAATTTAATGCAATCATAACTTAAATCGAATTTAAAAGAAGAAACATCCAATTTTAGCACTAGACAAATCCGAAAAATCAATATTATGGCTTAAATTCATGATTTAAAAGCATTGGAATAGCTTAAATAGTATATGTTTAAGGAAATTTTGAAAACCACATCCTATAATATAACTGAAGTAGTTAAACGTGGATGGGTCACATTAAAAATAACCTCAATTAAATGCCTTTAAATTTAATTTCTATACAATATATTGTAATCTCTTTTTTCTCGTTGTAATTTTAATGTGTATATAGTTTATGTAAAAATTTATATAATACAATGCGTTTCCTAAATTCTCCATCCAAAATTTAAAAGAATGATTAATATATAAATATTTTAAAAGATTTTATTTAACTACAAATATTAGTGTTCAGTCGTAAAGCAATATAAAAACATCTAAAACTCCACTTTTAAATTAAGTAACTCCAACCGAATTTTATACAAGAAACATCCGATTTTAATGCTACACCAAAATTGAAAAACGATATTTTAACATAAATCCACGTTTTAAACACATGTGGATACCTAAAATAGTATACTTTAAAGAAAATTTGAAAAGTCACTTCCTAAGCTATATTCGAAGTAGTTAAACATGGATGGCTAACGTTGAAAAGAAGTCAGCCCCATAAATTTAAATTTAACTTCTATAGAATTGTTTTGCAACCCGATTTTCCTCTTTCTATACTAGCATGTGTATAGTCTATGCATTCTTCAAAATATTTATAAGACGTAATGTATTTTGCAAACTCTTATTCCAAATCTTAATACTTCATCAGAGTAACATTTGACTGAAAAGGTGAAATGTTTGAATAAATTTAAAGTATTTTGCAAGTCTAATACCACATTTAAAATAAAGAATTATGAAAGACCTAAGCCTTCGTTTCGAATTTCCAATTTAATAATTAAAGGAACATACAAAGTTTATGGTAATACGCTTTCAAATAATTGTGAACACACTTGTGGTATGCCATGAATGCATTTTAAACAACGGCCGTATCATCAAAGAAAAAATGAATAGAATTTGATAGTCACTTATCTAAAATCATTTCAAAAATAATGCTTTTAAATACTGAAAGCAGCTATTTGAATTAGCTTTTAATAAAATGTTTACGCTTCTGCAGATGATTTGATTAACTTACCTCAATATTTGTTATGAAAGAGAAAAGAATTTAAAAATGTAATTATAAAATGCTTTCTTTTATTATGTCCCTAAACAATATTATAGATCTAATAATTTACTAAAAGAATAAAATTGGTATTAGAGATCATATTCCATTAAAGAATTTTCGAATTGTTTCAGAGCATCATTCGGTAAAATTGACGTCAACAAATTCAATTATACATCTGAAAGAATGTAATTAATTTCATCTTACCCTTATTTCTTATTTTAAAAAATTAGAATATTCACTGGCACATAAAATGCAATGAAGGATTTTGATTTAATTTATAGTAGTGACAAACACGGATGTATTAGTAAATAAATATGTAAGATATATATTTGAAAAATTTAGATTAATTTCCCGGAATAAAAGCTTCTGATATTACTAAGTTTTAAATTGGCCGTTTATACAAAAGGACAACAAAATTTTTCATTTTTAGATAACGCAGAACTAGAACACTAAAAATAAAACGGTTCACAAAATGCTTATAACTTATATATTTAAAATAGATTAGTATCATATAAACTGGCATATAGTAAAATAATTTATGTACTAATAAATACTAATATTCCAATTTATATTTAACGCTAATGAATTCAGTTGCACAGTCCTAAAGAATGTATTTAAACTTGATTTACCATTAATTGCTACTTTCAAATTTTAGAATAATAATTGGCTTATAAACAACAACAAAATGATTTTAATTTAATTTATAGTATCATATACATGAATAAATTTATTAACAAATATGTCTGTGTACCATACATATCAGTGTACATTTATTAAAATGATATAAGTTTATTGATATAAGGCTTACTCCCACTGGGATAATTATATAACTTATCAGCTGAAAATAATGTGATTTTAATGAAATGCATATGAGCATTTATTTGATTCGGTATAATAGCATATGAATTTATTTATTTAACTGAAAGCATCTAAATAAGAGTTTATATTTAAAGAGAGACTGGAAAACTAGTTATACGATTTGATATGTCTAAACATTTGTCTTCGATAACATATTTTAACTTAACTTTAAAAAACGTTTTAGTATATGACTAACTATTATAAAAAAATGAATTGTATGTTTTTATGTTTGTTTTTCCTTTTATATGAAATATTGTTACATAAACAACTTATTTTTCCATGTAAGAAGAGATTAACACTACATGTTAATATATTTTAAAGAAAAGAGTACCTGTAAAGTTAGAAAAATTGCTGTAGCATTTTGAGATATATATGTGAGGGGGAGCATCAGAAGTAAAGGGTACTATGCCCTTTTGAATTGATATTTTTGCTTATTTGTGTTTAATCTGTTTTCCTCTATTATGTGATAAAATTATTACTTCGTTTTGTTAAATGGAGAAATTTCGAGAACAAGACCAACGTAGGTAAAAGATCACCATTTGGAGATAAACATTGTCTTTACTAATTTCAAGTGTATTGAAGTGTTTAAAATAACCCAACTCAATCCAATGGGGAAAAATTGAAAATCCTAAAAATCTTGAAAATCATGGCATAATTCTTTTCCATTCCATGTACAGATATATTTTTAAAAACACATAAATTGCATTTTTATTTTCCTAAAATGCAAATTTTTTCAGCTCATAAGTAAAATTTTATAATTACGAATAATTTGTAATGTTGTGCTGTTAAAGTTTATAGTTTTTAAAGAAAAACTATTCTATACAGAATGTTGCAAATGAATTAGAACTTTACTAAAAAGCTTAATTCATTAAATAAAAATATAACTACTCATTAAATAAAAATATAGAATGTATAAAAAAATAAAGTCTCATTCAATTCTTTACATGGTCTTCCAATCCCATTTATATTGATTTCATATTATGTAACATATTTATGTTTTATATTTAATAATTGAAAACCGTACATCATGAAGTATAATTTAGGATTTTGTAGTATAGAAGAGTGACATGTTTGTTCCCTTTATCAAATTACAGGAAAGACTTACGTGAAAGCTTTTATAAAAGGTAAAATTAAGCATTAAATGCATTCTTTATTTTCTGTTGATAAAGCCAATATTTGTAACGTAATATATCGAGATTATTGGAAATCACTGCAAAAATTTCAAGCTCTCAGGAAGCAACAAAAGCATTAAGGAAACTAGAAATGTTTCGAGGAATAACGTTTTTAGACGTCTTACTTAATCTTTTCTAAGTATTACAAAATAGTGGAAGAAAGTCTGACCCTTCTGCTGAGTCTGTAACCAACCTGTCATTAAGAATTATTTTGGAATCTTTGTTTTCTATTTCCTTCTTTCACTTGTCCTATTCTTAGAAATTTTTCTCGGTTCTGATAACCGGGATGTGTTCACATTGTTTATCTTGGACTAACTGTAAACAACAGTTATTTTCCAAATAATTAAATATTTTTCAAGACTCATTTAGCTTAAGGTAACCGATCATGTTCACATGCCCATTTAATAGATTCTGAGAGAGCTCTCATAAACAAACAAAACAATGTTTCTGAACTGATTGGAAACATATCCATAGAGTGGGTATATTTTAGATAACCATTAGTTTGTAATATAAATCAATGAATGCATTAAATATTTTATTTGGAATTATTGTATATTTGGTGGTCCACTGTATCATAATGTCTCATAACCTTTGTAATAATTATCTGAAATTGATTAGATTTCAACAGTATGCCTTTACTTAAATGCATTGAGCCTGAAGGTTTTTAATAAATTTATTTGGATATGAGTTTTTCTGTTGGAAAACTAACATTTCATTATTTCCCTTTTAGCTTAAAGTTACTAGATTATCTTAACTCTACAATAATTTAGAATATTATTATTTTAGTTCAACGCATGCATAAGTGACATGCGTACTTCTACATTCGTGCAAGCGAATGTAATTCGATCTTTGTAAATTTCTTTAAGATTTCAATAAAAGATCCGATATCTACAGGGAATAAATTGTTTAAAGAAGATTTCTAAATTTATAAAAGGTATGTTCTTATATGAATATCACCAAAAAGGTCTTTTATGAGTAGTCGAATTTTCATTTAATACACACTTGAAATGCAAATACTTTAACAAATTTAAAGCTAAAACCTTCTTAATTCTTTTCATTTATATGCATATCAAAAGATAAGAATGGAAGCAGTTCGTCTTACATATGTATGAAATAGATTTTAAAGCTCACATGTGACCAACCTTTACCAATTATTGTGATTTTCCATTATAATTCTAAGGAATTAATCATTTTATGAAATATCATATAAAATCAAACACATTTTCTAAAGAATTTAATTAAAATTAATATAATATTTTAAACACTCTATATGGAGAATAAAATTCTGAATATTTTAAATTTTATGAAGACTATAAAATATTTAAATAATTATCTCTATTCTGGTTATAATAAGTCATCATTTTTACTAGTTTTTAAAATAAAAAGTTATTTTGATTTATTTTTTGCAACATTCTATACGGTATTTTATAATAAAATTTCTGCTATTTTTAAAATTGCAATATTTTTATCCACCATAAAAAATAAAAGATATTGTATTCTGTTAAAAGGTTGATATGTTAAGAGTATAATAACGGCTGGAGATGTTTTTGTAAAACATATGAAAGCCTAGAAAAGGATTATTAAATAAAATACAGATATTAGATTTTGAACTTGTATGACTTATTTTGTTTTACGTGGAATTTTGACAAGAAATCACAATTTAAAATTTACACTGAACATCTAGAATAAGCATAACAACCAGAAGTTTGAATCTGCAATCAATCTATTGTGATTCCTCATATATTCCATCTATGTAATAAATATTTATGATTTCTCATTTTAATATTTGTTATTTATTGACTTCATCCTATGATATTTTCTATATTGTTTTAAATATATATTCTAAATTTAAACATAAAACATCATTTGTGATACGTCAATATTTTGAATTTATATTTATGCAACGAAGGGATTTTCTTCGTTCGACGAAATGGTAATTCGTGAAAAAAAATCTTTATCTAGTTTGTGAAAATTTGAAGATTCATGCAGTATACTAATAAACTATTCAAGATTCACTCAAAAGGCATTTATAAAACTAACTATCATGCATGTGTTCCATTATTAAAAATAAAATTACTGTCATAAAAGTTATATTGTAAATTGATTGAACTGAAAAGTAAAATAAAATTCATCTTCTAATTATTGAATGTTCATATTATAGTTTCTAAATTTATAAAAAAAAACACTGAAAATATTTTTCTATCCCAATATAGTATAAAACTACCTTTGAAGTCAATGTTATAGTTTTACCTTCATAGTATCATCATATTATAAACCTATTAACGGTATCCCTTTGGATTCTAGCTGTAAAATATGATTATTATGTGACACCGAAAAACAAAAAGCACTTAATCATTAGGTTCATGTAAATCGAAATTCAACTAAAGCAAAGCATCAATTCTTATCTGTAAGGATTGATAAGATAAAATTACACAGAGATTAATTTACTTTTTATTAAAGTACTGTATATTAGATTAAATTTTATTGTCTTTAATTCTGATTTTCATACTATAGAGTTTTAAAATGGTTTTTCGTTGAACATCCTGATCTTTAGTAGTACTCTTTAGTAGATCTTTAGTAGTTTGTGGGAAAATCTTCTCGAGCTCAATTGGTGAATAAATTCTGATATAAATAACATTCTATAAATAATATAATGTCTACATACATTAGTTTTTTTTTTGTTGTTTGTTTCTTTATTTTTTGTTTAAGTAATTATCATAATCTGATAGATGCACATTACGCTTGTAAAAAACATAAGGTATATTATCTTACATATATGCATTAACAAATTATAAAACTTTTTTCCTGACCGTTTAAATGTAGATAATGATAGATTAAAAATAGTATTTTAATTAATACGATATGTATGAATAATATTTTTTAATGTTGTCATAAAAACTTAATCTATGAAATATATTTAAAGGGCTTCTATAAATTAATTTTTAAAAAAGGTATTATTTAGTAGTTTTTTGTTTCCTTTCAAAATAATAAATACTCAAAAATAACATATATGTATTTCAGGTATATGAATATTTTAATAATTATTTTACCAAGTACTTTAAAGGTTCGTTAAATTAGTTTTGTAATATCATCATATAAATGACAGCTCTGACATATCGTTTCACCTACTTATTCCTAAGCTCTATACATTAAATCAGACAGTCTATATTGTTTCAAAATAAATGACGTCAGTCTGCTGACCCTCAAGCTATTTATCTAATTGACGAGTTTACAAAAGAAAATATTATCATTTATCTTGTGATGGATCTTGTGTGTAGAAGATTTAAAACAATTCATTTTCACCGTTCAGAAAAGTCAGAAATTCTTGATTCATTACATAGAGGGTGGTTTAGCGTCAAATATTGTGTAGTTTACAAAAGATATATATAGGGCATCATAAAGTTTTAAGACCATACAAAATTTTACACTTTCGTAACAAAGAAAGAATTAATGCAAATTTCAACAAACATATGTGAAATAAAACTTTTTTAAGAGTTGATTCAGCTGAAGAATGAAAAGTAAGTCAAATATATTTTGAGGTGTTAATAAATATAAGACCAATTTATATTTTGGATAAAAACGGTAAATTTTGCTATCGTTTCGATCACAATCAGGAAAATTGTTCAGTCGACTACAAAAAAATTGTTGACTCATAAAATAACATAACAGACAAGTCAAGAGGTGCTTCATATAGCTGTGTAATGACAGTGTACAATAAAAGAATTCATATACAATTAAATGACCATACTCTATAAATGAACAGTCAGCCCAAACCCCCACAATTTGTCCATTGTAGGACTTCAATATTCGTGGTTCATCTATTAGAAGCCTAAGATTAACATAAGCATTCCATTTCAAAATCCTTACTAATTTATTGGAACATACAGAGACTTGTCAGTCCAAACCCCCACAATTTGCCCATTATAGGACTTCAATATTCGTGGTTCATCTATTAGAAGCCCAAGATTAACATAAGCATTCCATTTCAAAATCCTTACTAATTTATTGAAAACATACAGAGACTTGTCACTTGTGCAAGTTGACATTTTTTATATTGTTGTTGCACAGTGGAAAATTATCCTCCTCTTTTATAACCTGATACCTTTTTTACCTTTGCAGTCTAATCCAGACTTTATGAACCAAACTTTTTGTACTTCTCCCTCTCACAATTCACTTCGGCTTGATACCTTAGTAGTAAACCAAAAAACAATTAATTTCCTAACGTTTACCATTTTTTCCTTTTTATTAGCATTTCCAGATAATTTAAGTTACAGTTAACTTCACAACTTAACACAAAAATCCTAACACTACTCAAAAATAGAAAAAGGGTCTTAACCGAGGTATTAGAAAACCGTTAGGAAAGAAAAATATATTCAACATGTTTTACTTTTCTAAAATGGAACCTTTCAAAATATTGTTATATTTTGCATTCTTTCATTCAAATTCATTGATTCTGAATTGATACAAAGGATTGAAGATTTTGTATCTTTGTTATGAAAAATACAAAATTTTGAGTCACCTTATAATTTTCAACACACTATAGTTATGTATGTGTGCATGTAACGAGGGAAATTATTTCTCGCCGATTACACATGAAATTAGCCCTTATTATTTGGAATGCCAGGCTTACTAGGCAAGTAGACGTTCTAATCGTAGTGTGGTCGGGAATCCATTCAAGAAAACGAAGTTCAAAGTTGTGGAACTTTAAATTTATTCAGGTTAAAAATTAACGTCTTTACAAGGCAAGAGTTTTGAGTTGAATACCACAAAAAAATACATCTTTCAGTTAGTCGCGAGCGAATAATGTGATTTCATTCCCACGAGACTTACAGATTTGGGAGTCAAGAGTAATCTTTGATAATTTAGGGGGGCTTGAAAACTACATAGGCAGCAGTTAAGATATTGGGGAAGTGAAACTATTTTCCTGCAACGGCTGAAAAATCTGGCCAGTGAACAGAAAATTAGCATTATTTTAGCGGTAGTTTTGGGATACGGATAAAAAGAATTTATGTCGGCAAACATCCGTGTTTCAATCTGATATGTTAATACTGGAAAATTAGGTTTTATAAATGAGAAGAGAAAAAGGAAAATTTCAGATATATACTTTAGGTGTAATATATATATATATATATATATATATATATATATATATATATATATATATATATATGTATATATATATATTATATATATGTGTGTGTGTTTGGTTTGGTTTTGGAGCGCTACGGTCTACTTTTTGCAACACGAGGGCTAATGACACTGGGACCTATTGCTTAAAGCCGATTCCTAACGGCTACTTACATCCATGCCATAGTGGGATTCGAACCCACGAACTCCGGTTTCGAAGACCAGCACCCTAACCATTCAGCCATCGTTCGGCATATGTGTGTGTGGGGGGGGGGCACTTAACCACATCGAAAATTAATCTACGGTCACAATAGCATTGTAGCCCCTATTGTTTTTGCTACTGGACAAGGAGACGTCTTAGTAGCTAGACGAATTGAAGATGTCGCAGTCGGGACCCATTAAAGTGAATGGTCCGAGTCCGAGTAGAACTTCAGTTTTATTTTAGCTATGAAAACTTCATGTGTTTCACAGTCAGAGGCAGAAGATATAATGAACATCGAAACACGTGCTGGAACTGGATTGAACCCCAGAGAGAGAAGCAAAGAAGAATTCCCAAGAGAAAGTAGCTTATTTGGCATTATTTCCGAAAAAAGTTAGCTTGGAATATTAAAAATAGAACCAGGGATAGCTGAAAAATATGGAGAGTAGACAGAAAATTCCGAATTATTGCAGAGAAATTTTCGTAAATGGATTGAAAGAATGTTAAATTGAGGACACTCCTTTAATTGAAACTTTTTGTGGGTGGATAATTAGAGTTTAAGGAATTAGAATGAGAGTGAGAAGGATTTTTATGGGATATTAAAGTGCAATAATATAGATATATTACATATATGTATATACGTAACCTGTGTATATATGTTTTTGAGCGTATATATATATATATATATATATACATATATATATATATATATACTGTCACGTTAGAATTGTTTCAGATTTATCTCATCTTAAATGTTATTAACAGTGAGTATACTTAAACACCTTAAAACAAAGATGTTAGGTAATTTAATGCAATGAAATATATGTTAAAGAAACATAAACTTTAGCATTTATTATCAAATAACATGTTTTATAATTTACATCATTTCAAGTAATTATTTGAAATATAAATAATCTTATAGATATTTTTTGATACCATGCAAAAATAATTAAATATTGTTTACTTTTGCTCAAATTTTTATTACAAAAGAAATATTAAAAACTAAGCTCTTCCTTTATTAAAATTCTAAAAAACTTATTTGCTTACGAGAGTTAAAATTAAGTAATTTCTCTTAAAATATTAAAACCATTAAAAATATGATAGAATCCAGATGAACAATAAATATCGGAAAAAGAATTTTTCAGATCTGTAAACTTGGAAGGTTAGAAAAGAGTTTTAAATAATTAGAAAATACGAGAACAAATATTTGATTTGTTTGAAGGGCATTGAATCAAAACTTTCTGACCATTTCAACAGATTTCAGAATTTTTTTTAGTATTTTCAGGAACGCGCATTATCAATTAAGTGCATTTTTCATCTTTTGTAAAAAAATACTTGGTTAATTCTCTTTAGATTGTGGGTTCTTCATTTGTGTAATGCTCTTTAAATATTGTTTTCGGATAAGAGATTTCTAAATGAAATGAAAGAAGAAATTTAACGGTTTAATAAAGTCATTTTATTTTATATGTGTCTGTGTCTAGGTTAGTGGACCGTTAAGGGATAATGCAGTTGAGTAAATATAAGTTGCTCTTCAAAGCTTAACTCAAAAAATATGAGTAAAGATCAAAGAAATTTTTATAAAATTTTCAAAACATTTTTAATACTACAAAAAAAGCATGACTTTTACATCCATTTTTATTTTAAAACTAAACGATTAAAAGTAAAGTATTGAAAGATTGAAGTAATTGAAGATTATGATAAAGGATTATATAATATTATTCTCCCAAACACGTAAGTCCTTTATATCAGTTTCTGCAGTTTACAAATATGTAAGATTTCATATTTTTAAAACTTATTTTAATGCTATTTTAAAGAAGATTTGAAGATTTGAAAGCTTTTTTTACTTATTTTTACGTTGATTTTTTATATTCATTCAGAAACTTTGGAAAATACCTTAAGTAATTTTAATTAATAGAAAGATTAGTTAGAAACCACAAAGCAGAAAAAAATCAACACTTTAATATATATATTTTCCAAGAAAACTACCATAATGTTAGGGAAATGTAAGCTAGGTACCTTTAATTCTATGATGTGGAATCCCGTTTCCTGCATGGATGTTTTTTGGTTTTGTTTTTAGAAACCAAATTTAAGTATATATATTGGCGTTAATAACCCTCGCATAGCAAATTGAATACCACAGAAATGTTCCAGTTAACCAATCAAATAAGTACGTAGGTTTAAAAAATATATCTATTGTATGGGAAGCAACATTTTTTAAAATTTCCTTACACACAAAATGTATGGTTTACAGAAAAACTAAGTCACAGAGTAATAAAAGCTTTTATTTATTATAACTCATTGTGTAGGCTTACGATAAATACTGTAATTTGTTGTCTCTCTAAGGCAGTAGAAGAAAATTTTACAAAGTGTGCAATGATTCTATCAAATAGCTGAGAGTAATTTTTAAAAGTACATATTATTAAAACATAGTATTGCAGAATGCATAACAAAAAAATGGTAAAACTTCAAGAATTTTTTTCATCTTGACACACATACTTTGTAAAAGAAACAAGTGATTTTTCCAAGCAGTATGCTAGATTTAGTCTCGGTCAAAAAATTCAAGAATTCTTTTCACTGAGACCGTCTTTTTACTTCTCTCCCTTGATACTTGTATAACACAAAATTTATTATACAAGCAATATTTAGAGATACCATGTTAGTATGTGAAGGAAAAATATTGCATATAAGAGTAATTTTATAAAAAGAAGAGAAAAGCTGCCGCAATTCTCCAGTTCTATACAATGATAGTTCATGAAAATTTGATGTCAGGGTCTTAAGTCTCTTCCACAAAATAGCAGGGTAGATAGAGTAAAACTGGTAGCTGCAATGAGGCCATTATAATTGAAATAAAATTAGTCTTTGAAAAATTGAGACATAAAACATACTCTCTACACCAAAAACATTCTTAGACTTAACATAACGTTCTGGGATTGAAAAATGTTCTATTACCGCAACACTACAACCAGTTTTGTATATCCACGCAAGTAAAAAATCAGAAGTCAAAAGGAGTTGATAGTTACAAAAGTTTCAGCTATGTAGTACAAACTTAACTAACCATGTCTTTGGGTCAGTCTCTCGTTTAGGTGAGGTAACGGCTCTTTCTCCGACTTCAGACCTGATTCACTCTCTACAACTGCTTCGTGATGTCATATGGGAGCAGTGTACAGTACGTTTCATCTGCAAACAGGAAAACCCTAGGTAAAACGCTTACATCGTCTGGAGAACACCCAACAACTCAAACAGATACTGTTTGCGGAATGGGCACTCCTACTGCAAGACATGTTGGATCGGCTGGTTCTGAGTATGGATAGACGGTGCGAAGAAACCATTGCTGTTATTTGAGGGGATATAACATATTAAGGAACATCTGCTTGTTGTTCTTCCTCTGGAATAGACAATCATGAGTCACGATACTGTGCTTTCAATAAAGCTTGTTTTTGTTTGATTCCATACTGTATGCATTGTCCTTTTTCAGAACTGATGCTTTCGTCATCCTTTACGTACATAATAGTCTCATTCATTTCTGAATCCCATGTATCTCAGATGATTTCTTGTGGAGTTATGGCAAAAAGTAATTAATATCGTGTTTAATTTAAATTAAGTCATTCCAATTTAAGTTAGGTAAATTTACATTTGATTCAAAAATCTATATCATTCACCAGCAAATTCTGACGTAAAAGTTTTTCTTTATTCAATACTCGGTAGAATATTTCATAACCAAATGATAATATGATATTATAGTTAGAAACATATTTTGCTTTAAAAATATATTTCGATATTTACTTAATGAGTTACTAATTTTTAGTAATATAGCTATCCAAATTTATCACTAATAGTTAGATATTTTAAAGTATTTAAACTTTTCGGTTTTACATTAATTTCTAATAAATAAAATTTATATTCCTTAAATTTAAAAATAAAGTAATTTTTTTTTAATTTTAATTCCTTAAATGTATATATAAATACATGCATAATATATTTATACATATGCATATAGTTTCATACTGTCTGCTTCATACAGATCTGAATTTCATGTCCAACGTTTGTTTACTTTACACTATATTGCCTGTTTGAAAGAGAAAATATACAGACGTAGTCTACATTTTTCAGTCTAAAACATAAGATTACTTACACTTTGTCATCTAAATTGCAAAAGATTGGTAGGTGTAAAATAAAGAACTCTCATATGCACTAGTTTGAAAGCGATATATCATCAAAGACTGTAATTCATGTACTTCTAAAAATTGTATAGCTCGGGCAAGATGGAAAATAACTTCACAAAAATATTTCTCTTTTGTAAAAGTTATGTTAAATAAAGTTATGTTATAAAAGTTATGTAAAAGTCGTGTAACTAGTTTTTAGAAAGCTATAGAGTTTATAAAGACCTCATTCTAAAACAACTAAATTATGATTTTATATATTTTACACAATCCTGAACAGCATGAAACTAAAAATCACTTGCTTTCGCATGAAACACCATTATTTTATTGCCTGATGGTTTAATGAGTTATAGTTTAATAAAGCTACAGTTTTTGCTAGTGATACTTTTAAAACAGGGAAAAGATACACAAATGTATAAACGTTTCTAAACCACTGTAAGAACTGTTCGTAAAACATTAACTTACATCTAAAAGCATGCTTATTCTGTTGTTTTCACAAATAAAATCTAAATTCCTTCATGTTGTAACAACAGACTTGTTACCATGTCTTATAAAAGATTTATATCTGGGGATAAGAACAATTTTCTGAAACAGATAATTCCCATGAGGTTTCGAAGCAATTCCACCATTTCAAATTCAGGATTTTATTCTTTGCCTATGTCTAATGAAACAGGATGATTAATGATCAAACAATGAAACCTTCTTTTTCCAAAGTCATCTTCTCAATACAATTAACTAGTTTTATTTTATTTCATATGTTATTGTGTTATTATATCTTAAAAGTAACATATTTCTTTAGTTAATCCATGAATCAATTTTTCTGTAAATATATTTTCCAAATCAGCCTTCCATCTCAAATATACTAGGAATTGAGGATATGTTATGAATTGGAGTTATATTTAAATTTTATTTATTTTCTTCATAAATTTTTAATCATTTGTGAATTACGAGGACTTCAGTATTTCGAATATTAGTTTATCAGCATTTCATTTTATAATATTACTGGTACACTAGTCTTCAACCAACATGATATTTCTTTGCAATTAAAATATATCATTGATCTTTAAAAGCTACTAAAACTACCTTCTCTTTAAAATTTAATGCCACAAATCAGCCACGTTTCATTTAAATAGCTACCGGTTTCATGAAAGAAGCTCTTATGTAAGATACCTTGCACTTGAAATTGGAGTGGTATTTCATTTATAAGCAATTTTCGAAAGTGAAAAGTTTTGTAAAATTGAATTCGAGGCTTTAAATGTATTGTAAGCAAGTATGTCCCAAAGTCCTTATATTAGTTAAAAGTAATTTGTTAGGAACTATTACCCGAACAAACAGATGCTTTTAGCTCACATTTAAAATTAATCTAAAATCCTTGTTAATTAAGATTTTTAATTTTCATCGAGTATCGTCGCGTCTCCAGATTCAATATTACCAGGAACTCGTATCACTGTTTATTAGAGGCGAGCACAAAATTTATTCCTATCTATAAGCTATCAAATAATTCAACATCAAAGCATTTGTATTCATATACATCAGAACACCGCTTTATTGAGCTCTTTAATGGGGGTGAAGTTTGTCATTACGTTGTCTTTTATAAATCTTACTTAAGAGGCTTATGAAAATGTTTGTGAGGTTCATTAGCATCTGTTAATGTTTAAGTATATCTGGCTAGTATAATCTTTAGCAATATCAGATGTTAAGATGTTTCCGTAATTTAGCTATGGGGCCATTTTATGTATTAAATAAAACTTTGAAAACATGAGATAAATCAAATTCTTTAGTGTGCAACGTACTTTTGTTTATTCCTTGAGGGATTAATGATAAATTTTAAAATATTAGCCTGTAATTTGATAAAATGTCTTTCCTTTAATAACTATTTGAATCCGTAAAAGTAGTCTTTTGTTTTTATTTGAATTCCATGAAAGATTCCATGAAAAATTGTCCAAAAGTTTTATTTAAATATAAAATACTCTAATTTCCAAGAAATACCTGCAAAAGAGTCACATGTTCCTAGCTGTGAGCTCTTCACGTTAGTTAAAAATTTGTTGTCGTATTTTTGTTTTATATGGGTTGTGTGATAATTATAACTCTTTTGTATGTTGCTTACATGTATTCGTATAGAATCATATTTGAATAAATTATGCATGTTATTTGTTTAAGGGGACAAGGAAATTTCAATTCTAATTTATTTCATTTTTTTTATTTGTAATCTGTTAGGACGTTTAATATGTAGTTTGGAATTATTATGCAAACGTATTTACAATTTTAAATAAATCATTTAATAGTTTTAAAAGTGATTAATTATTAAATGTTTCAAAACTAACAATATTGAAAATGTTCTGTGAGCATTCCCTTTACTCCTAATATAGGCGCATAGGGTATTTTATTCATAGGACACATTTTAAACCTAAGAAAATACCTTAAGTGTTATTTTAAGCATTTGCTGGAAATATACTTGGAAAACAATAATAATAATAATAGTATCTATTTTCCCATACAAAAAACCGCCGAACGATGACCGATTGGTTAGGGTGCTGGCCTTCGGTATCGGAGTTCGTGGATTCGAATCCTACAGTGGCATGGATGTTCGTAGCCGTTCGGAATCGACTTTAATCTGTAGGTCATAGTCTCATTAGCCCTCGTGTGCAAAAAGTAGATCGTAGCACATCAAACCAAACCAAACCCATAAAAAATACATATAATGATTAATTCTTTTATTTAAAAAAGGATGGTTTTTTGTAGTTTGAAAAATATTAAAAGATATTAATTTGAACTTTTATTTTATACTCTGCAACATAAATTTTAAGATATATAATGGTTAGAAAGACAAATACTTTTAAAACATTCAAAAGGCTTAAAAATCTTGTTTAAAATATTTGTTTAGGGTAGTTATTAGCAATAACTTAGTATCATATTTGGATTAATTATGCATGTTATTTGTTCAAGGGGACAGGAAAACTTCAATTCTAATTTATTACACTTTTTTGTTTCTAACCTGTTAGGACGTTTAATATGTAGTTAGCAATTATTATGCGACAGTATTTACAATTTTAAGGAAAACTTTTAATAGTTTTAAAAGTGATTAATTATTAATTGTTTCAAAACTAACAATATTGAAAATATTCTGTGAGCATTCCCTTTAAGCCTAATATAAGTGCATAATAAGGGTATTTTATTCATAGCACACATTTTAGACTTTAGAAAATACCTTAGATATTATTTTAAACATTCCTTGTAAATATGCTTGAAAAAAATAATAATAATAGCATCTATTTTCCCATAAAAAATATGTACAATGATTAACTCTTTTATTTTAAAAAGGATGGATGTTTGACGTTTGAAAGATATTAAAAGATATTAATTTGAACTTTTATTTTATACCCTACAAGATGAATTTTTAAGATATATAACAGTTAGAAATACAAATACAATTTTAAAACATTCAAAAAGCTTAAAAATTTTGTTTAAAATATTGTATAAGGTAGTTATTAGCAATAACTTAAATTTTTTTTGTAGTCATAATCACATTAAAAATGATTTTTTTTCTTACTCTTAAGTATATTTCACAATTAAATGAGATACAATTATGCAATTTTTCCTTACATTTAGTCCAGAGGAACGGCCACTGTAAGTTGTTACTTTGTAGAATTAAATTAATTTCATATTGACGCATGTAATCATTTATCTGCTATATTATATAAAATTATCGTGTGATAATTATTTCCATAATAGATATCATTTATGTAATATAAATGTATTATAACCACTTAAAGCAAAACAGTTTTGTACTTGAACAACAGGAATACGAAACTGTAATATGTGTTTCAGTTCTGACATTTTGTGAGCGAAATATATAGGATTAAAGTTTTAAAAATCCGAAGAAAACAACTTGTATGAAGACGGGAAGAGAAGATTAACCTTGTCAGTAAACTTTTTTTAGTACGAGAGAAGACTTTTTGAATGCATGCCAGTTTTTTTTTGTGTTTATTATTTAATATGCGCTTCAGAAGATGTGACTTGCTTAAAACATTTTTACAAATTTATTTTTCAACGCTTTAAAAAAGAAAAGGACGAATCGTGACTCAGCCGGTGAAACCAATTTAGACTTTAAAATAAATCACTGAAAACTTCAAGATTTATCCCTGTACTAAATGTTACGCTAATGAGAATGGTAGCCTACTTAGCAATTTTATCCATTTATTTAACATGTTGATGACAAATTACTTTAAACGTAAAAGTTTATAGTTCTTAGTCGAGTTCTTACGTTATTATCGTGTTTAAGGAATATGTTGTAGCAAATATGTAAATCTCAAAATGTCTGCATTTGATAATATGGGAAATTTAAAATCTAGCAAATAGTAAAAAGAGTTACAAGGCAGTTACGAATATATATATATATATATATATATATATATATATATATATATATATATATATATATATATATATATATATATATATATATATATATATATATATATTACGTAACTTAATATAATCCCCACATAAATTAAAAACACTAGTTGCCGTGTTGATTGATGCAAACCAAAGTATCTTTTATTTGGAACACCAGATAACACACAAATCTCCGAAGGGAAAAAGAACATAAACATAAAATATTTTATATTATATTACATCACGTTCTCAAAGGAAAAAAAGCCTCGAAATCTGTATGCTAGGCCTTTTATAACTTTTGGAAGGGGAGTGGGTTCAGGAATGATGTCATTCCGGTAACTAATCACTTTATTTTAAGTATTTCTAGTTTATTCTAGAAGGTAGTACGTCACAATGCGCGGGAAAATTAATTAATGGGGCTGCGATTCTAAATTTAAGGTTTCAGGAAAATAAGCATTGGCCGCCATATTTAAGAAAAATGTCTTTTAGAATTTTATTATATATATATATATATATATATATATATATATATATATAATTGTAGATATTGTGATCACTATTTCTTAATTTTGACTGTTATCACTATTAATTCATAACGCCTACACCATTCTTTAAAACACATAGCAGCATTCTACTTACCCATAGACATGAATCTGTTAAACCAGCATGTCTTGAATTTCTAAACATGCTGTTAAAATATCAAGAGCTTCAAATCAGTAGTTTCAGCACCTGCATTGCTTTGTAGAAACATTAGATTCGTCATTAGGAGACAGCCGAACGATGGCCGAATAATGTTAGGGCGTTGCCCTTCGGAAAGCAGATCGAGGAATGCAATCTCACAGGCATAGATGCTCATAGCAGTTCGGAATCGTATTTAAGCAGTAGGTCCCAGTCTCATTAGCCCTCATGTGCAAAGGAGTAGATCGTAGCTCTCCAATGCATGTTATGCATGAAATTTAAATAAAAAAATTTCAATCTATAAAGTAAAAACTTTCAGTGGCCATTCCGCTAGACTAAATGTACTGAAAAATGTCATAACTGTATCTCATTGAATTTTAAAATACAGTTAAGAGAAAGAAATAAAAATTATTTTTCCTATAATTATGACTACAAAAAAAATTAAGTTATTGCTAATAACTACCTTAAACAATTTTTAAAACAAAATTTTTAAGCTTTTTTAATGTTTTAAAAATGTATTTGTTTCTAATTGTTACATATCTTACAAATTCATCCTGCGGAGTATAAAATAAAAGTTCAAATTAATATCTTTTAATATTTTTCAAACGACAAAAATCCATCCTTTTTAAAATAAAACAGTTAATCATCATAAACACATTTTTATGCGAAAATAGACACTATTATTATTTTTTAAGTATATTTCCAGCGAATACTTAAAATAACACCTAAGGTATTTTCTAAGGTTTAAAATGTATCCTATGAATGAAAATGCTCTTATTATACACCTATATGAATCAAAAATTGAATGCGCATAGAAAATTTTCAATTTTGTTAATTTTAAAACAATTAATAATTAATCACTTTTAAAACTATTAAGAGTTTTCTTTAAGAGTATAAACACTTTCGAACGATAATTGCTAACTACATATTAAACAGATTAGAAACAAAAAAGTGATATAAATTTGATTTGAAGTTCTCCTGTCCCCTTAAACAAATGACATGCATAATCCAATCATTCGGTAATAAAAGTTTGGTCAAACTAACCTTTTCAGGAATGCAATTTTTAAAAAATTTAAGGTAAAAAGTTTTATACTACATCTGTAATATTATTTGCAAGTTTCCATTCCTTATTTAGTGATTTTTTTAATCTTACATTAATATTTGAAATATTATAGTGAGAAAATCAATTAATTTTATTACTTAATATTTTGTCGATATTTAAATTGATTTAGATTTTACTTATTTCCTATTCAGTAGTTTGCCTTTTATATAAAGTCAGGTAAATCAAAAATTATTTCAGCAAGTATTTTATATCTAATATCTACTTATTATGTTAATTTCTTGGGTAAAATTTATCGGATGATTACCCTAAATCAGTATTCAGATTTTATTTACCGAATTATCAGTAAATGAAAAAATCGGTGTTTTTAAGCCTTATCCCGATCACATAAACTGATAATGTTCTATTAAGGGGATAGATTACCTTTCGATTTTTAAAATCATCATTGTTACAACATATATAAGATTTCTCGTAAAATAAAGACTTCTTCAATATTTAGATTTAATTTTTACAAAACAAGAATAGCACTTTAAAGTAAAATAATTTAGCTTTCATTTCCAATTGCTTATTTATTAATATAGCACAAAAATATTCGAAAATTTAGTACAACGAAACTAACTTATCCCTCTTTTGAAATATATCTATTAGAAACAAAATTTTCATATCAAATTAAAGCCAATTATGCTTTTTATTGTATATACTTAAAATTATAAAGTTTTCTGATAAGTTATAATTAAAAAAAATAAATACTGCTAAAATTGATTTTTCTAGAAAAATTAATATTTAATTTTCGTAAAATATTCAAAAAATTTAAACAACGAAACTCACTTACCCCCCTTTGAAAAATATCTATTAGAAACAAAATTTTCATATCAAATTAAATTTAATTAGGCTTTTTATTTCATACGTTTAAAATTGTAAAGTTTTCTGGTATTTTAAAAATTAATAAAATTAAAACTGCTAAAATTGGAGATTTTGCGAAAATTAATATTTATTCTTTTATAAAATAAAATATATAGCTAGTATTCGTATCATTAAGACTCGGAGAATAAATATTATAATTAGATTCGATTTAATACGAGAAACTCTTTTCTAATTTAAATATTTCAAAAATTATTTTGAGGATAAGAGAATTTCTGTTCTTTTCACTTTGTCTATACATTTGACACAATTTAAATTACATTTCTTCGTATCACAAAACGATATTATTTTTTAAAGTTAATTTACCCTGCTTAATAATCTAGAAAAAATTATGCTCTAAACAGATCAGAACATTTTTTATAGTTAACAAAATATAGCTTATTATATTCAATACGTTTCAATTTAAAAGGTACTAAGTCCCCTTATAATTCCCTCTATTTCAACTCCTCTATCGGATCCTAATATTCTAACAACTCATGGTATCTTGTAATAAGAGTTTAATGGAGTAGGTAAGCCCAGCATATCATGCTACTTGTAACCGTCTCAACGATATTGATATAGCGTGTTAATTGATTAACATACGAGACGTGCACTTTGATTAAGTATGTACACGACACTAGGAGACAGTTACCATAGTTGCAACCCAAAGTGTTCTCAGACATTTTGGGCTGTCTCGCCCGCTGAGAGAAAGTCAAACAAGGAAAATACAAACAGAGAGACAGTAAGAGAATGCAATATCAGATTTCGATTCAGAATAATAAAAAGGAGTAGAAATTAAACAAAAACCGAGCTTGAAAAGAAGTGTTGATAAAAATATGTTTCAAACACCGTGTAGAACCCCGTGTGAAGTAAATTTTAAAAGCCCCTGAGAAAGTAAAAATAGAAAAGGAAATGAAAAATATAAATACAGAGAAATATTAAGACAATGCAGTATCAGAATACGACTCATAATGTTAAAAAGGAAATTATTTTTAAAAAAGAAATAAAACAATACCAGTGTGAAAATAAAAGGAATATTAATGAAAATATTATATTTCAAATCCCCGAATAAAACCCTCTGATGAAAGTTTCAAACCCTGGTGAGAAAAAGTCAAATAATGAAAAATATAAATATATGTAGAAAGAGTAATACAATGCAATACCATACCTGATCCATAATAACAAATAAGAGTAAAATAATGGAAGATAATACCAATTTGAAAATAAAGGTAATAACACTGCAAATATCATAACTTTTGGACCATGAATATTCTACTACTACTACGAAATAAGATAAAGCTATTATTTCAACTTTATTTAAATTTCTAAATAATAGACTAAATGGTTCCACATTATGGTCCAATAGATAGGTGACCGCTATTTAGTACTTAAAGTTTGTCGGTTTCAAATCCACAGCTGATGTTCACAGCTGTGTTAAATTCACAGCTGGTGTTTGTATATTTTAGTAATTAAATTTACATACCTGTATCATTAGCTACCGTATGACAATAAAGTAGGCAGTAATAAGCATGATTTATTTATCGGTTATCTTATCAAGTAGCTTTAAATGCATGCTTTTCTTATGACACAGTATAGTCAGAAGAATAAATACAACATATTTAAATAAAAATATAACCTCTTTCGTGTTAATTACTTTCAGTGAGAGAGAATTTGCCTGTATTATTAATATTCACGTTTAACAACACCGCAGGTGTATGTTGATACTTCTATTGTGGGAGCCTGATATAGGTTATTTGACATCGCTGCACATGAAGTGACAAAACAAATAACAAAAAAACCTTACGGGGTGTATAAATGCACACACTCCCCCATGACAGGCATACACTCTAACCAATATTCAGAGCATGCAGCATTTTGAAACTGAAATAAATATGAATATTACAAGTTTGAAGCCGTATCTAGTTTGGTTTAATTTTGAGAGCGGCTGCCTACTGTTTTGCTGTACGAGAGCTAATGAGACCTGGGCTTACTACTTAAAGCCGATGTTGAATGGCTAAGAATATTCCTCACATTAGTGGTTTGGTTCGCCTTGCTTTCGAACGCTACGGCCTACTTTTTGTAAACACTAGGGCTAATGAGACTGGGATCTATTGCTTAAAGCCGATTCCAAACGGCTATGAACAGCCATTCCACAGTGGGATTCGAAAGCACGAAATCCGGCTCTAAAAATCAGCTATTCTGCCACTATTTCGCCCCTACCTGTTGTGGATTTCGAACCTATAAACTACCCATTTGGCTACTGTTTTGACTTAAACCATTGTTCCGTCCAGCAGCCATGATGCTGGATCAGCGGCAGCAATTGCTTAATAGTTACCGTTGAGCGTAGCACCATCTAAAAATAATACAATAGTGTTCGCTGCGAGCGAGGAGCGAGGAGATTAAATCGTCTGTATATTCTGTTTTTTCTTGGTTTCTTTAAAGTGGATGGTTTGGACGTTTGGAGTGAAAATATTCAAAGTCATTGTAGTAAGTAAATTCTTAATTCCCTATAATCATAAATCTTATTGGGTTTTTCATTTTCCCCAACGCTGATCCAATCCATATACATTTAATTCTCTTTTTGATTGTTTATGTATTAATTATTCTTATATATGTAATATATTATGTTATGTTCATATTATATACATTTAATTCTATTTGATTGTTTATGTATTATGTATCCCCCTCGTTCATATTATTGTTATCTATCATTGTGTTAAAATCTTAAATGTTAGTAGTAATTCTCTATTAATAGTAATATATTTGCATTGTTATGTCAAATCCTAATGTACAATAAACTGTTAGCAATTCCCTTTCCTTTGGTCATTTCTCAATCACAAAGTCTATATTTAGTTTAACCATTCCACTAATTCTTAACATCTCACAACCATGTATAAAGCACACACATTGTCACTATAGTGAATGTACAGTACGTGACATTATTTCAAAGATGTGCTGTATACTTAATGTAATGTTATGTGATATATTTCACAATAATACGAAAATTGAGGAGGATTCAAATTAAAATTTACTTTTATCCTCTCTTATGAAGTTTTAAGTGCTTCGTAATTTAGTTAAATAATGCATTAAATACTTTATTTTAATCCTTTAAATTCCAGTTCTAAATTAATAAAGAAATAATATCAGGGCACCTAACATGTCACTTAAATTTTATACAAATGCTGAAGAAGACATGAGTAATTTTAACTGATTTAATGAACGCCTTAAAAAAGTTCGATTGAAATCCATTATAAGACTAAATTCCAGTTTCGATTAATAATTTAATTGAAATATGATTCGACATGTAAAAAAACATGTTTTGTGACAGTTTGTCGAGGTTTTAAAGAACATATATTCAATTAAAAGATGATACTTTAAAAATCTTTAATATCAAAGAAATCTTACAAAAATAAAACTCTAGACGAAATTAGTGAATTTAATTTTTATTCTTCTTCAAACAAAAAAACTTCTTAATTAGTTCCATATCAAAAGCATTTTGTGAAAAATTTCATATATTTATTACGATATCTTTCTGTTTAGAATCATCTAAGGAGTTTATTTCAAAAATGTAATAATTAACAAGATTGGAAGAATACTATTTTTAGTATCTAACACTCGATTATCATTTTCTTGATAACGCACTCTATGCAACTATCCTAATAATTTATTTTTCTAGCAATACATCTTGCTATTTGCAGGCTATTTACAAGCCATAACATTTTTTAATTAATGTACTGGAAACAATGAAAGCCAATCAAGCAAACATTCTCCGAGATAAAAACTGAGAATGCATTCATCTTTGTTGTTAATGTGTTTAATTATACCTAGTGTAATCAACAGTTTTTTAAGCTTATTTCTGTTCTTTAGATTTATGTGGAATAAATTTTAACAATCAAAATATTGATTTGTGGGGAAGTAATTATTGTTAAGGGAATTTTTTGTCATACTTTTAAAAATTCACAGACCAAACTAACGGTTGCATATTTCTTCATTTAACTACACAAAATAAAGATTAGAACGCACTTCATTACTTTGTTTTGGTAATGACGTCGTTTGCATTAACTTTAATATGTCATGCAGCAATGTAATTTTTTTAATTTTTTGCTCGGTATTCTTTGAAATTATTTTATGAAGTATTGAATACAAAACAAAAAACGTTTTGGTACTGTAGTATTACATTTATTGCTAAATACAAGAAGATTCACCTTTTAAACAGCTAGTGACCTTCGATATTAAAAAATTGAAAAAATACTAATTTCTTTTTATACTTCAAATATGAAGCGAGTATTATATTTTCATAATCAAGTTACATATGTACAATTGAATGGTTATTTAATTTCCGTTGCACCTATTTTTCACATTCACGTTTTAAAACTAAAAATCCATTCTTTGCAGTTTGATTTTATTTCTTTATATTCTTCAAAACACTCCAGTTATATAACTTTTAGTAAACTTCTTTTATGACATTTCTAGAGATTGTTTATTAAAGAGTCCTTCGTGAAATTGGGTACGCATTTAAAAAAAAAATAATCATTTTCGGCAGCTACAGTTCATGAAATGCATGAAAAGGCAGGTAAGATTGTTAAAACATTATATAATATATATATATATATATATATATATATATATATATATATATATATATATATATATATGTATATATATATATGTATGTATATATATATATATATATATGTATATATGTATGTATATATATGTATGTATATATATGTATATATATATATGTATATATATATGTATATATATGTATATATATGTATATATGTATATATATATATATATATATATATATATATATATATATATATATACATATATATATATATGTAAATATATGTATATATATATATATGTATATATATGATATGTATTATATATATGTATATATGTATATATATATATATATATATATATATATATATATATATATATAATCGAATATACATCTTCTAAAATAATGAAAACTTGGTTCCGATATTTGAATTGGCCTCATAAGTTAAAATTATTTTCCTGTAGTGATTTATTGGGAGAAAAAAATAACGTAGAATACAATTTAATCAGAATTAGATAAAACAGAAGAAATTGTAAATAAATCTTCGTCCCACATGTTTAAATGGTAGCAACGCCAGCCCATAAAGATATACCAGTGTGAAAAATTTTCCAAAAGTTTTAACAAACGGGATAATGACATATTTCAGTAATACAAAAAAGCAGACACTCATTTCATTTACACAGCTGGAAATATAAATACTACAAAACCATTAAGCGTATTTAAGCGTTTTTTCAACAGGTGAATGCATTTACATCTTTGTATTAGGCGTTGTGAGAAACGGGATCCTTTTTTGCTTTCCAGTATAATGCAGGTCTTACAAGGATTACAAGAGCAGTAGTGGGGAAAGCGATTTTTAGACTGTGGAATATCAACCAACGACAATCACACAAACTGTGAGCTGTCTTGGCGAGTCACAATCCAACATATTACAAATACTGAATGGTGAGAAGTTTTACACCTCCTTAATTCAAAGAGTCCAAGCATTGACTGCAGATGATTGTTCGTCTCGTATTTACTTAGTCGGTGAATACAACATTAGATTGTAGCTCATCGACATTTTAAGACAAGTGTTCTTTTCTCCAATGAAGGCACTTTCACACATTGCATTTAATATCCGTAATACGCGTGTCCAGTAAATCCCCATCCCCATCATTGATGCTTTAACGCTTTTCTATCAATATTTTTGTCATTAATTAGTGGATATCACCTGTCAGGATTTATATTCATCCGAAACGCCTCAATGAGCTAATATTTCTACAAGAAACATTCGCTCATTGACGCCAATATTTCTACAAGAAATTCTGAGCCGCGGTAGCTCAGTTAACAAAGGCAACGCTCTCGTAACTGGAGGTTTGCGAATTCGGAGCCAGAACCTGCTAAAGAAAAGCCGTGCTCGTTAAAGGTGACTTGTACATGTAAAATATGTTCATGGTCACAATGTCCTACAAGTTCTCAATCAATACCTCTGAAGGTGGCTGGCCAAGCCTATGGGTCTCCTGTTTGGTCCCTGCTTCTAAATTACGAGTACCCACTTGAGCATAAATCGTACTTTCCCCTTATGGTGCTCATTAAAACCAAAGGCGCACTCATTTGCCTTAATACGAGTAGCGTATAGCTCAATCTTGGTTTGATCAAGTGGCATCAGAAACAACAACAACAAATTCTGCCAGACTTCATGGAGGATATACCTGCTTATATTCGGCGGCGCATGTAGTTCCATCACGATGGAGCTGTATTCCCCTATGTGTAAAAGAAATGTTACTATCTGGAAGTTATATCTCCAGACCGATAATTCGAATGCAGAGGATTGATCGCAATGAGGCTGCTGCTGGGAAGATTCATGACTTCCTTGAAATATTCCAGAACTTTCGACGATTCCTCCTTCGCCGATCTTATAAATCTAATATAACATTCTTTGTGAAACTATCACTTAAGGTGACTTAAGGTTAAACTTTCAACTGGATGAAAATAAATGTAGCAGGATTGTTTAAAACTTTTTTCGAAGAAACATTTAAAGTTATTATCAGTAATAGATTTATTTTATGTTGTGATAAAGATTCTATTTATTATAAGATAACTTGTATTGACAACTCATTCTGCCTATTAAATATATTTCACATTTTACTGAGGTCTAAATATTTAATTTTTCAGCTGAAATCAATTTGGCTAAAAATTTTATATTTCTATATCACTGTATAGTTAAGTATAACAAAGAATAAAGATCAGAGTTTCTTAATATCCTTCATCTTATAAAAAAAGAAATTGTTGCCACAGCATATAAATAACTATTTTTCTTTTTCTTTTCTACTAGAATGTAACTTGCCTTTTTCTGAGTTTGTTCATATAACACCGAGTTCTTATTAATATTTTTATAATTAAAGAACCATATAAACGCTCACATGATTTCTATGTGTGAGGACTACCCAAATACATTAAAACTTTCTTCCTGAATCAAACTAAGCCCAATGCGTGAAAGCACAAAACTCAGAATATTTTCAAAAATTAAAGGCTTACTATTAATAGACTATTAATAGACTATTAATACTATTAATATTTTTCAAAAAAAAGTTTGTATTTTAAGAATATTTCAAGCAATAAAAACATTATTTATAATCATCATATCTCTTAAACATTTACGAACCCTTTAGTTTAGAGCTTATAAAAATTTGCTAAAATTTAATATAGTTCAGAATACATAATCTAACAATTTTTTATTTTAAAGAAATAATAAAGACAATTTTAAAAGTAATTTTGGTATTCAAACTTTTATTATTTAGTTCTCTTTATATTTTCTATGCATGTTTACGATAACAACTAAGGTTATTTTAATATTTAAAAGGCATTTTATAAACAAAGCTTACCGCATTATATGTGAAAAAATGTGCACAAAGCCTTTTTATTTGTCACTTTTGAGGTAATATTCAATGACTTACATAATAATTAGTATTTATTCTTGGCATTTTCACATCTTTTAAATAACTATAACACATTAAGCTATCCGCTGGGAAAGCATCATAGCCATTTTTTTCACAGAAACAACTAAACTGAAAATGACAGAAGTGAGAAATATTACCATTACATATCATAATGAAACTATATTATAAAGGAATAGGAGGAATTCAGTCAAAATAGAATTATAATCATTGTTAAACTCTCTATAGAGCTCTTTCAGAAATATGATTAAAAATGGGAATGATTTTATAATGTTTAAAAACAATAATGTAAGCTTTATTTAATGTTTAAATTATATTTTATAAGCAAAACTATACTTATTATTATAAGTCAAATAAAAGCGCACAAAGTCCTTTCAGTTGTCATTCTTGGGGTTATTTTCAATGACTTTTATAATAATTAGTTTTTATCTTCACATTTTAACATCTTTTGCATAAATATAGTACATTAAGCTAGCCATGAAAAATGTAAGAAATGTTACTATTACATATCATCATAAGCATATATTGTTAAGTAGGAGAAGTTCAGCTAAAAAAAGCTGGTCATTTTAACTATCACCGTTCGTAAGACAGACATATTGTCCCTTTTTGGTATTTTTTATAACAATATTATCAAGCAGATTGATCAAAAGTAGAATAAGATAGTTTTAAAAATCTACTGCCACCTTAACTCACACCAAGACAGGGAAAAAAGTGATTATAATGAAATATTTACAAGTTATTATTTCATTTCAGATGAAAGATACAACTAAAACATTTGGGTATTTGTTGATATACAAATTTTCTACTATAGCTTTTTAACTATTGAAAAAGTGTTCGAATCCCAGGTTGGTATGAATCCATCGAAATCCATTTTAAGTAGTAGGTCCGTGTTTAATTTATACATGACATATCGAAGGTTAATGGTTATAGTTTAGAGTTGAACATACTTGCTGTAAAACTAGTTTGTAATTATTTTTATCTTATGTAATAAAAGTGCTAAAACCAATTAAATTTAGTCCAGAATTTGAAATTATAATTTCTGAAATTTTTAACGTTTACAGGAAATAAAAATTAATGCATAAAGAAGAGTATTCTGTTATTTAATTCATCTAAAATACACTTCCTGAAAAGTTCATGCAGTTACTAATTGGAGATAATGTTTATTCTAAAGGCAGAAACTAAACAAACAACTAATATTAGAGATTTGCATTAACTTTAATGTGACTATCATGTACGTTCTAATTCAACGGTCTATTAGGTCCGCCCATTCCGGATATCTTCCCAAAGAATTTAGTTTTAATTTTTCCATAAGTTTCTAATTTTTCACCCTTTAAAATGGAGTTATAAAAGCTAAGTAAATTCATTATGTTTAAAAAGCTATTGTTTAAATGGAGCTAATAAAAAATAAAACTTTTCTGGGATCGTTTCAGCATTAAAGTATACCTGCTACGCTTCTGGAAATATTATTTTAAAAATTCCTGTTTAAAATGTCAGATAAGGGTTTAAATTCTATAAGAGAAAACATTCAAATCTAAAGAAGATATGTATAGGAATTTTACGCCTTTTGTTTTAAAGTTTTAAAACAGATTTCTCCAAGTTTTGACCGACTAGTTATGACTTGTGTGCTTTTGTAATAATTTGCTATAAAGTATGAATATAATTTCAAATAATGCACTTTTAAAATATGAATATCATTTTAGTATGTCACTGGTTCAATTTTCGGCAGAATCAATCTGCCAAACTGTGCTTTTTTCTCCTCGTTCCCCTTACGTATAACACCAATGTGAGATTGTGAGAAAGGTGTTAAACGTTAAGACCACTGGGGAAGAAACACTACTCTCTTTTTGTGAAGATAACAATTTACCCGATGTATTGCAGTCGGAGGAACATAAATCCATTGCAGGTACCCCTAGCTCTGACTTCTGTTTGAGACCAGTGTATTGATAAGTCTTAGCCTTTCGAAAATATATAGGGAAAACGTTTCTTATATTTAAATGCAAGAGAGAAATTTTTATTTTTAATAAAAATAATTCAAAATAATTGATTTATTTAAAATTATATATTTATTCAAATGTTTACTCAAAGGAGAATAGATCTAGTAATAAAGTATAATAATTTACATTATATATTTTAACTATACCTGTGTATGTTGCTAATATTCGTCACTCAGCTTCTTGAAACATCGCTAGTACTATAACTTTTTTTAGCTCTGGTGATGTATAATTATTCCCTAATGTTTTAACGTCATAAATAACAATAACAGCTTTAAACAAATTTCCTTCCTTGGTGATACTTGATAGCATTAATGAACTTTCTCAAAGCTATTTTATTTACAATATGTATGGCTAATACACCTATAATTTTTTAGAAAAACGTGGATGTTCCTATAATCAACAATACATTGACTTTTACACGTGTGTCTAATATTTTAAGGTAAATGTCTCACGGATGTGTTCAGAAAATTTCACCGGGTATATGGAAGGTTGAGAAAACGACAGGTGAAGAATTTTCTACTTGAAATGCACAGATATATCAGAGATATGATATCAGTAATTTTATTTTAATGGTATAAAGCCTCAAAAATCAAAAATCAAATGGAATTGAGTGAATCGGATGATAAGATATTGGATTCAAGAACCCATTTCTTTATTTTTTCAATATTTAATTCACGATTACTGGCCATTTATCTCACCAATTAAATCCTTAAATTTCAATCTGCTCATTTTATAATAAATATATGTCTGTATTTGTTATTTTTTAAAGCTTTCAATTCAGTTAAATAATTTCTAGTTGTTTAATATTTATTAATGTTAACATTTAGTAATGTTTAATATTTATTAATGCTTCAGTTTTAGAGTAAATTTTTATGTAAAGCTTTAAGTTTGATTTATTATTCTATACAATTAATAACATTTTTAACTGTAAAAGATTATGAAAATCTATACTTTTATTTTCTATTTTATTTTGTGTGCAAAAATATTTGACTATTTTTATTATTTCATCATTTACAATCGTCTTGATTTTTTAAAATACCACATTTTTTAATTAACAAGATGATTTTTGAACTGTTGTAGAATTATTCCCTAATGTTTTAACGTCATAAATAACAATAACAGCCTTAAACATATTTCCTTCCTTGGTGATACTTGATAGCATTAATGAACTTTCTCAAAGAACATAAAGTGGGTGTGAGAGTGAATATCAGTCAGTAATAAGTCTGAAGCAGAAGCCACGGAAATGCTAAATATGTGTGCTCCTATGAACAACAGGTAAACATTAATAAAATTTTCCTGAACGTTGAATAAATGTTTAGTGGAACCTCTGGGGTAATATGTGATGTCTGTTATATTTAGGTAAATTGGAACAAAAGTGATATCAAAATTTTGAGGTATTAAGAATTGTATATAAAGAAAAACGCAAAAGAAGGCATTTGTGTATCTCTGAAAATTATAAACAAGTCATATTTGTACTATAGGTTTTAGAACAGAAAAAAAGTTTGTTTCACTTTTGTTCAATAACTATCTTTTCCAACTTTATATTATTTTATCAATGATTAATTAAAAGATTTAAATACAATTTAATTACTGTAATATTTCAACAGCTATTTTATTTACAATATGTATGGCTAATACACCTATAATTTTATAGGAAAACGTGGATGTTCCAATAATCAACAATACATTGACTTTACACGTGTGTCTAATATTTCAAGGTAAATGTCTCACGGATGTGTTCAGAAAATTTCACCGGGTATATGGAAGGTTGAGAAAACAGCAGGTGAAGAATTTTCTACTTGAATGCATAGATATATCAGAGATATGATATCAGTAATTTTATTTTACTGGTATAAAGCCTCAAAAATCAAAAATCAAATGGAATTGAGTGAATTGGATGATATGATATTGGATTCAAGAACCCAATATCACAGCGTGATAATCATTTCAAAAAGGCCAAAAATTTCTTTTCAAAGTATAACAAATTGTATATCTATAATAATTTTATTCTTTTATACGTATATAGGATACATAGTATGGCCGATATTATGAGGTAATACAAAATAGAATCAGATTTCAAACGACACGAATGCAGTTAATCTATCAAGGAAAAAATCATATCTTTTTAGATTATATTGACGCCTACAACATATTATAATGCAAGCTCAAAAGTCTTTGTTCATGTATTTCAATACGTCTATCTACTTTTAACTATGAAACACCACAAAAAACTTGTAATCAATCGTTTAAGGAAAATTAATGACTTTAGATAAGTCTCTCCAGGAAAAATGTTTTAAATTGAAATTGAATTTCAAACGTCCATTCATCTAACAGGAAAAATATTGTGATACCAATGAGAAAAGTTTTCTGGGGAGGAATACGTTTAAACTTGAAGATCAATTGAATGTTACTGTAGAGAGTATGAATATAAATAAAACTGATTTAGAAGTAACTATAACATAAGACACATGTCCTCGACAGGTAAGCTGAATGTTTATACCTCAAATAAACACTAATAGTTGACAAAAGTTACAATATATTACACAGTAGATGAAACGGTTACCGTAAAAAATATTTTGTAAAGACAGCAGTGATGGTGCTAATTAATAGAAGAGAAATAAAAGAGATTTTAGTGCTTGAGATAGATTTGGTTTGGTTTCGAACACTACGGTCTACTTTATTGCAACACGAAGGCTAATGAGACCGGGACCTACAGTTTCGATTTTTACAAGTCGATTCCGAAAGACTACGAACATCCATGCCCCAGTGGGATTCGAACCCACGAACTCCGATACCGGAGGCCAGCACCCTAAACCATCGGCCATTCTTCAGCGTGCTTGAGATAGAAGCAGGTGTAATTGATACTGCAATAGCAATGCCAGAACCAAGTAAGAACAAAACAAATTGCAGACCAATCATTTAAGAGTCATTACGGTTGAACAATTTTAAGCCCATGCATCAACCAAAACAGGGCAAATAAAATTGAAGAAACAACCCCACGAATTATAACAAAGGGCGAAGTAAAAAGAATTGAAGGTTTCTGACTAATTACTTGGTATATATGTCAATATTCATGAATAGATTTTAATATGCTTGAGTAAAAATCCTTTATTCATAAATTTTGAGCATCTGCATATAATTAATATCATATAATTAAACCTTAAAGTAATATGATAGAATTTTTTTTATTTCGTACATTTTCCCAAATTATAAAAGGAAAGTTATTTTAAGCATCAGAATATAATTAATATAATATAATAAAACCTTAAAGTAATATGATAGAATTTTTTAAAATTTCATACCTTTTACCCAAATTATAAAAGAAAGGTTTCTGAATTTATTTCTGTTGGTATCTATTGAATTCTTTAACCATGAAAAAAGGTGTCATATTTGACATTATCTCATTTAAATGCATACGTTTCTGAAGGGGAAAATGCATATGAAAAAGCTAGCTGCATCAGGATACTGAAAATATATTCTTTTGTGTCTCCAGCTAT
This sequence comes from Pardosa pseudoannulata, assembly GCA_032207245.1. Lineage (NCBI taxonomy): Eukaryota > Metazoa > Arthropoda > Arachnida > Araneae > Lycosidae > Pardosa > Pardosa pseudoannulata. The sequence continues at coordinate 81,052,516 of CM063502.1, read as the reverse complement.
GATCGTAAATGTCTCATAATATATTCTCTTCGATGTTTACATGCATTCTAATACCTTCATTTGAGTGTTTTATCTGTATAAAATCAAATCGAATACGTAGCAATGAAGCAGAATAAAATTTTGCGAGTTCGTTTGTATGCAAAAGTTTTATTTCATAGTCTAGCAGCTTTAATAAGACGCTGAAACAAAATATATTTAATATAGAGTAGAGTGAAAATTTCGTAATTCCTTAGAATTAGCTATGCACTTTTCTTTACCAATTCTACATACAACTTTTTTTTCTCAATTTTATGTGTTTTCCTTCAGGGATTTTACTCGTTAAATATTTGGGTAATAGATACCAATATAAAGGTAGAGTTTTTTTTAAGTAGCAAAGATTATCACCTTTTTTATGCAAAGTAAATTATTTTCTTCAAGACCTCCCTATCTAGATTAATTCACTAATCGACCGAAGATAATGATTTCACCAAGATCAATCGCTTTGTTGCTTTGGTCATTACTTCTCAACCGTGAAATGTTTAGCGAAGTGTGTAGATAGCTTAATGAGGGATAAATGGCAATAAATCATTCTAGAAAATATAGTTAGTCAAGTAAAAACTATTGAATATGTTACTCATTCTAAAAGTTTATACGTGATACTAAAATAGAATACATTCAACAATTCCATTTATTATTAAAAATATTTGATATTTAAAGTAGGCTTTAGTAATAGAAATAAATGTCCCTAAATTGAGTGGTTTGTAATTACTGACGCTCTAAATTTCCTCTAATGGCGTGCTAAACGTTAATATCTGAAATGAAATAAACTCCGCTTCCTTCTTTTAAAAAACTGCTTTCTTTAAGGAATCTACTTTCCGTATATTTATTCATTAAGTGCAGTTCTGATACCCAGTAAAAGTTATGTCCCGTAATAAATTACTGTCCTCATTATTTACTTCAATTTGAGTAATATACATTGAAGGATACCACACATTATGTTGATAATTATGAGAATCGTGCTGTATATTACATATATCAGCCAAATATCATTTACAAAGCAGGGTTCACAGACATTCTGACATAGCTTTTAGATAAACATGATGCTCATAGCGATATATGATTGTCATGTTAGATCATCTTAAGAACATATATACTGTAATATTCTAGCAGCACTCAAGACGTTACATTCACAAGTACTCTGAAACTGAAGCCTCATTTCTAAGTTTTTTTACATGCATAAATATTATCAATTATTATTTGGGAAAGAAAATATTGATTTAATAAATGCATTTAGTAAATATATATTGTAAGTATACAGACTTCAAATAATTATAGTTGATAGGTATAAGATTTAAATTATCCCTTTTGTTATTTCCAATTAATAATTTTATGTTTTACCATAA
>CM063502.1:81043634-81046134 GCA_032207245.1 Pardosa pseudoannulata | reverse complement strand
ACACTTTATTTTGTAAAAGATTCTAATATGATGCGAAAGATTCAAATATAATATGATTATATTTTTATGCATGCCTTCATTTCTTAATTTTCAGTATATATCTCATGGTTATAGGCATTTATCTCGCCAATAAAATCTTTAAATTTTCAATCTGCATTCTATTTATGTTAGAATTACAATTCAATTTTTTTATTGCTCAACGTTTTTTATTTTTCTCTGCAGATATTTCCCCCAAAACGAAAAAATATTTTAACACATAATAGATTCTAATGTGAAACTTTCTATGATTATACTTTTTATGCATGCCTTCTTTTCTTTATTTTTTCAATTTTTAGTTTATGATTACTGATAATTTATCTAACCAATAAAATCCTTAAGTTTCAAGCTGCATATTTTATAATAGAAGTACCACTGAATTTGTTATTTCTTTAAAGTTTTCAATTCAGTTAAATAATTTCTAATTGTTTAATATTTATTAATGTTTAATATTTATTAATACTTCAGTTTTAGAGTAAATTTTTATGTAAAGCTTTAATTTTGATTTATTATTCTACAAAATTGTCCACATTTTTAACTGTAAAATATTATGAAAATCTATATTTATTATTTTCTCTTTAATTTTGTGTGCAAAAATATTTGACTATATTTAGTATTTCATCATTTATAATCGTCTTGATTTTTTAAAATACCACACTTTTTAGTTAATTTTTAAACTGCTACGAAATGATGCGCAAGTGAGAAGCAATACTGAACACAAGAAGTAAAAGCATATACAGAATTGTATAGTGTAAAAACATTTACAGAAATATATTTTCTAGTGTTAAGAGTATTTCTTAGCGACCTTAGCTCCATGTATACTAATATTTCCTTTAAATAATTGCTGTTAAACTTACTGTTTTACCGTTTTACTTCTTGGTGTATCATACTGAACGGATTTTAAATCGTATCAATTTACAGTCATAGATACTTCATTTGTGACATTCTCCTGCAATAATTTTATTTTTTTTAGAAGAAAATCTTAAAAACATTCGTTTAAATTTACATAAATGAGATTATCTGTTACTTGAAACTAATATTTTTCTGTTCAATTTCAAATACTGGTTAAAGTCATACAATCGTTCAAAAACAAATATTATATTTTACAGAAATATCTCCTATATATTTATATTACAACCTGTACCCAGATAGCAAATTTAGTTATTAGCAAACTTGCAGCAGTCTTGCTTTACAAGCCTGCAAACTTGCAGCAAGTCCAGCATGACAAGTCTGTACGTTTGAAACAAGAAGCAGCAAGTCTAAGAATTTTCGCTTGAAGGTTGTCATGACAAAATTGCCACAGTTTTGCAACAAAATAGCGTTGCAAAGGAGTGGTTGCTTTATATTCCATCCAACTTGCAGGAGTATTACAGCAAGTTTGTTGCTTCAAATTTGTTGTGAAAAGATATCCTGAAAAAATCAAGCTTGCTGCAAGTATGCATGCTATTTGGATATATACATAAGATATTTATTCAAAGTCTGTGTCTTTATATGTCAGTACTATTCCAATTTTTTTTTTTCTACAGTTCTGAACCTTCTAAATAATATTCCTATCTCTAATAAGATGGGAGATGTACATTGAATGTTGATTTTTTTTCTGGTAAACCCCCAATTCCCCCAATTTCTGGTATCGACGATTTTACTTGTCAATGGTTCTTTCTATTTTCGAAAATTCGTTACAAGTGAATATGTTAGTACATCTGATAGACTAAAGAGATTTCAAGTTAAAATGAATACAGATGCTGTTAGCACATTTTTTAGACTATTTTGGTATTAAAAAACCGTTTTTTACAAAATAAATAACTGCAATTGTGCTATGGATTTAAATGCCAAAATTATGTTCTGTTGCTTGAGAGGTTTGTTTTTATTAAAAATGGCGTTTTTAACGAAGCAGTGATTCGAAGGCTATATTTATGCTCTTTCCAAAGAGAAGTATTCATATTCAGTTATCCAAAAACGAGAGAGTCATGGTTTTGTGATATCTAAATTGTCGATAGGTAATATCGTCAAAAAGAAAGAAAAAAACGTCAAATTGGAGTCATAAGTGGGAAAAAATTCCAAGCAAGTACCCAAGGAAAAAACGAACATCTTCGACTATTGCAAAGGTACGTTGTTTAATGTTAAAAGAAAATCCCCTAGTCAAAGAACAGTTGCAAAATCATTAAAATGATCGGTGTCAAAATGATAAATGTTGATTTAAATCTTAAGAAAGCAAAAAAAAGCAATATGCATAGTCTTTCTCTAAAGCATATCGCTGAACGCAGGACACGTTGCATAATTCTGTGTGAGAAACATTTGAATTGTCCCAATGGATGAATCATGGGTTTATTTAAATGATTGCAACAAAAAATAAGTCATTTATTATCATAAAGGGGAAAAATTTAAGTACGTGCTTTAAAGAATCGAACGAAAGTTTTTCTAAGGGATTTATGATTGTTCCTGGTTTTTCATATAACGGCAAGTT
>CM063502.1:81001134-81038634 GCA_032207245.1 Pardosa pseudoannulata | reverse complement strand
TACGTTCAGATCCAAAATTTATAAGAAATGGATCATGGAAATTTTTGCGTTTGCGTAAATTTTTGTTAAAACCTTAAAAATATGAAGGTTAAATTATATGCATGTATTTTTGGTAAACGAAGCAAAAATTGAAGAAAACAAATATATTTTTTTAATTTAAGTAAACAATCTTCACTAAACAACTATATGGAATAGATCACATTTACGTATGATTTCAGTCCACACTCAATAAAACGAAAGACCACGGATATTAACGCTTCGGGGCATAGAAACTTAAGAGAATCCCTAAATTTTATATTTAAGACTGACGTAAAATCTGCTTGTACACATTCCCTTTTTGTTAGCAATTCGCACTCTATATAACGAAAATTCTTAATATAACGGAAATTAACACTGCAGAGAATAAATTTTTATTACTTCTTAATATGAAGAAAAGAAAGTATTATGATCACGAATAATTTTACTTTTTATATATCAACTGAAATATTCATTTTGTACATCCTTTAACGTATTATGAATAATTTTAAACCCTCTTTTGGCTAGAATCAGGATCTAATTCATTAAAGTTTTCAATTTAGGAAAGTCAATACTGCTTACAGAGTAAAAATATTTCATAATCTATAGTAAAAATCACAGCAAATACGGAAGTATGTACTATTACTGATATACCTTCTAATAAATTCTTTCATTCTCCCGAAACAAATTTACTTCGTGTCACAGCAAAAAAAAATATCTATTCAGAAAAAACACTTCATTTGTTGCAAACAACAATTCTTAGAGGAATACAGAAAAGGAGTTACATTTTATTTAAAAGAAAGTAATATTATGTAACGCAATCCGTTATTTTCTGAATCTAATTTTTTCTTATAACAGCAACTTAAAAAATCAAAATAGGAAAAATTTATTAACAGTAAAAAGGAGAGATAAAATCAGCATTTTTTTCTTCCCAAATGATTCCCCAGTGATAATTACAAATTTATACATGAAAGGGTACCATAATATACTGCTAATTCTACCAAGCAATTTCTCTCAGAGAATGAATTACACCTTTTAGATTGACCGGGTAACTTCCTGGATCTCAATCCAATGGAGAGTACTTGTAAAATACTTGGAAAAAAAGGTAAAGAAAGCGTAAAAGCTAAATAAAGCGTAACCAACAATCACTACATTGAAAGAAAAAATAATTTTTAACTGGAATCATGAGGCTTAACATAAGAAAAATGCTTTTAACTGCATTAATAACATGATACTTAGAGTAAGAGAAGTAAACCACTTGAAGGCAGTTTCTTTAAAAAAAAATTTAAAACGTTAGAAATCGTACCTCTAAGATATTGTTTTTATTATTTATTTAATTCAAGATAATTAATTTATAAGTAAAATAATGATTTAGATACATATCGAATTATTTACTGCGCTTTTTATATTTCTAAAGGGTATGTTATAAGCGATGTAAAAACGATATTTTATATTTAGCACGGAAACAATATCGATAATACAAAAGTCAATCAAACGAAAACAATCGTAGAAAATATGGCCAGGGATTTATATATATATATATATATATATATATATATATATATATATATATATATATATATATATATATATATATATATATATATATATATATATATATATATATATATATATATATATATATATATATATATATATATATATATATATATATATATATATATATATATATATATATATATATATATATATATATATATATATATATATATATATATATATATATATATATATATATATATATAAATATATATATATATATATATATATATATATATATATATATATATATATATATATATATATATATATATATATATATATATATAAATATATATATATATATATATATATATATAAATATATATATATATATATATATATATATATATAAATATATATATATATATATATATATATATATATATATATATATAAATATATATATATATATAAATATATATATATATATATATATATATATATATATATATATATATATATATATATATATATATATATATATATATATATATATATATATATATATATATATATAAATATATATATATATAATATATATATATATATATATATATATATATATATATATATATATATATATATATATATATATATATATATATATATATATATATATATAATATATATATATATATATATATATATATATATATATATATATATATATATATATATATATATATATATATATATATATAATATATATATATATATATATATATATATATATATATATATATAGTATAATATATATATATATATATATATATATATAATATATATATAATATATATATATATATATATATATATATATATGAAATATGGGCGAGATTCATCCAAAAACCCAACACATTTTATTTTTGGTGACGATACATCAAATCAGTACAATAAGCAAGCACTATGCGGACACCGTGCACACACACTTTTTAAGTAGGGATTTCTAAGGTATTAAGACTACGAATAATCCCTAAACACATTTAATCACGTGATAAAAAACAACCATGTTTAAAAGAACGCATTTACTATCGGCTAAGGACGTATAGTCAGAGGCTGAATTAAGTCTATAACGTGTCTGGAGGGAAAATAAGAATTACCATTCAAACCCCAACTTAATTTATGAACAGAAGTTATTAAAATATGTAAATAAGAGGTTTTAATATTACATACATACTATATATATAGAGAGAGAGATTTGTTTGGGATTGGAGCGTCTACTATCCTGCTGCAAGAGGTCAAATGAGACCAGTATCTACTACTTAAAGCTTTCCAAACGGTTATCCTTACCTTCAGTGGGATTCAAACCAGTAAATTCCGGTACGGAATAGCAATGCCCAACTTATTTAATCATTGTTCGGAACATGCACAGAAACACACACACACACACACACACATATATATATATATATATATATATATATATACATATATATATATATATATATATATATATATATCAGTGGCGTGCGGTAGGTTTTCATACAGGGTGTGCAGAGAACATGGATTTTCCAATAAATCTTTAATTATTGAGACATCCGAGTTCTCCATTCTGAAACGGGTTATTTATTATGAATATAAATTTAAAGATTACAATAAATAAAATATTTACCTACGAGTAGTCGACTTATAACTATAAAAACAGCTAAACTTATGAGAATTCTGCTTGCACTGAACCAAAAATCATCTCTTTTGTTGTATGGTGTCATATCGGTGTCGAAAAAGCAGCGCTTCGGGCTTCCATGAAAAACTTATATATATTGAGCAAGCGTAGCACTACATGGCGCCCGCCTCTGCGGTGCCGACAAACCGAAAGTTTATTCCACTTGCAGAGGATTTCGCTGCACGCTGGCACAATAGAGCGAACTGTTTCTTGTTCGGTCAGTGGATTACATTTATTAATCGTTTTTAACATTTGGAAATCATATTCTGCGAAAAACATCTTGACAATTTTTAAAAACAAAACCAGGGATATGGTGTTACAGATATAACTTATATACTGTCTGTAAGACACAATGAATGGTAAAATTTGGACTGTTCTGTTAAAATTCATTTCTTTAAAACAAAACAACATTGTTTTTCAGCTAATTATTTCAATAAATATAATACATCACAAAAATTACTTTACCACACTAAAACATTTCCCTTTATATTGATGAAATACTTTTTATATTTCCATGAAAACAAAATCTTACAATATATAAATTTAAACATTAACCGTCTGCAAAATTGTATGGCCAGTTAATCAGTTAAAAAAACCAAAAAAAAAATAATAATAAAGTCCCCGCTCTAATACAACACTTAATAAACCGCACCTTCGGATGATTCTGAATGCCAAGTGCAGGAAAAATAGCTGCACTTGCCTCAGTGCCATAGTATGCTGTTCTTCTCCAGTAGCCCATACATATAAAGCGTGATTTTCAATTTAGTGCGCAGTGCGTACACATCAGAACTTCCTATGTTCGTTTGCGCGCTACGTGGTGCAGCACCTAGTACCGCACGCACTGCGGGAATACAAGTAAGCAAATCAAAATATTATTTGAATATATTGTAAATAATATTTATTATATACCATATAAAGATAGGTAGACATAGGTGCAGAAAATTATTGTCCCTCATAATTTTGCCAGGGTGTGCAATGCACACCCTGCACATATGGACCGCACGCCACTAATATATATATATATATATATATATATATATATATATATATATATATATATACATATATATATATATATATATATATATATATATAATTTTATTTGTATCAAAAGCCATAGAATTTTACTGTTCATATAATTTTCTAAAAAGGTTTCAGTCTGAAGAATACAGGTACTTTTTTCTGTTTTTCCACTTCTTAATACAGCATTCAATAAATTTAACAATTTGGATATATATTCGAAAGAAAATTATATCCCTAAAATAAATTCATGAATATATTTAAATGAAGTTTAGTAATCCATGTTATTCTTCCGTATAAGAAATAAATAAGAATTCTCAGCACGGCATTTGAGTAGAAACTTTTTACCAGAGGCTTCTTCGATATTTCACATAAGAAGCCTAAAAACATTTAAAAAGCATGAAATATATTTAGATGTAAATAAGTTTTCTTAGATTGGAAATTCAGAGGCTTCTTGCAATTTAAATGGAATTTAATATCTGAAAACTTTAATGCTTTTATTTTCTATATTAGAGAAAAAATATCCATGAAAATTCTAAATGGTACATTTACAAAGGTCGCCTTTTAAGTTTTTACAAACGACCAATAAAAGGCACTAATGAAAGTTATCTTCAGGATTCATATTTTTTTATCTTAGAATCAGTGGTATCTTAGAAATCCTCTGCGTATTTTGTTTGTAGTGAATATTTAAAAGAAGCAAGTGAAGGAAAAAATATTAAGATAACTCGTGAAGGCTGCTGTTGGATGATTTTTTATGATTTTAAGAATCGACAAGAACACATAGAATCCCTTTGTAAAACTTTTGGTAGTGACGCACCATCAGAAAAGACAATTTATAATTTGTTTGTAGATTTTCGTCCCGATCGTGAGTCAGTCAGTGGTGAATCTCGTGAAAGACTACCAAAATCAGTAGTGATTCCAAAGAACATCGATGCTGTGCGCAAGATGATTGAAGAAGATCGGCATGTTACTTATCGGGAGATAGAGTCATCCCTTGGCATATCACAGACTGCAATCTATTCGATTTGGCACGAAAATTTAGCTGTTAAAAAAGATTCTTTCTAGATGGATTCCGCAACATTGATAGAAGCTCAAAAAGAGGCTCGGGCAAATTGATGTAAGGAGATATTGTTGAGAATGAAAAGATTTCAACTGAAGTGAAGTGATGCTGCCCAAATGTAAAATATAAACGATGCTGCTACTCAACAGACCAGCAGTTAGCTTGACTATAATCGTTCTCACGAAATAAAGTATTTTATTACTTTTCCTTGACTCTGGCAGAATTCTTAAAATATTTTTTACAAATACAACAAAAATTTAAATGGGGAACAGCAAAATCCGTATACAACATCGCTACTGGCTACGAAACTTGGATATATTCGTATGAGCCTGAAACTAAACAACAGTCCACTTTCTGGGTGTTTCAAGAGGAACTGAATCCCTTGAAAGTTTTTCGTTCAAGAAACACTTCCAAGAAAAATATTTCTTGTTTCTTTGGCATAACAGGATAAATCGTAACCATTCTTTTAGAGGATCAAAAAACTGTTAACGCTAAATGGTATACAGAAATTTGTTTACCAAAAGTCATCAACGAAATCAGGAAAAACAACAAAAATCGGAGCATCATTCTTCATCACGCCAGCTCCCACACAGCACGTGAAAGAATCGATTATTTGAAGGATAAAAATATCGAATTAATGTCCCATTGCCTATATTTTCCTAATTTGTCTCCTAACGACTTTTTCTTGTTCCCTTATGTCAAACAAAAAATGCGTCGGTAGCAATTTTCATCACCTGTAGATGCTGTTGATGCCTTCCGAAATCATGTTTCTGAGATATCAACTTCAGAGGGGAAAAACTGCTTCTAGAATTGGTTTGAATGGATGGAAAAGTGTATAAATCTTAAAGGCGAATATTTTGAAAAGCAATAAAACAGTTTGTTCCCCAAAAATTTTTCTTCGTTCTAATTTTTGTAACAACTTAAAAGGTAACCCTCGTATAAGCTATATTTTGAATAGAATAAACAGTGAATAAAAAATATACATTATACATGTTTGTATGTATGCTCACAGATATACGGTGTTTATTATCATATATGTGCATATGTTATAAAATTTGTTTATACCTTTTAGCTTGAATTATTTCATAAATGCCTAGGACGTTAAATTATTTTTCTTTCGATTTATATTGGAATTACTTTCGACTGCATTCGAGAGTTGAGTACACATCAGTATGGTAGAATAATTTCTACCATACTGATGGATCATTTGATGGACATTTTAATCTTTCAAGGTAGAATAATTTCTCCTGTAAAATACAGTAACATTATTTATACATGTGGAGCAATAATGATTCCCATTTACTTTCAAATCTCAATAACACAAAAAGGTACTGAAGAAATAAATAAAAACAATAACAATAAATATTAACAAAGAATAACAAAGAAATAAAATAAAATAAATTAAAAAGGGATTAACACGTTTTGTTACATTATTTAGCTATTAAACCAATAGAATTTCACTTAACAAAATGAGAGGTTGAGTAATGTCTAATCGTCTAGTAATAAGAGAAAGTATGTTCGTTGTCTAGATACGAAACTTCATACAGAACTTATTTAGAGAAGTAGCATAAATTAAAATTGAGAGTGAGTACTCTATTATATAATTAGACTATAAGAATACATTAGACCATTTTTTGACTAAATTCTGTCGTAAAATGAGAATTTTTTTATGTTGAAAGATTGAGAGAGGGAAATGATTTATTTAGCAGTAAAAGTGTTACTAAGTCTCCTGGTCATAAAAAAGCCAGATTAGATCCCCAAACTTTTGTTTCTTGGGCAAATAAGGGATAACGAGACTCAAAATGTTGTAAAACTTGAAAAAAAAAAGACTCTTATAGCTGCAATTTATTGCATAAATTCTTAATATAAGTATTTAATAATAGTTTAATATAAATATTTAATAACTTTAGTTAAGTAATCTCGTAATGACTTTAAAGTTTAGAAATTTTTTAATGTTTTATAAATATTCCCGGTAAGTTAATACTATTTATTTTATCGCATTACGCAAATTAAATAAAATGTCACCAAGGGTATATTTTACCAGAATCTTACGTAAATATTTTCTCGAAAAAAATATTAGCATTTTTATACAAATATATCTATTGCACTCTATTTACTTTGAAGTTAATTTTTTATTGTACCAAATAAAGTAAATTTCAAATTTAATAATACTAATGCACTTAAATATCTTAAATATCTTTTAAATAGTCTATTAAGAAAGCTTTTAAAAAGCATTTAAATATTCAACTTTTTTACAATTTATGGAAATGTGCTGACTTATTAAAGAAAGACAAATAATAAAAGTATAAAGCGTAGTTCAAATTCTTTATGCATATTGATTTTATGTAATTTTTTAAATAAAATATATTTATACGAGAATATAAATATATTTATATAACACTTTGAAAAAAACATTTGAAGAGAAAAAAATGAAAGGAAAGTGAAATTGGTATTTCAGGTTCTCTCACAGGTGTCGACACTTAAACTTTGCATGGTTCTTGGATTTGAATCCCACAATCGCATGGATGTTCGTAGCTGTTCGAAATCGGCTTTAAGCAGTAGGTCCTGGTCTCATTAGCCCTCGTGTTGCAAAAAAAGTAGACAGTAGCGCTCAAAATCAAATCAAAATAAATTTTGCATGAGTTTCCTCATAGAGATAATTGTAGTTGTAAACAATCTGAGTTCGACTTATATAGGCAGAAAATAAGAAAAATGTCGAGGCATTTCTAATCTAGTTGGACAGAGATAGAACTATCTTGCAAGAACCAGTGGCGTAGCGAAGAAAGATTGTAATGGATTGTAACTCTATATAATTATTTGTTCATACGTATAGAATTTTTGTATGGATTTATAATACTGCTGTGTTAACTTTGATATATGAATTGAGGAGAGAGAAACACCTTTCTGAAAATTTCTCGCTACGCCCTTGCCAAGGACAGATGGCCCGCTTTTAAAATTCCGTCTACGAAAAATAAATTCCATTCTAAAAAATTAAGTATGGATTTTTTTTTCTTTTTTTTTAAATAAGTATTTTATACTAATTTGTTGGCAATAATGAATTTCATAAAAAATTTATGAGTCACATCTCAGATTTTCATAGCAATCAATTAATGAGAATTTTTTTTTACTAAATTGTCGTGTGAAGACCTAATAGCTAGGATTAGGAATCAATTGTATTTATATCTCAGATCCACTGGAATGAATGTTAAAATCCATGTCAATAGAAAGCTCTTTATAAAGTAGGGTTAGCGACCAAAGTCTCACAATTAAACATTTTATTCTTACAATTAGAAGTAGCAAAAACCAGGCATTTAACCAAATCTGAAACACCATGCCAACAAACTACATGTGAAATTAACAACCGAGGTGGGGGGATCTAAACATTAAAGCGACAAGGCACCACTCCTACAAACAACACAATTTTAATTATGTGAGAAATATATATGAAAAATATATATTTATCATATTATTAAAATATCTCAAATAAGTGACAAGTCTCCACTCTTACAAAAAAACACAATTTTAATAATATGAGAAATATATATATATATACATATATATATATATATTTCTCATACTATTAAAATATCTCAAATAAGCGACAAGGCTCCACTCTTACAAACAACACAATTTTAATAATATGAGAAATATACATGAAAAATACATTTTTCTCATACTATAAAAATACCTCAAATAAGCGACACGGCTCCGCTCTTACAAACCACACAATTTTAATAATATGAGAAATATATATGAAAAATATATAATTCTCATACTATAAAAATATCTCAAATAAGCGACAAGGTTCCATCTTACAAACAACAATTTTTAATAATATAAGTAATATATATAAGAAAATATATAATATAATGATATTTAAACTACACAATTTTAATAATAACAATTCAAAATTACAGAAACGAATATCCAATAGTGGAAAAAAAGCAGCAGTTATCCATGTTTTTGCATGAGACAGGAAATGCAATAAAAGAAGAAAATTGCATTTTAAAAGAAATAAAATTTAAATCTAACTTGAGACTACCTTTTCTACATCGAAATTCAATATCACACACTTAAAGAGCCAAATTCAATTCAAACACGTATCTCTCGTATTTCACCTTCCGTCCGCATATCTGAGGAGGATAAGCAAATTTCGGGTTTGTTTGGGTTTGGAGCTCTATGGTCTACTTTTGCAATACAAGGACTAATGCGACCAGGACCTACTGCTTAAAGCCGATTCTGAAAGTCTACGAACATCCATGCCTCAGTGGGATTCGAACCTACCGGAGTTCGTGAGTTCGTAGAGCTCCAAACCATGACTAACCAAACGAGAAACTTGCTTATCTCCGCGAATTTGCGGACAAAAGGTGAGATACGTTTTTGACTTGAATTTGGCTCCAAATTATCGTGTGGCTAAGAAACACCGAACTTAATTACACAGTTTCAAATCATATACTGCATTCTTCTGTCTTTAATCTGTATTCTATTGTTAGCATACAATGATTTTAATTTTTAATGAATATAGCAGCTGTATGTTTTCCATGTCTAACATTAATTGTAGCCAAATGTATAATGGAATACCTATATCTAAAATGTCAAGTATATCTTTAATTTGTTTTCTCCTAAGTAATTAAATTACACTTAGTAGTATTAAGCTGTAGAACACATTAAAGTAATAAAAAAAATTTTCAATTGTATATCAAAACAATACGTGCTCTAAGAAAATTTGTGCATTAGTTACCTAAAGTGCATCATATAAACTATTCATCAAAGTTGTTTAAAAATACTATCAAATATTTTATATATAGGTTATTAAAACATAAGTTATACATAAAGAAATTAGTGAATTAAAAAATTTTATTAATATTTATAATATATATATAATAACTAATTATAAACAAAAAACATATTATTACTATATTAAAATAAAAAAGAAACATATAATATAAAACAAATCTATTTTATTATTATATTAATAATTGAACTACAGAAATCGATTTTTAAAATACAACACTGGTTCTAGATGCTTCGAATTATCTCATTATATAAACTAATTTGTGAAAAAAAATAAATTTACTACAGTTTATTAATTCTTCTATTTTCATAACCATTCTATTATGTATAATTAGTAAGCATGAAAATAGAATTCCCAACAAAGATATAATAAATATGTATATTGTTATTAAATATGTGCTCTAGAATGAAACATTCATGTAGCATCATATCAAATACTTAAAAAACATAAACATATATGTATATATACTATTAAAACTCAATTAACTTATTAATAAAATTTATTCTTTATACTGATCTATGCATACTTTAAAATTGCTTTCTATAAAACATTTCATTTAACTTAATAAAATAAAAGAAATATCTAAGAACAAACAAATCTGTCTTTAGATTTTGAGATTAGAGTTATCTCTTTGGATATTAGTTAAGCTTTTTTGATAAAAATTAAACACTGTTCTTAACAACATCATGCTTATCTATTAACATCTAATAAATAAAAAATTTGTTAGACAATGAAAATGATAAATTTACATGCTGTAATAATTATCATTTTCCATTAGTTACCAATTGAAATTGTATGAAGATAAGATATTGAAAAGTAATTCTATATTTCATGCATAAAAAAAGTTTTACTTAATACCCCATGATCTTAAATTGTGTACAAAAGAATAAATCAATTATATTCCATTATGTCTTTAAAAATTCAAACTTTCTAGACACTATTAACTTTTATTAAAAAAAATGTATATTTCTTATAAATATTCACAATGATTTTATGCTCTTTTAATCCCATTTACTTTAAAACAGTTATCGAATATAACGTATTAACTGCATTTTTTTCTGGCTAAACAAATGTTATAAAAAATCAAAAATCTTATTAAGCTTTAAAAAATAATTTACAATAGTTATTACAAATAAAAATGAAATGTTAAGAAGTATTTAACGCTCAAACAGAATTAAACATACATTATCCATAATCACTTTTAAGTGAATCATGTTTAAAAGTAATTAAATTTCTTAAAGAAGTTTTTTTACTGAATTCGATTGAACAGAAATGCAAGTCATTTAAATAAATATCCACAAGTAGATTTTTTTCACTTTCATTTATTGCATTTATTTTATTTATTGCATTCATATGTATTGATCCTAGGAAAAACGACAGGTAAATTGGTTTTTTTTTCTGTTTAGGACTTCCATAACTCACTTAATTTAAATTATAAGAGTCTTCCCATCAGAACTAATTAAATGTGTTAACTTTCCTCATAAAAGTTAAGTGGTATATGCTTCTCTTTTAGTTGAATATTTTACTTTTATGCAGAACTTCTTACAGATTCTCAGTTCTACAGAAGTGTATTAAGGAAATAAGGGGCCTTTATAATGACAGAATTTTTTCCATTCTTATAACAGAGACATTTTTAAGTTTGTTTTGTTAGAAATAAGATTTTTTATCTAAACTTCTAACTGATGCAATAAACATTCTATAACATCAAATCTGGGGTCTGGGTTGGGGTTATAATGATTTCAAGGCACACGTATTGTCAATACAAGCGGGTATTGGAAGCAGAATGTTTCAGGTAATTATCCTGATAGTACTAGATTATCACTTCTACAGAAGTGTATTAAGGAAATAAGGGACCTTTATAATGACAGATTTTTACCATTCTTATAACAGAGACATTTTTAACTCTCTTTTGTTAGAAATAGGATTTTTTATCTAAACTTCTAACTGATGCAATAAACATTCTATAACATCAAATCTGGGGTCTGGGTTGGGGTTATAATGATTTCAAGGCACTCGCATAGTCGACACAAGCTGGGTATTGGAGCAGAATGTTTCAGGTAATTATCCTGATAGTACTAGATTATCACTTCTACAGAAGTGTATTAAGGAAATAAGGGACCTTTATAATGACAGAATTTTTCCATTCTTATAACAGAGGCATTTTTAAGTCTCTTTTGTTAGAAATAGGATTTTTTATCTAAACTTCTAACTGATGCAATAAATCAAATCTGGGGTCTGTGTTGGGGGTTATAATGATTTTAAGGCATTCGTATAGTCAACACAAGCGGGTATTGGTAGCAGAATGTTTCAGGTAATTGTCCTAATAGTATTGAAAGAAGTTAAAAATCTAAGATAGGCAGTAGGTTTTAGATTGTCTTTAAAGGGAAGTTATTTAAAGGGATCCGTGGTAGCTCAATCTGCAAATGCAGCGATCTCGAATCAGCCTAAAATCCGCCGTGTTAATTAAGAGTGACTAAGGCACGTAAAATATATACGTGGTCTCAACGTCTTCCAAGTTCTCAAACGGTACCTCTGGGGGTGGTAGGCAAAGCTTATGGGTCTTTTGCTTAGTCCCTGCTTTTAAATTACCCAGGAAGAGTAATGTTGCTCGCGGCTGTAGTATTCATTAAGTTACAAGCACTCCCTGGAGGGTGCTAAATGAGTACCAGCTTCGTAGTCATGTTTGGCATGAGAATATGTATCTGTATTGCCAGCTGCATTAGAAGAAAAGTTAGTTAACTGTGATTCATCTCTGATTCTGCAAACACTAATTGGTTATCCTCTATTGCACACATACATTAGATACCACCACACTCTTTTCCCCTTTATTTTTACAGTTGGTAAAGGGATGCATGCAGCTTAAGGGATCTATTGTAGATTAGCTGGATTTGATTCTTCATTTGGGTTTTGCCAAAATGTTCTATTTCCTAAGATGAAAAGAATTTTAATTTCAGTTGGAAACAAAATTTACTTTTCACTATTGAATAAATCGTTTCCTACGCACAATCACACTTTCTAACTTGCATCTTCGTTAAAGAAAAGCTACTGTAACCTGATAATCTAATTATTATATAAAAGTATTTGCAACATTCTAGAGCAAACCAACGCACAAAATCATCTTTCCTGCCATTTTTGTTCATAAAAACGAAATTTAAAAAAATCTGAGTAAAAGTTACATTTTTTAGGAAGTTTGGTTTGGATCCCTACGGTCTACTGTTTTGCACACTAGGGTTAATAAGACCAGGACTTGCTGCTTATTGCCGATTCCTAACAGCTACGAGCATCCCTGCTCGCAATGAAATTTGAACCCTTGAACTCCGGTTTCAAAGAGCAACGCCCTAACATTTGCCCATCGTTCGGCCCATTCTTAGAAATGACAGTTCAACAATAAATTTTGTAACTAACTACTGTGTTTTTCATAGCATTACTTCCCAAGTATTTTTATTGAAAATGTGAAAATTTATTGCTATGTAATCAATAAGGATATCTTTCTTTAAGTATTCATTTCAGACATATTCAAGCGACTGTACTCCTTCTATTTAAATTTCGTTCATTTTTCTTTTCAGAAAGATTTTATTTTTATTAAAGAAAATTTTGTTATATCCTTAGTTACGTTTCAAAATGTTGTTCCATGTAATTATAAATGCTTGATATTTGTCAGAAAATGACAAAACTCAAATAGGAAGACAAAAATGACAAAATAACAACAGATAGAATGACAAAATTCATAGGAAACTGCCTTAAAGTGACAATGTCCCATGACTAATCGAAGATTAATTGCCATATAATTATACAGTAGTTACTTGACGATTAGCTTTAATTCAGTGTGGCATAAATTGAACTTTGTCCCTTTTATACAATTAGCTAAAGCTAATTTGAAATTAACAGTCATGAAGATTTTTAATATTTAATCAGCAAACAACCTTGGAGTAAGTAGAACACAGTTTGTTTTTCAAAGAATGCTGTTTATCAAGCTGTATTTTTAATGACCATATGCAAACACATGCACACATATAATGCTACACCTCTTGCGATTAGCATATTTGTTTTATATACGCCAACCTACCATATTTATTTAATAAAAAATCCACATTCTTAATTTATGTATTTGCAACATTTTAGCTCCTAGTAGTCATGAAAGCTTAAATTACAGTGAACCTCTATTTCATTTCTTACTTTGGAATGTCTTTGTAAACACTTAAACATGACGCCTCAAACAGATTAACTATTATTCGATTAGTTTAATTTCGAAAGAGTGTTACGAAATGTCTTATCTCCAATTGTAAAGTGATTTCATTCTATTCCTATGTTAATTTAAACTTTCAGTACATTTCACTATCATTTGATATTTCGAAGTAAATTGGAATCTTCAATAGTCCGCAAATGTAACCAATAGGTAAACCAATTTAGTTTATCCAATCGTTTCTAAACAAGAATGCAGTTTCCTATGAAAAAGTCTTTTGTAGTTTTGGGAAAGTTTATTTGCGATTAGTCTGGATTTGTAAACGATATTTGGAAATCTTCTTTTGGTAGCTTGAAAAGATTTTAGATATATTTTCTTATTTGTGGGCTTTTCAGTATGTTTCTTTTATTAGACTGTGTAAACAATATTTATGTATAAAATATAATAAACCGATCTTTAATACTTTGTTTTTATAGCTTTCTAAAAATGAAAAACGTATTTAATATTATAGTAAAATGTTACTAACCAAAATTGAACTTTTATCTTACTGTATGACAGAATATATTTATTAAGTAAGATCAAATAAAGTCACCTACTTTGTTTTCAAATATAGTTCTACATAAAAACATTAATGTGGGGTTACTCCGAAATATACTGCTATTAGAATGTTTATATAGTGAAGTGAGATCATTAAATTTTACAAAAATTGGATGCAAAGAAGACAACATGAGAAAAATAATGTCCAAATTGGAATAAGTCTTAGCGTTTTATAGTCTTAAAGCATGTACCCTGTACATAAATATGCCCATTTATATACTTAATATTAATTAGAAATATGATTCAAAAGTCATAAATTAAAATTTCTAAAACTAAATGGTGATAAAATGTTTTAGATTGCATTAACAAATATCTCTTAAGGGAACATTGTGCCTTTCGAAAAATGTCCTGCTTATTTTAGAATTAATTATTTATACGTTATAGATAACATTCTTAACTTTTAAAACCACATATGTATGTGGTATTCATTTCAAGTAGTATATTTTTTAAGAAACATACAAGAACAGAAAAAAAAATTGAAAGTTTCTTACTTGCAAGATAAATTTTGATTTATGTGTATAAAAAAGTAAATTTTTATATCGAATTTTGTTACAATAAGCGATTTGTTTTCAAAACTTAAACTGTAAAGTGTGTGATGAATTGGAATCTAAAAAATAAATACTGTTAATAAATTTAATTCTTTAAAAATTTAGCATTTAATAATTTATAAATTTATATATATTATTCATATTTACATAGTTCTAGTTTATTAAATAAAAAGGATAATCAGTATCTGTTTGATATAAAAATTTAATGTTTTTAACTTACATATTTTAAAAGTTTTTTTTCTTGGTTTATTAAGTTTTTATTTTTTTCTCATTTAGTGTATATACACTCATGTCCATAAATTAAGGATAATTCAGAATCACACAGAAATTGAGCTCTAAAATAAAAATTTCACCTGTAGAATTATCACACACATCTTGAAGAAGAATATGCAAATTGCAGGAAACCACCAGATGGCGCTGATAGTACGTCCCAGTGACGAGAGTGTATGAAAGGGGTATATGGATGACAACGCCCGACCTCACCATGCAAACATTGTAGATGAATGCCTTCAATCGGAGGATATCACCCGTATGGATTGGCCAGCATACTCACAGGACTTGAATCCAATAGAGCACGTGTGGGACATGCTTGGCCGACGAATTGCAGCCCGTCAACCCCCTCCCAACTGTCTATCAGAACTTCGGAGGGCATTGCTTGATGAGTGGTGTAATTTTCCCCAAGATCAGATTGATAATCTGATACTCAGCATGCGTAGGCGTTGTAACGCTTGTATTGCATCGTCCGGGAGACATACTCCGTATTAACCATCATACTAACCATGTTATACTGTTTTCTGTAAATAGGTTATTTTTTTTAATTTGCTCCAGGGAGTAAAAATCGCAATTTTTATTAATTATGTCAAACATATAGCATCTTTTTTGCTCTTTACCTTTTGTTTAATAAATAGACTTTACAAATAAGTCAAATTTGTTTTGCTTTTGTCTCTTTCATTGCCTGAACTTCATTATCCTCAATTTATGGACATGAGTATATTTTATGCTTTTATAAAATGTATTACTGAATTTAACAAACTATATAGCTTTTACGTGTTACAATAAGCGTTTATTTTCAAAACTGAAGCTGTAAAGTGTGTGATGAATTGGAATCTAAAAAATAAAAACTGTTAATAAATTTAAACCTTTAGAAAATTAACATTTAATAATTTATAAAATTAAATATATTATTCGTATTTACATAGTTCTATTTTGTTAAATAAAAAGGATAATCAGTTTCTGTTTGATATAAAAAATTTAGTATTTTTAACTTTTATTGTATATATTTTAAAAGTTTTTTCTTGGTAAATAAGTTTTATTTTTTCTCACTTAGTGTATATATTTTATGCTTTTGCAAAATGTACTACTTCATATAACAAACTGAATACCTTTTAAAATTACACTCTCATTAGTTATTCAGGAAAACTTTTATTCTAAATAGAAAACTTTATGTTTCAAAGGGGATAAAAATTCTGCTATATTTTGGGTTTAAGACTTTTCAGTTCAAAAGGTACTATGTATCCTTCTCACCAAGCTTCGGCCTGCTTATTTAAATTTCTCCATTGAAAGGTTATATTTATTTCAAAAATTTTATTTATTTTTAAGAGAACGCATACCTGTTTTTAAACATTTAAATGCAGGTCTAAAGTGAATATTTTTCAAGTCCTGTCACATTGCCTATACAAGTAATAATCTTGTCCTTTTCTTCAGTACAGTAAAATATTGAAACTTTAAGTTTATATTTTAGAATTTTCACAGAATTAAAATATAATTGGGTAAAATAATCATATTTATGAAAGGTTTATAATAATCATGTTTATTATAATAATCATATTTATAACAGCAGTTTTCAGCCACCACTGAAACTGTCATGTATCATGGCAAACGGTTAATGGAAATCTTAACACATTACATGCGGTAACTGACGATTACCCATTTGTCGTGCCAATCGTTATCTGCGGGAGCGAATAATATCCTTTTTGAGCAGATTGTGTGTTATCGGCGGGAAAGGGAAATCACCTTTTTTTTTTTTTATTGCATATACGGTTGTATTTTGATCCCCGTGTTTTTATGCGGAATTTCTTTGATAAAAATTTGTTTCATTTGGCTAACTGAACTGAATCTCCTCATTCAATACGGTTGTCCTTTTTTGCAAAAATAAAATGAATCTAAAAATGAATTTACACGATAATGCTTCTGGTGAAAACGAAATATTTGCCATTCCTTGTCGCAGTATTCGTGCAGTGATCGTGATACTGATAGCAATTTATCAGATGATGATGATAGTGATGTGTTCCCTGTGACCAGAGGACAGTCCACGAGTATTGTTAGTGATTCAGGGAGTAGTGAGAGTGATGATGACGAATAGCGTGCAATAGACAAAAGAAATAATGCAAATATGCAATAATGCAAATTTCGTCCGATTCCCCCGCTACGCGCGTATTACCGCATACGCCAAGCCCGCATATAATGTGTTAATATAAAGATTTTTGTGGAAGAAAGCCAAGAGTTCACCGTCTTCTCAGGAAAATAGGTATTTCTTCAATTGGTGCTAAGAGTACTTGAACTGGCGTAAATACCATTGAACCATGTTCTCTTTACTGATGTGTCAAAAATTAATTTGACATTTGATTCTCAACGTATTTACATCTTGAGTAGTCCAAAACACGAAATTATCCCTCACACATTAAGAAACGAAATTTTTTCGATAATAGAGGTGATGGTATATAGAGGAATAGTGATTGATGGACGTATACCCCTGAACGTTTTCTATATTAGATCTGTAACCACCCAAAAATATTGGGATGGGTCTTAAAGCCTTATGTAAGATTTTACAGAGGTTTATATGGATCTAAAATTTTATTTATGGGTGATAATGCTATTTTACAGACAAAACATTTCGTCAATGAAAAGGAATACATTGAGCAAATTTCGTGGCAAGTAAAATATTATGATCTTAAGGCGATAGAGAACTATGGGACTACCTTGGAAGAACAATTTTATGTATACATCCTCCTCCCAGAGAAGAAAATGCTCTGAGGTTAACATTGCTGAAAGGTTGAAGATTGAATCCCCAACCTATGGTTAACAACGTTATTGTCAAAATGAAAACACGTTGTCATTTGTGTGTACACGTTAAGACAACATTTATATTCAATGTGTAAGGCTTCAATTTTTAGCTATTCCTTTTTTTCTACTCTATTTGTTACTTTTTACTTCTACTTTTACGCCGAACGATAGCCTAATGAGTATGCGGACGATGCTCTTCGGTACCGCAGTTCATAGGTTCTATTTACTGCTGGCATGAATGTTCGAGTCCTTAGGAGTCGGCTTTAAACAATAGGTCCCGGCATTATTTGACCTCTTGCAACAAAGCAGTAGACTGTTAAGGTCCAAACCAAACTACCATATTTATTACATCATATGCAGTACTTTTATATTTTCACTGGTATTTATGCGTCATAATATTGTATAAAATTCTAGAATAAAACCCAAAACTATTTTTTTTATGAAATCCGATATTTTATGCGTGCAAAGATAATTTTCGACATGAATGTATTTTTAATTTTGAACATTAGAATGAGTTCAAAACGGTATCGTGCCGTCTAGAAAGCAGTTTTTCCACTTTGCCGGTATGGCGAAATTTTCTAATCGTTTCATTTAAAGATAGCGGTAAGCTATAGCAAGTTTTATAATGGTTAAAGTAGTAACTTTTATAAACTTAGTACAACAATTATTGTTAGAAAACTAAATTTTAAAGCTGATTTGTTTTTGGAGGAACAGTAAATTCCAAGTTAATTAACGCCTTGACATCCAAAGTAAACTGAATTCCTTCGAAATAATATTTAACTTGTTCAATTATGAATAAGCTAAGAAAGACAACGTTTTACTTTTGAAATTTTGATAGTTATAAAACACTGAATAGACTCAAACGTTATCATTTCTGTTATTTGTCATATTTAGCTCTATCAGTCTCGAATACTGCTTTGTAAGGCATTCGCCGTGCGAGACCACTGCTATGCTGAACACCGCTTACCATGTGTTTATTCTGAGCTACTTATTTGTAGTTTAACTTCATTATTGTTTATGTTTAGAAAGTTGGACAGTAAGCGGGTAACTTTAGCATTGTAAACATATCAGAATCAACGTAGGAGGGCAGCAACTGAGTAATCTAGTGTACTGGATAGCGTCCGTCGTTATTAATTCTTGACTAGGTAGACTGGTCAGAGCCTACAGTGGCACATGAAAGGAATTGCAACCCTAACCAGTACCTCAAACGATTACATAGAATCCCCTAACAGCCAAAACTGATTAAACAGATTAACACATACCTCAAGATTTGGAATCTAATTCTCCCGGCAATTACTGACTTGAAAATTTTAGTAATGATAGCTCTTACAGGAGAAAAATTATTTTAACTCAAATTTAACGAAAATACACAAAGTGGGTATCTGTTAAACTTTCGAAAGCATCAAATAAGTTTTCGTGTGACAAAATTATTGCATAATATTGTGGTGGATTTTAAGATCTTTTAAATTCAAAACTATAGAAACAAATAAATTACTTTAAAAAGCAATTTAAACATTACCAATGCATTTTATGATTTCCAATTTATACACACGACAAATAAAATTAACATTCTTGTTACAATAATTTGAATTGCTTCCGATTTATCAGACTACTGAATTCAAACTTCACTGCATACAATCATATTTCTTTAACTAAAATTATTCATAATTTAAGGGAACATATATATACACTTTGACCCTTTAACTGTCAAGTTATTTTGACGATTTTGGTACACAATTTGTCAAATTTTTTTATTGCAAAACTCAAATGTTTACTACAAAATAATTTATTCTTAGTAGTTAAAAATTTATGTTTTGAAGTACATGATATATACTCGGATATAACAATACGATGCATTAATAAAAAATTACCCCGAGTAATACTAGGGCGTGACATTTTCGAACACCAATGTTGTGCCCGATATTATCTCGGGCATGACAGTTAAAAGGTTAATTTAAATAATACATTAAGTATCGTTGCAAGCAATATAATTGTTTTGGATTTTAGAATAAGATTTAAAGCATTCAGGGCAATAAAGTATAAACAGTTCATTTAACTAAACTTTAATATTTTTACATACTCTTAATACTTTCTTCAAACAGCGTCTTACTCTTAATTGAAATTATTATTATCTTAATTTACTATTTTTTGAAAGAGGAATGCTGGGAGTTTTAAGTCTAATTATCCCGGAGTGATTTTTTTCAAAAGCTGTCAAGTTCAAATTAATGTATCTCAAATTCTAATTTAACTACATGATTGTAATTTGGTACAGACATTCTTTAATATATTTTAATTGTGTTTGAAATTTTTATTTCAAATACATTAGATCTGAAAAATGTTTCAAAGATATAAAAGAACACCCTAGAAAACCCAAGTTACTCATTTTGAAGACTTCCATACTCATCGTCGTATCTAACAATCTACTCTTAATACCATGCCGACTTAGTCTATGCACTATCATTAAAAGCTACAATGAGCATTTAAAGAGACATTTATAAAAAGTTTTAGAATTTCAAAGATTCTAATTAGAGCGAAAGTAGTCTCAAATTTATATCTGTCAAAAACAATCTATGGGATACAAAAAGGTAGTCAAGATTTGAATAACTAAATAGGAAGGTTAGGACCATAATTTAAACAAAAATTCGATCATATTTGGGGGGACGACGTTCTTTTACAACAACCTAAAAATTTTACCGTAGCTAGTGTATTCAATCCACACTGAGGAATAGAAGTGCAAACTCATTCAGAATACGCTAAATAATGCCTTCACCTAATTAACCCTTATTAAAAAGTTAACGTAGGACTTTCGAATCAAACTAGATTATTTCCTCTTATTAAAGTATGGTAAAATAAGTATACAAGATTCCTAGCCACACAACTACAAAACAGTGAAAAAACAATCACTGAATGTAGAATATAATTTCAAATTTGAATGGTGATTTGGCTATAAAACAGGGAAATAGAGCAGCTAGTTATATTAGGTTCCATTCTCAATATAAACTCAAGAAAAGGCAATGCTACATATACATGGCCTGCATTCAAATATTTCTTATACCCACATTTAACTCTTCACAAAAATTAAAGCCTTTTAGGGTAATGTCAAATTACTTCTTAAAAAGGGGGAATTCAGTTACAATCTAATACGAAAACTGTAGATTTTTTAATATGTAATAAGATTTAAACAGAAAACAATCATACGGGTGAAAACCAGTACTCGGATAACTTTTCGCTGTTTAAAGATATCCTTTAAGGCAAGTCTGACACCGCTGGATGTCAGTCCCCTCCCCTCCGCAAATTGGCTAACTTCGATGTAGCCCTATATTTATTCCATATAGTCTTAAAAATTACACAACAATAAAGAGTTGTTCTAAATTTAGAAGAAAATTTCTGAATCAGCGGAGAGAAATTTCAGTTTGATATAATCCCATATGTCGTATGAGCTAACCCTCGTAATTACAATGATTTGAATAAAAAAAAGAGGGGGAGCAGAAAGGTATGCTACTTCAAGAAGGGCTTAAACATAAATTCTATTTCATATAATTAAAATTTCTAAATAGACATCTAATTAACATAAACTTACAATAAAATGATGGCGTTCAAAAAAAATATTTACTTACCAGGATATCCAAACTTCAAGATGAGTATAAATAATGGAGACAGTATATGGAGTTTAAATAAGAAAAACAAAAAGAATCAGCAATACAGAATATTTTTAAAACGTTTAATTAAGCAGCTTTAAAAACCATCCCAACCTCTCCCGCGTACAGAGTAAAAAGCTCAACGATTATTCATCAAAAACAGTTCCTGAACCAAGGTACCCTTCTTTGCCTTGGCGAAACGTTGAAGAAGCGGATAATTGGGAAACAAACTCCAACTCTCGCATATGGTATTCGCAGCTATTTCTCCAACACATACAATCTCATTGAATGGACTACGTTCCTTTAAAAGTGTAACACAAAACTTACTGACATACGCCAAATAGAGAAAGAAGTCATGCAGTTTCAGTGAACCTAAGTACAAAAAGTGCTTTTTAGTACGGAAAAGTATCCATTTCTTCATTTTTTCGGTTATACTGCCTTTCTCGGTTTCTAGCATTTTGCGAGTAAATTTCTCATAAATCTCCTCTTGTTTTACTAACACAAAGTCTTGATACCTTATAGAGTTCACATGCATCTTATTACGAAGGTGCATAAGAAGGTCTCTAGTTAATATTCCGATGTCTTCAGTAAAATGAGTACCCCGAGGCTCAATCTTTCGCCTCTCTAGAATGATTTTCCTACTGTGGACATCCAGTTCATGTTCATTTATAGCGACATAAAATAGTAAGTCTTTCATGAAGCGGCTCAGTATAGGCTGCGCGACGAAACGTTCTTCCGGAATAATATACTGAGGCCACACAACGCCGATACGAGGTAACATATGCTTGATTACCGCCCTTGATCTAACAGCAGCTTGTCTGTGTAACTGGTCAACGTATTCATTCACATCCATAACGCTAAAAACAGCAGATTGAATAAAAACTCAAAACTAAAATGACATCTAAAACGAAAAAATCACACTATAAGTGATTCGTTATGCACTGCGGAGGTTGGTTTAGATTCTAATATATACTGATCCAAGACGATGACGTAACAGCTTGTAAAATTTAAATTAACATATCCGTATGAGACTCCTCAAAAACCTAAAGAAGATACTCTAAGATAGAAATGAGAAACATTGTATATTAACAGGATAAAATGCTACTATTTGTAGGAATTCGTATAGGGGTAGAATTTTAATTTGTACACAGACCAGATCATAAATATTTGTTTTGATGACCTTATATCACCACAGTTAATTAGACTATAAACAACGTAGTCTTAAATCTACAATCAGCTACTATAGATTAAACGCTATACAAAGGTATTGCAGTTAACAATGGGTTAGCTCTAATCAACACAGGTGAGAAGAAGGAGGTTATTTCATACAAAAAGTGTTGTTAAGATGGTTAGATACCAGGTTTAAGTCATATAGACGGCCTCACTAAAGTCGTTTAACGGATAAACACGATTAACCTATGGCGCCAACCAAGATTAAATGGGCCAATCTTGAATAATCGCAATTAGCCATTAAACGACAATGGTTAGACTGGCCTTTAGACTTGTCCAAAGAAGACAAGTCTATGACTTACACCTGGTACGAGAAAGCCCAATGAATAAAAATTGTTTTTCAAAAATTACAAAAGCCATAAATAATTAAATAAATAAATAAAATCTTGATTTGGGTGGAATAACTATAGATGCTACTTATGTGAAGCAATGTAAATAAACTTGGTTGAAAATATAGTCTGAATATATAGAGAGATTAAGCAGGTGGGGGAAAAATTACAAATCCGATTGAAAAAAATGATATAATTAAAAAATAAAAGATCAGATACTTATGAAATTTCAGACATATATATTATATGCTACAAGGAAAAATAAATTCATTAATAACTACATTAACAAATGGTTAATAGAAATTATCTGTACAAAGAAAGTTGGAAACAATTATAAAGTGGATACATTTATTTCATTAGAATTCGATGTGAAACCTATTTATTCGAGGACTGTGACTAGTCTCTTGTTCTTAAAATCTATTAGACCACACAAAGTACTTGCATCAATATTGTCTTAGCAGTTTTTAATAGCATCGATTAAATCTAACTTTGAATTGAATTGTTGTCCATTTTTGTAAACAGTTTTGTAGAATTCCCCAAAGGTTTTCTATTGCATTCAGATCGATGGCTCTGGCTGGCAGTTGAAGGCATTTCACCTGGTTAGCTTCCAACCAAGATTTTGTTGATTTCGAAACATGAACTGAAGTGTTGCCCTGCTGAAGTGACCAGTCTCCTGAAGATATATTTTAGCAGAAGACATTTTTTTTCTGTCCACAAGCTACCTACCGGATTTGTCTTGATTGCATTATAGGTAAGGATTTCGGTGTTTCTGTAAGCTTCTTACTGTCGTTATCTTCGAGATTTCAGAGACAACTGTTTACTGCACCCTTGAAACTTCCTATTTTTCTTGAAATATTAGAACCAGACATTCCAGCTTCATTAAAAGTTAATATTTGTATTTTTTCAGTATTGGATAACTTTTTCCTTCTTGGGATTGTATTAAATACACCAAATACAAAATGAATGCTCGTAACACGTTTACGTTTACCTAAACTTTCAAGGTGATCTGCTGTCTCAAGTCTGACCTTATGTCAAATAAGGCTAGAACCATCAGCTTTATAACTTTTTTCAAGTTGGTTTTCAAAAAAAGAGGCGAAGCCAAAGTTTGGCTCTGCTACCAACTGGCGCGTTCCCTAGCAAAATCCCAATCTGTTTGGAGATCGTGCTCAATAGGAGAGTGATCCAGTGACCTTCCTGGCCAAGGTAGCGTTCGGCAAATATTAAGACGAGCAGTAGAAACACGTGTAGTATGGGGCAGGGTATTATCTTGCAGAAATGTTAGTCCATGATGGCGTTCCATGAAGGGTAACACAACGGGGCATAGAATTTCGTCGATGTACCGCTGTACTGTAAGAAGGCCGAGGATGACAATCAAGGGGGTTCTACTATGAAATGAAATGGCACCCCCAGACAATTACTCCTAGTTGTCGGAATGTATACCGGAATACAGTCAGGTTGGTATCCAACCGCTGTACGGGAGTCTCCAGACACGTCTTCGCTGGTCATCGGGGCTCAGTTCAAAGCGGGACTTATCATTGAAGACTATTCTATTCCAGTCCGTGATATTCAAGTTCGAATGAGCCCGTCACCATTGCAAACGTACTTGTAGTTGTACAGAGGACAATGGTAGTCTGCGCAAGGAGCGTCAAGACCTCAGTCCCCTTTCTGTGAGCCACTTATGAATGGTCTTGCCATCATTGAAGCATTAGTTGCAAGTACAATCGATAATAATGATGCTTCTGGAGCTGTGAGTGCTGCTATGACGATTGTTCTGTCCTCACTTTCTGCCGTTTCTCTAAGCCGACCGCTTCCTTCTTGACATTGTGTTAGGCCATGGTTCAACATTCCTTCCAACATAGACTAATAGTGTGCATCGATCCTGCACAAATGTCGAGTGATTCGCCGATTAGACCAACCGGCTTTTTTGAGCACAACTACACGTGCTCTTTCAAATGCTGACATCTGCGCATATCGTTCGCGCATCTGTATCCAAGGCTAGTTACTGTCTACCCGAGTACACGTAATGAAATTTGTAAAAAAATTATGACCTGGAATCGAAATTTCTCTTTTTAAATATCCTGCCAATTGCGCAGATTAGATACGGTGCATCGACGCAGGTTAATTAACTGGCTGTCAAACTTTAAATTTCGCATATTCCATCGAAGCATATACATATCAATTAGTGTCCAATTTTCATTACATCTTCTTAGTTCATCGTGGTGTGTCTTTTTTTTTATCTAAGAGTATACTTAATTGTCGATCAACAAGTTAGAAAGAAAAACTGTAATAGTAATCTATCGATTTAAACACACAGTGTTGTAAATTGGTGAGATAGTGGCCAGAGCAATATTGTAGTAAGAGCGAGAGAGACCGAGAGGTAGACAATAAAAATGACCTGAACGATCTTTCCATAGATGTAAGGGGCTCCAATACACCTAAATCTCTAAAATAATCACATTTTATTTTTATTTTTTTTAAAAAAATAGTACATGCTTTTGTAAATCAAATAAAACTAACCATGATAGTCACATGAATAGATACTTTATGTTTTTTATGCTAGTGCACGCCCCTCCCGATTCAGACATTAAATGATCTTTACAAATGTGCTCACATATGAAATTATTTTGTGTGCTAAGCGGTTATATTAAAAAAATAAACTTAATTGTATAGTCAATCAATTTTACAATCCTTTTATGCTAATATCATTCAATTAACCTTCATATGAGTTTGAAATAGTGTAAAATATAGCAAGAGGTTATCATTTTTTTAAAGAGGAATGCTGGAAGTTTTAAGTCTAATTATCCCGGAGTGATTTTTTTTCAAAAGTTGTCAAATTCAAATTAATATATCTCAAATTCTAATTTAACTACATGATTGTAGTTTGGTACAGACATTCTTTAATATATTTTTAATTGTGTTTGAAATTTTTATTTAAAATTCATTAGATTAGAAATATTTTTCCATGATATAAAAGAACACCCTAGAAAACCCAACGTTTTTTTACTTTCTGAAATTTTAAAAAATTATAATCCACATTTTTACAACTCTTGAAGATAAATTATTTTACTATCCCTTATCTACATATAAATAAAAAAATAATTTAAAAGAGCTACTGATATATAAGTTATATCAACACTAAAATTCCTTTTAATTTTTTTATTCAAATTTTTTTTTTAAATTGAATAATCTTTATAAACAGATTTATACTCGTATGAGGACACATTTGAGAAGAAAATAATTGAAAACTAATTAAGGAAATAAGAATTTTGTGTCCGAAACTCCCGTTTATTTTTAAATCCTTCATGTTATCCCTTTTTTAAGTTTGATCACTGTCTTTCTTCCCATTTTCAAATTCGCACTCTGCATGTACCTCAGAATTATGCTTTATAGAAATTAATATACGGCATAATAAACCATTACACGTGATTACTTTCAAGTGACAACTTTCAGAGGGATTGTTGTCTAAGTTATTTTTTATATAACACACTCTACCACAGCGGTGGACAAATACGTTTAAGCTCGGGCCAAAATGAAATTTTCAAAATGTCTTCCGGGCCGGAGGACTATACGGCGTAAGCTGTGCAAACGTGAATGTTTTGGACGGAATTTTTTCCCTACCCAAGAAATGTTTTTCACAAACACATTATAAGTATCATTTTAAAGTATTTGGACAAAGAAATTTGACAGTTAATAAAAGATAATAGTAATAATAAATTGTCTTACTTAGGTGTATATGCGAACAATTTATGTCCAGTAAATTATGTCACGTAGTTTTTAAAAAAATATGATCCATTATGTTAAATTAATGGTCATTAAATAAATAATTTAATGAAAGATTTTATTTTCATATTTATTTATATTTTAACGATACAAATTATTTTATTTTGATCGTAGTTATTACATTTTTATATTTATATCACATTTTGTAAATATAATAGTCAATAGAATTATAAAAAGAAAAGGCAAACACTAAAGGTTAAAATAGAATAGTTTTAGTTAATGCGAAACGGGAAATCTGGCATGTTAATTTGATATTATTTCTTCAAAATTTGGATCCAAATCACTTGTAGCATTCCTTAATACTGAGTGTAGATTTTCCTCAGTAATTTGTGAACGATATTTATTTTTCGATTAAATCATTAACGAAAAATTTCTTTCACAAATATATGTTGTACAATACGCATACAAATTACTGTTGATTTCAACAAAATCGCATATAAGAGATTAAAAAATTGCATGCAGGACTTTTAAACGGGCCGGATCGGGCCCGAGGGCCGACTTTTACCCCCCTCTGCTCTACCACATGATAAGGGCTTTCCGAACTTTGGAAGTCAATGTGATTTCGAATAGTCTTCATTCCCCTTTCCCCTCTGGCAAATCCGTCTGTGTAAGTGACTAACTTGTATATGCATACTATAACTTCTAAAGATAGTGGAAAGGCAACAATGGTGACGTATACTTAGATATTGGAAGCGCAATTGTGTAATATAAATGACTTGTATGTCAGTTCCAGGAAGTAGGAGTTTAGAATCTTAAACAAACAGTGACCATTCTCTTCTTTTTGAACCACAAGCACAAAATTTCATCAAGAAAAAAACTTTTTGTGTGCTAAACATTTATATTAAAAAAATAAACTTAATTGTATAATCAATCAATTTTACAATCCTTTTATGCTAATATCATTAAATTAACCTTCATATGAGTTTAAAATAGTGTAAAATATAGCAAGAGGTTACTATTTTTTAAAGGGGGAATGCTGGAAGTTTTAAGTCTAATTATCCCAGAGTGATTTTTTTTCAAAAGTTGTCAAGTTCAAATTAATGTATCTCAAATTCTAATTTAACTATATGATTGTAATGGTACAGACATTCTTTAATATATTTTTAATTGTGTTTGAAATTCTTATTTAAAATTCGTTAGATCTGAAAATTTTTTCCACGATATAAAAGAACACCCTGGAAAACCCAAGTTTTTTTACTTTCTGAATTTAAAAAAATTATAATCCACATTTTTACAACTCTTGAAGATAAGTTATTTTATTATTCCTTATCTACCTATAAATGAAAAAATAATTTAAAAGAGCTACTGATATATAAGTTATATCAACACTAAAGTTCATTTAATTTTTCAATTTTTTAATTTTTTTTATTCAATTTTGTTTATTGAATAATTTTTATATGCAGATTTATACTCGTAGGAGGACACATTTGAGAAGAAAATAATTGAAAACTAATTAAGGAAATAAGAATTTTGTGTCCGAAACTCCCGTTTATTTTTAAATCTTTCATGTTATCCCTTTTTTACGTTTGATCACTGTCTTTCTTCCCATTTCTAAATTCGCACTCTGCATGTACCTCAGAATTATGCTTTATAGAAATTAATATACGGCATAATAAACCATTACACGTGATTACTTTCAAGTGACAACTTTCAGAGGGATCGTTGTCTATGTGATTTCTTATATAACACACTCTACCACATGATAAATGCTTTCCGAACCCTGGAAGTCAATGTGATTTCGAATAGTCTTCATTCCCCTTTCCCCTCTGGCAAATTCGTCTGTGTAAGTGACTAGCTTGTATATACATACTATAACTTCTAAAGATAGCGGAAATGCAACAATGGTGACGTATACTTTGATATTGTGAGCGCAATTGTGTAATATAAATGACTTGTGTGTGAGTTCCAGGAAGTAGGAGTTTAGAATCTCAAACAAAAAGTGACCATTCTCTTCTTTTTGAATCACAAGCACAAATTTTCATCAAGAAAAAAAACATTAGGTTGGATTAAATTACACATATGCATACTCAATTTAAGACACACTACTTCCCATTTATAGATTTCAAATTTTGGAGTTAAATTTTTCATTCTTTGAGATTATAACAATTATGAGTTTGAAAACATTATTTGATAACTTTTTTCAGCATGGAAAACGCATAAGACATTGCTCTCGATTTTTTAATCAAAATGACATTGGAATCACATATTATGAGCTCCTGTGAGGCTATAACACTCCACAGTTTTACTTTCTTCCTTATTACTAAGCTTAGTCAGACATCTGTTCATAAATCATTTCCCATATTGATAATTTTATATAAAAGAAAAGAATTTTTAAAAATAATTTCACAAATATTTCCTACATAACTCTCTTTCAGATAACTAAGAGTCTAAAGTATTCTATTATTCCGTCTGAGATAAAACAGGGATTAAATATTTGGTTTGGAGTTTTGTGGTCTACTCTTTTGCTAAACAAGGGCTAATGACAAGAACCTACTATCTGCAGCCGATTCCAAACGGCTACAATAATCCATGGCAGTAGTGGATTTAAACCCACGAGATCCTGTACTAAAGAACAGCGCCATATCCATTCGACCATCGTTTGAGAGATTAAATGTTTTTGCAACGACCAGCACTGAGGTACTACAATACAGATAAAAATTATAATGCGGATAGAAAAATTTAGAAAAGTCAAAAGGTAATGGAATTGTTGATAACGTAAATTCGATTTCCATTTTGCATGATGAACATCTCAAAAAAACACATAAACTTTGCTTAAAAGGGGGAACATAAATCATGGTAATTTCTTACAACCAATGAAAAACAACTTTGAAAAAATTATAAAGCTGATGTTTCTAGACTTATTTCACATAAGGCCAGACTTAAGACATCAGGTCGTCTTGAAAGTTTACTTAAATGTAAACGTGTTACTTGCATTCATTTTGTATTTGGTGTATTTAATACAATTCCAAGAGGGGAAAAGTTATCCGATGGTGAAAAATACAAATATTAACTTTTAATGAAGCTGGAATGTCTGGTTCTAATATTTCAGAAACATTAGGAAGGTTCAAGGCTGCAGTAAACAGTTTTCTCTGAAATCTCGAAGATGACGGCAGTAAGAAGCGTACAAAAAGACTGAAATCCTTAGCTATAATGCAATCAAGACAAATCCAGTAGGTAGCTTGTGGACAGAAAAAAATGTCTTCTGCCAAAATAACTTCAGGAGACTGGTCACTTTAGAAGGGCAACACATGATCATGCATATGTTCAGTTCATGTTTCGAAATCAACTAAATCTTGGTTGGAAGCTAACCAAGTGAAATACCTTCAACTGCCAGCTAGAGCGATCGATTTGAATGCCTTTGGGGAATTTTATAAAAATGTTTACAAAAATGGACAACAATTCAATTCAAAGTTAGATTTTATCAATGTTATTAAAAACGGTTAAACAATATTGATGCAAGTACTTTGTGTGGTCTAATAGATTCAAAGAACAAGAGACTAGTCACAGTCCTCGAATAAACAGGTCTCACATCGAATTCTAATGAAATAAATGTATCCATTTTATAATTGTTTCCGACTTTCATTTTACAGATAATTTCTATTAATCATTTGTTAAAGTAGTTATTAATGAATTTATTTTACTCGCTTAGTTCCTTGCAGGATATAATATATATGCATGAAATTTCATAAATGTCTGATCTTTTGTTTTTTAATTATATCATATTTTCAATCGGATTTGTAATTTTTCCACCACCTGCTAACCTCTCTACATATTCGTACTATACTTTGAACCAAGTTTATATACATTGCTTCACATAAGTAGCATCTATAGTTATTCCACCAAAAACAAGATTTTATTTATTTATTTATTTATGAGTTTTGTAATTTTTGAAAACCAATTTTTACTCATTGGACTTTCTCGTACCAGGTGTAAGTCATAGACTTGTCTTCTTTGGACAAGTTTAAAGGCCAGTCTAACCATTGTCGTTTAACGGCTAATTGCGATTATTCAAGATTGGCCCATTTAATCTTGGTTGGCGCCATAGATTAATCATGGGTATCCGTTAAACGACTTTAGTGAGACCGTCCATATGACTTAAACCTGGTATCTAGCCATCTTAACAACACCTTTTGTATGAAATAACCTCTCTCTTCTCACCTGTGCTGATTAGAGATAACCCATTGTTAACTGCAATACCTTTGTATAGCGTTTAATCTATAGTAGCTGATTGCAAATTAAAGACTACGTTGGTTTTAGTCTAATTAACTGTGGTGATATAAGGTCATGAAAACAAATATTTATGACCTGATCTGTATACAAATTAAAATTCTACCCCTTTACGAATTCTTACAAATAGTAGCATTATATTCTGTTAATATACAATGTTTCTCCTTTCTTTCTTAGTGTATCTTCTTTAGCTTCTTGAACAGTTTCATACGGATATGTTAATTTAAACTTTACAAGCTGTTACGCAATCGTCTTTGATCAGTATATATTAGAATCTCATCAAACCTCTGCACTGCATAACGAATCACGTATAGTGTGGTTCATTCGTTTTAGGTGATTTTTGAGTTTTTATAAAGCTGTAGTTTTCGTCATCATGGATGAGGTTGAACGCTTTGAACGATTACATAGAGCAGCTGCTGCTAGATCGAGGGCGGAAATCAGACGTGTGTTACCTCGTATAGGCGTAGTCTGGCCGCAATATGTTGTTCCGGAAGAACGTTCCGTCGTGTACCCTCAACTAAGTCTCTTTGTGAAAGACCTGCTATATTATGTAGCTATAAATGAGCATGAACTTGATGTCGACTGTAGGAAAATCATTTTGGAGAGGCGAAAGATTGAGCCTCGGGGTATTTATTTTACTGAAGACATTGGTATATTGACTAGAGACCTTCTTATGCACCTTCGTAATAAGATGCATGTAGACTCCGTACTGTTTCAACAGTATGTATTGATTAGACAAGGTTCTGGTTATAAGAAATATACTCGAAGAATGCTAGAAGCTGAGAAAGGCCGTATAACCGAAAAAATGAAGAAATGGATAGTTTCCCGTACTAAAAAGCACTGTTTGTACTTGCGTTCGTTAACACTACATGATTTCTTTCTCTACTTGGCGTATGTAGGTAAATTCTGTGTTACACTTTTAAAGGAGCGTAGCCCATTTAATGAGATTGAATGTGTTGGAGAATTAGCTGCTCTTGCCATTTACGACAGTTGGAGCTTGTTCCCTCATTATCCACTTGTTCAACATTTCGCGAAGGTGAAGAAGGCTACCTTGGTTCAAGAACTGTTTTTGATGAATAATCGTTAAGCTTTTTACTCTGTACGCGGGAGAGGTTGGGATGGTTTTTAAAGCTGCTTAATAAAACGTTTTAAAAAAAATTCTGTATCGCTGGTTCTTTTTGTTTGTTTTTCTTATTTAAATAACTATTCTTTATAACTTTCTAAAATGGTTTCTAAAATAGATTTTAGTCTCAAACTTTCTATAAAGTTTGAGATACTGTCTCCATTATTTATACTCATCTTGAAGTTTGGATATCCTGGTAGGTAAATATTTTATGTACTCAATCATTTTATTGTAAGTTTATGGTAATTAGTAGTTTATTTGGTTTTCTTAATTATGGAAGATAGAATTTGTGTGTAAACCCTTCTTGATGTAGTGTACTTTTTTTATGGATTATAGGTTTACATCGAAGTTAAATAATTTACAGAGAGGGGGTGGGGACTGACATTCCCCGGTGTCTGACTTGCGTTAAAAGACTTCTTTAAAGAGTAAAGTTTTCACCAGTTTGAATGTTATTCGTTTAAATGTTATTACGTTTATACAAATCTATAATTTTCGTATTAAATTATAACTGCACTCCCCTTTTTTTCTTTTTTTTTTTAAGAAGTAGTTTGATATTGCCATGAAAAAATTTCTTTTGTCTAGAGTTAAATGTAGGTATAAGAAACATTTGAATACAGGCCATGCATATGTAGAATTACCTCTTCATCAGTTAATACTGAGAAAGGAATCTACCATAACCTGCTGCTTAAAGTCCATTTCCCTGCTTTATGGTCAAATTTTCATTCAGATTTTAAGTTGTATTCTAAATTCAGTGACTTTTTCACTGTTTTGTAGTTGTGTGGGTAGGAACTTCATATGATTATTTTAACTTTAATACGATAACATTTATTGGTTTGATTCGGAAGTCTGACAATTTTAAAGTAGGGGTTAGTTAGATAAGGATATTACTTAGTGTATTCTAAATGATTTTGAACTTCCATGCTCCAGGGAGGATTGAATACATGAACTACGCTAAAATTTTCAGGTTGTTTTACAAGAACATCGTCCCCCAAATATGATAGAATTTATTGTATAATTTATAGTCCACACCTTTCTACTTTGATATTCAAATCTTGATTGCCTTTTTGTATCCTATGGATTGTTTTGGCAGATACAAATGAGACTGTCTTATCTGCTTTCACTCGAATTAGAATGATTGAAATTCTAAAACTTATTTTGTTTTTAAAATGTCTTGTTAAATGGTCAGTGTAGCTTTTAATTGTAGTGCATAGAATTAATAGTAAATTGTTATATACGACGGTGAGTATGGAATTCTTCAAAGTGTTCCAATTAAGAGTAAGACACTGTTTGAACAAAATCTTAAGAATATGTAAAATAATTTTTAGTTAAATGAGCTGTTATATTTTACTGCCCTGATTATGCTTTAAACTGTGTTCTAAAATACCAAACAACTGCAATGCTAGCAATAATACTTAATGTTTTATTTCAATTAAAGATCACAATATCCCCTTAAATTACGTAATTAAGTAATTGTAGTTAAAGAAGTATAATTGTAAAAATTGTATGCAATGAACTTTGAGTAGTCGGATAAATAGGTAGCAATTCAAATGATTTTTAAAAATGTTGAAGTTGATTTGGTGTGTATAGATCGGAAATAAAATGCATTGGTAGTACGCTTAAAATGGTATTTTTTTTAAAGTATTGTATTTGTTTCTATAGTTTGGAATTTAAAAGATCTTAAAGTCCACCGCAATATTACGTAATGTCACACGAAAATTATTTGTTTTCGAAAGTTTAACAGATGCCTATTTTGTGTATTTACTTTAAATTTGGGATAAAATAATTTTTCTTTAAGAGTTATCTTTTCTAAACCTTCCAAGTCAGTTATTGCTGGGAAAAGTTAGATTCTAAATTTTGAGGTATGTATAATCTGTTTAACCAGTTTTGACTGTTACTGGAATATGTAATCCGTTGAGTTACGATGACTGGTTAGGGTTGTAATTCCTTTCATGTGCATCTGTAGGATTTGATGAGTCTACCTAGTCAAGAATTAATAACGACGGACGCTATCCAGTACACTAGATTACTCAGTTGCTGCCCTCCTACGTTGATTCTGATATGTTTACAATGCTAAAGTTACCCGCTACTGTACTTTCTAAATAAACAATAATGAAGTTAAACTACAAATAAGTAGCTCGGAAAAAAACGCATGGAAAGCGGTGTTCAGTAAAGCAGTGGTCTCGCACGGCGAATGCCTTACAAAGTTATTCTAGACTGATAGCTAAATATTATGGCAAATAACAGACACGGCAACGTTTGAGTCTATTCAATGTTTTATTTTTTCAAAATTACAGAAGCGCAATTGTCTTTCTTAGCTTATTCATAATTGAACAAGTTAAATATATTCTTTGGGAGGAATTGAGTTTACTTTGGATGTCAAGGCGTTAATTAACTTAGAATTTACTATTCTTCTAAAAATACGTACGGTTTATTTGAAAAATTCACCTGCCTAATAGTGAGATGAAACGGCTTTAAAAGGTTATAATACTCAATGTGTATTTAGCTAAAACTTCTGTGGCAGTAATTGAGATGTTTTGGTTAGGTTTCGTTTGAATTGGAATGCTACGATCTATTTTTTGCTGCACAAAGGTTAGTGAGATTGAGAGTATGTTTTAAATGGAAGTACATTTGAAAAGATGTTTAAAATTAGACACTTATTTTTTATACTTCTGTAATTTGATAAACTTTCGAATAACTAGAGATCTGGTCTTCAGTACCGGAATTCAAGCCCGCTTCTGATGTAGATACTCGTAAGGGTTTGGAGTCGGCTTTAACCCTCTAAGCGGTTCGCACGTACAATTCCGCCAAACCGATGATGACTTCAAAACGTACAGTTTTCGACCTCCAAAAACGCTCCGAAAATGGATTTAATGTACATTTTTGCCAGTGCTTTACCCCATGGAATTATGAAGTAGGAGGGTCAGGTCTATTGTTTAGGAACCATACCCCTCTTTCACTGAAATTTCTTGAGGGATGCAACCCTACCACCTGAGGCACAAAGACACTGATATCTTTTCATGGCTTTGTAAATCTTTATTTCGAAGTATTTCGCTTGCGGTAACAAATGTATCTCTAATTGCACCCCTTAAATATCTTGGATGGCTTTCGTAAAAAATATAAATCTCTCAAAGAATATTTTTATTTGTAATTTTAGAACCCATTATTTCTTATGGGATAATATTCCAGACTTGAAGACCTTTATGTGTATTAAAAATTAACAATCTAT
Organism: Pardosa pseudoannulata; assembly: GCA_032207245.1. NCBI lineage: Eukaryota > Metazoa > Arthropoda > Arachnida > Araneae > Lycosidae > Pardosa > Pardosa pseudoannulata. Next base: position 81,002,575 of record CM063502.1, on the reverse strand, counting down.
AATATCTATTTATATATCTATATTAACCAGAAGTAAAGGGACAAAAACGAGGGTGGGTTTTCCATATTCCATTCTAGTCGACAAAGGGTGAAGGTAAAAATAATAGAACTCTTTGGCCACTGACATTAACGTATTTTGGAGAATTTTTTTCTAGATGTGTTACACTCGGAGGGTTAAGTAGTAAGTCTCATTAGTTCTCGTGTAACAAAACATTAGATCGTAGACCTCTCAAAAAAACTCAACCAATATGAAAAATCTGGCTGAGTGTCTGACTGATGTATCAAAGCCAAAAAAAAAACTGTGGATAGGAACAAGAAATTTGGGAAATATGTTCCAATTACAGTGTGTGCATTCATTAAAGAATATTTGATTTTAAACATTACGGGGCATTTTTAGCAACATGATGGCTACTTAGACTCATACAACAAAAGGATTCGAATCCATGAGTTTCTATACTGACAGTCGGTCCCTGACTATTGGTTTAGTTTGGAGCGCTACGGTATACTGTTGTGCTACACGAGGGTTAATGAGACCGGTATCTACAACTTAAAGCCGATTATGAAAGTCTTCAAACATCCATGCCACCAGAAGGATCTCCGGTACCTGTACTCCGGTAGCGCACTGTCATTTGGCCATCGTTCGGCACCTAACTATTGGTTGTTGACTGACATCTACAGCTTCAGGTAGATTCCGAACTGCTACGATAAGATATTCTTTCATATTAAATTGAATCCACAGATCGAACAGCTAATGCTTAGCGAATTCAGCAGTTATCTAACAGAGTAGGAAATACTTTTTCAAACTTGAACAAAGGGATGAAATAGAATATATTAGTGTAAATCATATCATTCTTTAACCAAAAGTAACTTTTCACCAAATCAAGAGCAACAAATTGCATTGAATAGGGTAACAGCATCTTCCTCTGAACTGCACAAGAGTATCTGAAAGATTTTTATGTTGGCTGCGACATGAGAGTTAAAAGAGAATTTTTTTTTAATTCCGACCAATCTTTCGACACATGCAAGAAAAAATATAGCACTTACATTTATTTAAAGGTAACAGAATGACTTTAACGAACAACAGATTTTTAGCTATAATAGATATATACTTATATGGGAAGTTATTTATTCTTATACATGTAATTTTTAGTATATGATATAAATTACTTTCATGTAAAAAATTTAAGAAACATAAATTCCAGGAAAATTGTAATCTTTATACAAATAAGTTCAAATTTGTGTTGAAGTATTCATTTATACTTGAAATTTTATAACAATAATACTGTTTTACACTTTATTGATTTCAAGATTTTCATTCTAGAATTACAAAATAAGTCATTTTCACACCTGTTAATACTTTTTTTACTGAAGATTTACGACTTCTATTTTTAATTATTTGCTTTAACTTGATTTCATGTCTGTATAATACAAACTAAGTAATA
>CM063502.1:80991134-80993634 GCA_032207245.1 Pardosa pseudoannulata | reverse complement strand
TTGGGTAGCTGGAAAAGTTAAGGTTATGAAAACTAGAACGTGGATGTGAAGAATTTTGAACTTTAAGAACTATAATTTTTTAGATATTCCATATATAGATATATATGCATGTATTAATGTATACTAGTATTTCACTAATATTTTTGGTTGATGACACAGTAAAAATATATTGAGTTATTTGTTTATAGCATTGACTTTAAATTTTTAATTAAAAATTTAAAGTCAAGTAAATAGCAGGAATAGTAAATTTATATAGATTTTTAAAGAAACCTTTTGGGTATTCAAAAATACTATTTCAAAGCATCAAAACGATGTATAATATAGTTATCTATAATATAGTTATCATGCTAATATTATTTATGTATACAGTTCTTATGAGCAATCTGCTTTACAGAGAAGAAGAATAGATTTGGAGAACTAAGGTCTACTTTTTTTCTTCACGAATGCTAATGAGACCCAGACCTACTGTTTAAAAATGAACTATTACTTTTATTCTATCATCCACTCTAGGCATTTTGCTGTCTGCGTGCATACACTCGTAGTAACCCCAACCCTATATATATATATATATATATATATATATATATATATATATATATATATATATATATATATATATATATATATATATATATATATATATATATATACAATATTTATACACACACACACATTTTATGAGGATGATTCAAACCTGTCGTTTAATGTATCGAAGAGAAGTGCCCTACCCATTCAGTTATGGTTAAATAAATTTGGATGACATTAAATTATTAACCCTTAAACGTTTGAAACTGTATTACTTTTTTGCTTTTTTTCACTCAAAATCATGCAGCTTTCATTAGGGGGGAATTTTTTTTCCTTTTTAGCTGTTTTCTGTATTTTTACTTATTCAGTAAAGTGAAAAATTTAAGAGTCTTACTTTGACGCCCCTTTACAACAGAAACTCGCGCCTTCTTACAGAACTAAAACACTGAGTATAAAAGTTAACGTCGTGCTTTCAAGTTTTAAAAAAAACTACAATCATAAGATAAGAAGGTCAAATCCTGCTTTCAGATTTGAGCGAAAAACTGATAATGTAAAACGAAAACATAATTTCGATTGGCAAGGACAGAAGTAGGGGATTATACTTAGAGCACTGATACAGAGGGAGGGGTGATTAGGAAAAATGACACAAGATATATATAAATATCACTACTAACGTTACGATACCAAGTAATTTTAATTACTTTCTAAAAATTCTTGCGAGACACTCGAAAATCTATCTCAGTTCACTAGCTTGCCAAGAATCACTGTATCATTCTCAGATAGAGACAATCAGATTGGATAGATTAATTCCTAAATTGTCAGTGAGTTAAGAAAATCATTAGCTGAGAGATATAGGAGTCAGGTGGTAATTTCAAAGGAAGTCGCATCATTCAAGTTTCATGTACGATTTAATTGGTCTTCGTTTAAAAAAGTTAACTCGTATCGTCTCTTACCTAAATAAATCAAGTTTTGTGTAAAATTAGAATTGTACACCAACTAGGAATCCGTTGAAGATTTTAGAAAGTAGTGCTTAAGTCATAAATAGTATGAAGCACTATTAAACTAGTAAAAGAATACGTTTGTTGTCCATAGCACAACCTCTATATTCTAATTAATGTGGTAGTTAGTCATTCTTTTCCTCTCTTTTCTTCCGTCACGTACTGACAGAAGTAAATATTTGCATACTTCGGAGACTCTATTGTTATTCTAGTCACAGCCCTTTTGAACTATTTATCATTAGAAATAGTGGAAAAAGGGGCATCTTAGATATTTTCTTGTTAGCAGAAGTCTTACAGTTATTTTAATCAACCCTCATTTGTTATCTTCGTACTCAATATATTTTCTTGAAACTTTCATATTGTATCAGTTCTGTTGATGCTAAATATATTATCCTTTTTTATCAATTGAATAAAAAAATTAATGGTTCTAAAAATTTAGTAGTTTCTAGATAGTTTAAGCATTCATATTATTCTGAAATACTCATTAGAATACAATAAAGGACAAATATCTGGTTTTAAACAGATATCTCTGATAGTAATCTATAACACATTATATTTGTATATCTACATAAATATATATATTTATATATATATGTGTGTGTGTGTGTGTGTGTGTGTGTGTAGCATAGCGTGGCCTGCTATGCTTTGAGGATGCAGCAGAATCGATGGGATGTAGTCGTCGCCGAAAAAGAATACGATTTTTCAGGAAAAGTTTTGTAGCAACTTTCTTAGGCAACGTACAGAGCAAAAATCCAACAAAGGATGGTCTCACAGCCTTATATAACCTTGAGGACGCTACACGCTTGACAAAATAATTTGTTAACTCTGCAAATTATAAGTGCTTGAATTGCTCTTAACCATCAAAATAGGTTGGCGAGTTAACCTCGCCAACAGGAAGGACAAAAGAGTTTAACGCCGAAGGCCACTAAAAAGATGATGAAATTGCCGATTTGGTGGTTTTAATAGAGGTGTTAGTA
>CM063502.1:80963168-80991034 GCA_032207245.1 Pardosa pseudoannulata | reverse complement strand
GGAGTGTGCTTAATTTACAATATTTTGTAGTCTGATTGTTTCACTGCTGGCGGTTTAAAGCTCGACAAATAATGAAAACTTTTTTTTTAAAAAAAGATCTTGGTTTCAAATTATTAATTTAAAATAATTTAACTCATAATAAGAAAGAAGTGACATATTCAGCTTGGAATTTTGACTAAAATTTTAGCTGTTTGATTATGACGATTTATTGATTATTTCCATATTTAATAGTTAACTGAATAAAGAAAATATTTTTTTTTTTAAAATTTGACAGCAATGAATGAATGAACAAATGAATCCACCCGGAGTGTGCTTAATTTACAATATTTGTAGTCTGATTGCTACTCTGCAGGAGGTTTCAATCACAAGTAATCAAAAATTATTGAGAAATTATGGAAGCACAAGTAATCAAAGTAATCAAAAATTATGAAAGCACAAGTAATCAAAAATTATTGAGAATTTATTAAAAAATTATGAAAGAATGAATGAATGAATGAACAAATGAATCTGTTCGGAGTGTGCTTAATTTACAATATTTTGTAGTCTGATTGTTTCACTGCTGGCGGTTTAAAGCTCGACAAATAATGAAAACTTTTTTTTTAAAAAAAGATCTTGGTTTCAAATTATTAATTTAAAATAATTTAACTCCACAATAAGAAAGAAGTGACATATTCAGCTTGCAAACATTAAAAGACTAAAAATTTTAGCTGTTTGATTATGACATTTTATCGATTATTTCCTTATTTAATAGTTAACTGAATAGATAAAATATTTTTTTTTATTTAAATTTGACAGCAATGCATGAATGAACAATTGAATCCACCCTGAGTGTGTTTAATATACAATATTTGTAGTCTGATTGCTACCCTGGAGGAGGTTTCAAGCACGATAAATAATCAAAAATTATTTTAAAAATTCTTGGTTTTAAAATATTAAGTTTAAAAAAATCTAACTCCGGAATAAAAGACAAGTGACAGATTCAAATTACAGACAATATATGACATAAAATTTTAGCTGTTATTTTGTGACAATGTACCGATTATTTTCTGTTAGGTGGCCACAATTAAAATAGTTTATTAAATAGAGAAGGAAGAAAGATTTATAATCTAACAGAAATGAATTTGTTAAGAGTGTGCTTAATTTACGGCGTTTTTTGTCTGATTGTTACATTGCGAAAGTTTCAAAGACAACAAGCGATTAAAAATTAATTTTAAAAGAACTTGGTTGTAGAATCTCAAGTTAACAAGTTGACTGACACTTTCATCTAAGCCAGTGGTCGGCAAACTTATTAGCCAAAGAGCCAAATATGAACTTACAACAATTTAAAACAAAAATTAGGAGCCAAATCTGCTTTGTTTAGTAAACTTTTATTACACTAAGTAGTACACTAAATAAAACTAAATTTCATACTTAATAAATATTTATTAATGTCAACAATGTGCTTGAATCTCCTTGGAAAATTTGAGTAAGTCAGGTTTGTATGTTGTTTTTAATTTTAGGCATGATTCCAAGTTCTCATCAATAAGACGACTTCTCAGTTTACTCTTGATAATGTTCGTGCTTGAAAAAGAGTGTTCGCATATATATGTAGATTCGAACAGGGAAAGAACAGCAAACTCGAGCTTTTTCAGCTGATCGTAAGAGTCAGGAATACTATTCCAAGCTTTGAAAATGATCATGTCTTCCTTCTCCAGGTCATTCAAAGCAGACCACTTGTGTTGTGAACTAAGATCACATTTTTTCTTCTCCAATATTTCCAATTCAACACAAAGACGTTCGAATTTAGAGCACCATATCTCCTTGTTTTTTAAATCCAGCAATTGTATTTCAAAGCTACCAATGTCAATTTCAAAAGGAGAAAATTTCAACTCGGTTATCGTAGCATTAAGAGGATTTTTGACAAATGCTAAAGTTGCTCTGCTGTTTTTAAATTCCTGAAACCTGCTGAGAAATGCTTCCCTCATATTTAAAATTATTGTTTTAAAATGGTGTTTATCAATAGAGGAATTATTTTCTTGGCGATGCTTCAGCAGGCTCGGAAAGTAAAACAAAGTTTCCCTTTCAAAATCCTGAGCAAAAATGGATAATTTAGTCTGTGATGCCAATTTGTACCCCCCCCCCGCTACTTTAGAAAAAGTATGCGCGCGCATGCTTGTGGCATTTTTGTATCACACCAGAGTACGCCGAAAACATACGAACAATTTCAGTCGGTAGCTTGTACATTGTTTGTGTTTACGTTTACGAAAACTAATAAAATTAAACTCGATGTTCGTTACGTATTTTTACAACAATATAAAATTTTAATTACCTATCTATCTTTTAACTTAAACAAAAGATTATACATGTTCTCGATTTATAGAAGAATTTTAATTTATCAAAATAAGATGTAATTTTTTTTACCAAGTTTTTTTTTTAAATGAAAATATTATTGCGCCTTCCGTGGATATTTGTGCTAGAACCGCACTTAAGAAGCCAAAGAGCCACATGTGTCTCTGGAGCCGCACTTTTCCGACCACTGGTCTAAGCCGTCAAAGCGAAGTTCACTATATGGCATGACGGCAATAGCTGTCCAACACGAAACGGTCGTTTGTAGACACTACGGCTATAGCGGCACAAATGTGCATTTACCTGCGTTCAAGTAGAAGCCTAGTGTCATGTTTTGGAAACAATTTTTTAGATTGAATTTCGTTTTCCACCTATTCGTTTTCCACACCGAAAATAATGTGTATTAATTACAAAATTATAATAATTTTTTTGCCATTTATTTATTTTTGTTTGATTATGAATTAACGTTTCGTGTAAAACTCCCAAAAATACTTTGTCGCACACAAAAAGTTGCTTATTTGAGTCATTAAACCTGTCATTTAAGTTTTTAAATTTTTGCTGTTATAGCCGCCATCGTCCCATTACTTAGTGTCTAGAGTCCGCTGGGGCTATGACGGTTTTAGCCGCAACCTAATCAAAGGTGCTGAATTAATCAAAATTAAGTTTATTTAAGCAAAAAGAGTAATACTTCCAATATTCTAAAAATTACAAAAACATACAGTGTTAATTTTTGAACTCCACTTGTTCCTACTATCCGTCAATATGTTAAAAAAATAATATCGTACTGAATACTAAGAGATATTAGGTATAAGTTTGACTTCTTTATTAAACTTGTTAAACGAAAATTCATTAGCATGAAGAAATTTGTGATATTATTTTTATAAAAATGTTTGACTGCATATATATGTATATACATACTTACGTGTGTGTGCGTGCAAGGTAATCATTAATGACCAAAATTAAGTACGTGGCCGAAAAAAATAAAGCAGTTATTTCACATCATATTATGATAATCGACTTATGACTGTTATTAAAATTATACGTTTAACCTCTTATATCAAGGTCGCTCACGCAAGAAGTTAATGCTGTGTTACCAGTAATGATATTTAGACGAATATATTTTAAGGGTATGTTATAAGGAGTACCAATTTCGGAAATCCAACACAGATACTCTTTATAAGAGGAAATAAACATTCCGAGTGTTGTATGCTCGAAAACAGATCAAGCACTAACGCAAGAGATGCACGGATGTAAGAGAGGCGGCTATGATTCGGAGATATTTGTCGAAAAGATTCCCACATACAAATATCTCAAATTAGAAATTTTGTAAATGAAATGTGGAGTAAATTAGCTTCAAATTATGTTATATAAATATATCCAAATACACACAGAGAGATCCGAATACACACATTTTTCATCATATACTTTTATTGAAACTATACTGCAATACTTCTATTGAAATAATATCGCTGCAACTTGTTTCTTTGTAACTGTAATTTGTTTTGTGAACTGTTTTGAAAAATTCCAGTGACGTACAAAATTGCTATTCTGTAGGACAGTGATAGTTATACTCTTTATACTTATTTATATAGTCATACTTTATTTTACTTATTTATTATAAATTATGTTATATAAATGAATCCGAACACGCACAGAGCTATCTAACATTTTTCATCATATACTTTTATTGAAACTATACTTCAATACTTCTATTGAAATAATATTGGGGCAACCTGTTTCTTTGTAACTGTAATAGTCATATATTTTACTAATGGGATCTTACTTGGGACTTTGAGGTCATATACCGACTCAATCAAAATTTTACTTTTAATTGCTCAAAAACAAGTAGTAAGTAATGTTTACATAATACGGTATATTATAATATTTTTACTTATAATATTTCGTATATTATTACGTTTTATTAAGCATTTCGTACGTATATTATTCTGTATGTTATTACGTATGTATAATATTATTACATATATGTAATAATATTGAATTATATTTTTATGAAATGTTTCAGTAATACGAAAGATGTTTATACAATATTTTTATCTTATGTAAAACAAACATTAGTGTCAAAATAATTACATTAAATAAAAAATAAATTCAATAGTTTCTTAATGCTTAGTTGTAAAAGGCCTAGGATTAATCATTTACAAATCAAATTTAAAAACATCAACTTAAAAAAAAAAATTGAAAGTAGAGTGTTCCTACATTTCAAAAAAATTTCACATTTTGAATACCAATTTCTTTTCTTAAAAAAGTTTTGAAAATGATGGAATTCTATTCAAATATATTTATTTACGATCTTTTTCATTCATCTTGAGACTCAAAGGTAGTTTTTCTCAATGCGGTTTGACCAATAGATTAAAATATCACTGCTCCAAGTGATATTTTAATCTATTTATTGGATTTATTTCCCCTATCTATCAAATGGTTACCTTTTTTAATATATGTCTGAAAAAAATAACACACAGAAGTTAATACAAGGCATGCAAATCATTTAAATGAACGTTTCAAGTTTATTTCTACTGTCTTGGAAAAGATCATATGTAGATTTTCTGATCATTGATTAGTTGTTTGCCATTAGCTTTGACTCATTACTGAGAAAACCTGAAATAATACCTCAGTGACCCGGGGAGCAAAAGTCATTTACTTTGTTTAATGTATTGAATCCAATATTTATATAAAGACTTATATGGTAAACCGACTGCATCAAAAATGTCAGAACTAGAACAAAGAACACTACAGTGTGATGACCAAAAAATAATGATAACGGTTTTTAAGCTTAAATTTTGACATATTACTGATTCTTAAGTCACTTTCAGAGCTCTCTCTTCATTCGTATGCATTGCTGTAAAATATATTTATTACTTCCAGATTGCTCTTGATTCACTACAACATTGCTCTTTTGTAAAGAAAATTAAAACTAATTTCAGCCCACTCGAACAAAATCATCAACGTACCTCGGATAAGTTTAGGGTGTCTGTGTTGAACAACCCAGTTCTTCGGGGATCTAGCTGATGAATGGCGTAATCGGCAAGGAGCTGCCGTTCGGCTCGAATCCCACTGCGGTCATGGTTGTTCGTAGGCGTTCGGAATCGTCTCACTGTAGTAGACCCTGGTCTTATTACTGCTTTGGGGAGACGCATTGCAGCACGCTTACATCCTCCGGAGAACACCCAACAACTCAAACAGATGCTGATTGCGGAATGGGCACTCCTATGGCAAGATATGTTGGACCAGCTGGTTCTGAGTATGCGGAGACGGTGCGAAGCAACCATTGCAGTTAGGGGAGGGCATACCCCATATTAAGGAACATCTGCTTGTTGTTGTTTTTCTTGGATAGACAATCATGAGTCAAGATACTATACGTTCAATAAAGCTTGTTTTTGTTTGATTCCATACCGTATGCATTGTATTCCTTTTTCAATGCCGATGATTTCGTCATCCCTTACGTACATAATACTCTCCGTCATTTCTGAATTTCATGTGTCTCAGATGATTTCTCGTGGAGTAATGGCAAAAAACTTACCTGTTGCTTAAGTTTTGCACACTAGTGTACTTATCTATAACGATATTGGCATCCTTTGAAGATATTTCTAATCTTCTCCTTACGCATGTTATATATGAATAGTAAATCCTTCTTTGATGCTGAATCTTAATGGCTCTGTATGCACTCACACATATTGTTGTAGTAATTAAACTTATAATATTTTTAACAGCTACTACGTATAAATAATACGTTATTTTTAATACACTAGTGTTATTACTTTTTATTCCAGTGACAGGGGGGAGGGTACATTATTTCCTTATACCTGGAGGCACTAAAGTCATGGATCTACTCGCTAGACTTTGTATTGCTTTGATTGTAATAGAGGGAATGTTCTCCGATTGCTCTCAAGGGTATAATTTCTTCTCTGGAGATTTTGTGAGGCTACTGAGGTCATATTTGTGTTACAAAACTAAGAGTTCATATTTGTATTGGAAAATTAAGGTACCCCTTGCAACTCATCTGATAGATTCATTCTGCAATAAAATCTATCACGATGCACAATATCTCGGACTAAATACAAGAAGCAAGCCTAGCTTAAATAAATATCATGTTGAAAAAAATTGTTTCTTTTTGGTTATATTTTAGTATCAGAATCTGGGGATTCGAATCTCTTAGAGTGAATATTTGTAGCCGATCGGAATATGCTGCAGTCCGTATTGGTATAATCAGCCCTCATGTTATAAAAAAAAATTTGACCATAGCTTTTAACCCAAACTATAGCTATTATTGTTTGTTTAACACTAGATTGCCCTACATTTCTTGTATACCTATATTGCCCAAAAACAGTCAAAATGACTGCATTGTGAAAAAATAACAAATATGTAAAGAAATTTGTTTAAAATTAATTTTTAATATTATATAATAAAGGAGGGGGGAAGTAACTACAATTATTCATAAACCCATTTATATGTTATAGAAAAAGTCACCAAATTCTAAGAAATTGTGTCATTATATTTCATAATTGTTTTTCTAATTGAAATTAAAAAACAGTCAAAATGACTGCCTTGGGCAATCTAGTGTTAAATTCGTAAATCTGTTTACATATTTTACATTATATAGCATAACATTCTTAATTAATGAATAAAATCATACATATTCTAAAAGATTGCACCTAATTAAACTGAAGCAAATTAGACAATTTTCAGTATCAGTAATTTTACCGAAAACCAACCATGTGTCATGCATGAATTCTTTATCGCTCGTTAAATTAAGAAATGTCTTTGTGCGACTGCAAATAGTATATCTTTATAATTACATGTAAACGAAAACTCTTTTTGATAGGCACATATATTCATATTTTATGACATTCATTTCTAGAAGTTCGCCAAGTAACTTTGAACTAATTTTTATCTAACGTCAACTCTACTTCTAGAAGCACTCCGTAGAATATTTTATATCATATTTATATGGATAAGGCTAACTTTTTTCTAACGAAAAGAATAAATATATTTCTTTTCTGAAGCCACGTAAACTACGAAATAATTTATTCAAAAGATTACTGCATAACAGTTTTGATATTATTTACCCAAAATTTTGGAATAGATGATGTGCTGTTGTTGCTAATGCCACTTGGAAGATCTAAGCACGTGAGCTAGGGGCTACTCACGTTAAGGCGAAGGGTTGAGCTTTTCGTTTGAAGAGCCTCACTTGGGTGAAAGAACGACTATGCTCAAGTAGGTCCTCGTAATTTAGAATCAGGGACCAAGCGGAAGACTCCCAATCTTGGCGAACGATGGCCGATTGGTTAGAGTGTTGGCCTTCGGTACCGGAGTTCGTGGGTTCGAATCCCGCTATGGCATGGATGTTCGTAGCCGTTCGGAATCGTATTTAAGCTGTAGGTCCCGGTCTCATTAGTCCTCGTGTTGCAAAATAGTAGACCGTAGAACTCCAAACCAAACCAAACCCAATCTTGGCCTGCTACCTACGGAGGTATTGTTTGGGAACTTGAAGGATAATATGAGCGAACCTATTTTACGTTCCCTAGTCGTCATTAATGAACATATTGCATCTTTTTCTGGCTCGGGCTTCGATATCGTAATCTTCAGGTTACGAGATCTTTGCCTTGCTGACTGAGTTATCGCGGTTCTTTAAAATATGTACTTCTAAGAGGTCACAACACCCAAACATGATCAAAATACAATAAAATTATTAAATTATTATTCGAACCTTTCTACACATTAATACAAAATTTAAAATGCGTGTTTTCAATATTTTGAAAGATTTTTACGATTTTTATTTCATTAACCCATTGTGTGCGGGTACATTTCGCAGCGGAATTGTACCGGGAGCGGACGTTTTGCTCGTAAATTTAGTTATTCAGTTAAATCTCAATAGATAAAAAATTATTTAATTTTTTAACCAACTTTTCGTATTTTATATTGAAATATATAAACAAATATATAAATAGACAAATAAACAAATATATATATATATATATAAATACAAATATATATATATATATATATATATATATATATATATATATATATATATATATATATATATATATAATATCATTTTCGCAAGGATAAATAAAAAGTTAATTTTAAATCTAAATAGATTTTTTTAATCAACCTTCCGGTTCTGTGGTTCCGCATAGACTGATGTAAAAACTAGTTTTTATTTGTCTAAATTTTTCCAGAATCTATGTAGTAGACAAGAACATTCGGCTTCGTTTTCCTGTATATACCGTTATTTTTGTACCCACAAACAAACCATGTTGTTACACTAACCTGTACTAGTACGTGACCCGCGCTAAATATCAATCGCCAGAAAAGGTTCTAGTACGTATCTTTCATACAATATGTTAATAGGCCTAATTTTTTTTTGTAAATGAAAATTTTACATGGTTTATACTCAATGTTTATTTTTCCAAGAACTTCATGCATTGAAAATACCCAGGCTTTCTGCAGTTATTACAAAAATAACTAAATAATTAAATAAAATGTAAATATCTATATATCCAGACATTATTATTCATGAGTAATATGTTGAGTTTTCAGGCAGTCCTCCAGATCAAACGACGGTGTTCACATTCTTTGAATTCTGCATTAAATGAAATTCGTAGTGCATAAACCGATACTCGCTAACAGTATCCAGCATTTGTTCTCAAGAGACGAGTGTGATATCACTTGCGACTGAGGATAAAAATCTGCTTTTGTTCAGATACCACATCGTTGAGTTTTCGCGCTTTGACGTGAGGTGCCGCTTGGGGAATAGATAATACTGTAAGAAGATTTCCCTGCCGAAGTGATTAAGACCACTAAATCGTTTGACGTCTTTTAACCTTCAAAGGTGCTTTCCCCGTTCGCTGCAGTGTTTACTGTTGAGCTGGGGTTAAATTACCTCATGATCATAAGTTTTAAAACCCCTTCAAATAATTTGGGATGACCATTACGAGTTGAGATATAAATCAATGGCGGAGTCTTTGTGTTTTGGACTTGCAGAATTCAACTAAAATTGTACGACATTGAGGATCTGAGGATCGTGTTAGGACTTTCCTGACATTAATTATATTACTTTCGAGGTTTCTATCTTATCTTAAATTTTTTTACACGTACACGAAGTCTAACGTTGTGCAACTTAAAATTCATCGAGGCTAAAAATGAATGTCTTTACAAGGCAAAAGTTTTGCATCGAATGCTCAAAAAAAAAATCTTTTCATGATTTTTAAGACCCAAGAGTGAGTGATTACGTGAATTGTTTTCGCAAGAGACCATAGATTATTCAAAGCTATTTTTGGGAGTCAAGAATGAACTTCGATCATTTAAGTTAACTCGAAAGCCACACAGGCAACAATTTAGTTATTGGAGGAGGGAAACTATTTTTTCTGTGACAGTTGAAAAATGTAATCAGTGTGCAGAAAATCAGAATTCGTTGTAACGTTAGTTTTGGGAGACGGGTAAAAATAATTTAAGTCGGCGAACACTCCTTTAAATCTGACATTTTACAACTGGGAAATTAGATATTAAAAATGAGAAGGGGAAAAAGAGAATTTTAGATAAATATTTTAGGTGTAATAATTTTGGTATATATTACACCCACACACACACACACGTAAACAATCCCTGTGTCATTTTTAGGCTCAACTACATTGAGATTAATTGTGCAAAGAAAATTTAGTGCGGAAATGAGTGTCAGGAGACCTGAAATAAATGTCAAGAATCTCTACAAGAATGTCACCTAGTCACTAAATTTGGTGATATAAATGTAATTGTGAAGTCACAGGCTGTTTTTGCTTTGTTCCATTTTTCATTTTGGGTAAGTTTGATTTTCTCTCCTCATGAACCTTTTACATGTGCCTGGTGATGTTTCAACCTACTGAGATATTGGGTTAAAAGTCGGAGAGACACGGCGGTAAGTCACTGTTTCCCGATTGAATTTGTGTTCGTTAGCTAAAATAAAAGTGATGTTTTTTATGAAGACTTAGTTTTGATGAGTTGGAAGGTGAAGTTTTACGCAGGTAAGGAAACTTTACATAAAGTAAATAAAAAAGTATAAAAATAGGAATAATAAATAAAATATAAGAATGTTATCTTCTTTATTTTTTAGTTCACTTTGGTTAAAATGACATAGCCGATTTAAACCTGCTTTTCAATACACAAACAGAAAGAAATCTATCTAATAGACCAATTCAATTGTACATTTTGTTTTGCATTATCTTAGTTAGTGAGAGTGGGATATTTTTTGCCTATAAATAAGCTAGTAACAGAAGATATTGATGATTGCATATATTTTATTGATCTAGAAAATGTAAATCATTAAATAGATAAAGAATTTTCCATATTTTGCAAGATGATTATAATTTTTTCCGTTGATTCTTAATATGATACAGAAACAATTTTTCAAAACTAGAAATATTAATTGTAATTTCTCCCATTCTTCATGAAAAGAAAAGTAAAACCTGATTTATCTTGTAATTATGGGAAGATATTAAAAGGTTTAAAGCATTATTTTATATCCTTGAAATGTTTTCCAACAGAGTTATAAAATACATGGGAAGTATTACAAAGAATTAGTATCTTGCATCGAATTGAAAACTGTGTTTTACTTAAACTTTTAAGTATTTAATAATTATAAAGTGATATAATACATTTATAATTTTTCCTTAAAGTCAAGTTATAGTAACTATTTAGATTTTTAGAAGCCTTTTTCCAGCTTTTTCAGACGACTTTATATTTTTACATTGCCATACATTTTTTGTTTTTAAATGCACATTACATGTATATGCATATTAAACAGGAAATTTTTCAAATAATGAAATACATACTCTTCCCAACATTTAAGGTGTAATATACGGAGTCTTTTAGACATGTTAGTTTATGTCTTTTAAGAAAATCTATCGTTTTTTAATGGGCACAAAAAAATATATTTTCATAAAAATGATCTGAATTTTTATTTCATTTTACGTTTATGACAATTCATTTTGGCCGTATATCTGAGTTGATAAGTGGCTTCCTATCAGCTCGGCTGTTTAGAAGCTAGAATTCCTCTGGTCTCAATGTTTATAACAGTTCAAGTTCGGCTTCAAAAGGGTACAGTTTGAGACTCTGTGGTTTATTTTTCTTGTTCCACAGGTGCTAATAAGACCGGGATCTACTGCTTAAAGCTGATTGTGAACAGCTGCGAACACCCATACCAGCAGCAAGATTCATTTTAAAATTGGTCTGAATTTTTATTTAATTTTATGTTTATGACCCTTCATTATATCCATAAGATGTCTGAGATAGTAGGGGGTTGCCTATCAGCTCAAATGTCTGGGATTTCAAATACCGTTGATCTGAATGTTTAAAACAGTTCGGAATTGGGAAAAATATATAGATCGGAGAGCTGCGGTCTACCTTTTTCACTCCACAGGGACTAATAAGACCGAGACCTGCTGTTCAAATCCAATTTCGAACTGCTACGACCATCGATACCAGCTGCTGGATACGTACCTTCAAACTCCGGAACCGAAGTGTAACTTTCTGCCTACTCGCCCGGCTTTAAAAATGAGGTCGTGTTCTTTTTAGGTGTTGTATAGAATAGGTAGACTGTAGCACTCTCAAGCAAACAACCATCCTGTCTGTTCCTGAAGAGTTGTTGAACGATGTTTTAACCCTTTGCCTGTGACGCCCGAACTCAGCAGGGGCAACGAAAATGCGCCAATTTTGGAATGCCCGACCTGAGTTCGGGCAAGAGAAAAAACGGTATTTCAATTCCGTGAAGCCCGAAATTGGTTCGTTCAATGCATAATATTTAATTTGCCATTTTCCCAATAGATAGAGATACTTTCCCGCGAAAAGTTCGGCAGTTTCGCATCATTTGTCGCTATTTTTCGGATATTGTAAAGAATTTATGAAATTCAAAGGAATCTGAGGGACATGAAATTCTAGATAATAATAATGTTTTATTAATTTATTATATTTATCCAGAAAATTATGTCATTTGATTTATTTTGCTGTAATTTGAGCAAAAATTACTGTAATCTATTAACACTTACCACATATGTGAAAATATTGAAAACAGTAGTTATTTCGTTTAATATTTGTTTTTCAAAAATAATCTATTTCTAGTATTTTGATGATAATATTGAGCAAAATTAAAGAGTAAATTTTATTTCCATTTTTGGCACGTTTTTTTTTCAAATATATTTCACATGCAACGGGTTAAGGAGTTTTTCAAGACTTATGTTTTTTTTTACAAATTCTTTTGAAATTTTGATATGTTTTTTATTATAAACTCAAAAATCCTTGATCAAAATTCGGTGTTAAAATCTTCAAAATATTTTTGATTTTTAAATATTTAAATGTTTTAGTTATTACTACATTTTGAAATGCTGCATGAGTGGTTTCTGTATGTAGTAAAAAAAATTTTGATTATATAGTATTTTTCATACTTCAAAAAGACAAACAGCATTAATTAAACCTATAAAAATGAGAAAAAGGGATATTTCTTTGAAATACCATACTCATGTTATTTAAAGTCAAGTATTTTCCAAAATGCATTTTATAGCAATTATTTCTCCTAACATTTATTTAATATTATACATAAAATGTATTCTTACAATTTGATAGAAATATAACAAGTATAAACGGGCATAGAACGTTTAAAAGATATAAAAAGTGGGAAATTTTGGAAACATGAAATTCAAATTAAATAATCTGAATTAAGATAGAGTTATTTCATCGGAATATAATAAGAATCATAATATTCTTTATACAAAGCATACTATTCAATATTTTCTATGATAATTTATTAAAATTCAAACCTTTGTGTTTTTTAGGTGAATTTGGTTGTTTTAGAAGTCTTCTGTAATTAACACATGAGCTTGCAGAAAGTTGCTTGAAAAAAAAGTGTCTCTTTTTGGTGGAGAAGAATTATTGATTACGATATTTGACAGGCAGCTAAAGAGGTATTTGTTCATATGATTTATATTATGTTCCTTCTTTTGTGTCCTTTCTGGATATACTTTTCTTATTGTTATTTCAATGCCCGTGTTAACCACTCTCCAGCTTTGCCTGTTTTCTGTTTGGGTTCTTGGAAAAGATTTCGCTGATTTTCCCATACGCCTCTAGTTTATTTAACTGCGCCAGTAAGTTAATTTTCTACATTTTTAACTGCTACTTCCTTTTCCACAATAAAGAAAGTATTATAATCTCCAAAGTTTTCTTTTGCTGCATCCCCTCAAAGATAAAAAAGCCTCTCTCAAGGCTGGGACACTTCTAGCAACTATATCAATATTATCAGCTTAAGCCAAGAGCTGAATTGCTTTGTAAATATAATTTTAGGCTAGTAACAGGAAAAATAAAACCCCTTCTGTTATATGTACTCAGATATATCCTGCTGTTTATATACCCGAAATTACAGTATATTGTTTTGTCAATATGCATGTAAAAGGGTCAAGTTATGTCACGTTGTCATGAAATTATAATTCATTTACATTTCATGAGTGATTATAATACAGCATGTTTATAATACTTTCTTTAACAGAATAAAGATAGTATTATAATCATCAAAGTTTTCTTTCGCTGGACCTCCAAAGAAAAAAAAAGCTTCTCTCAAGGCTGGAACACTCTCAGCAACAATATCAATATCACCAGCGTAAGCCAAAAGCTGAATTGCTTTGTAAATATAATTTTGGCTAATAATATATAATTTTGGGTTAGTAGCAGGAAAAATACAATCCTTCCAGATATATGTACTCAGATATATCCTGCGATTTATATACCCGAAATTACAGTATATCGTCTTGTCAATATGCATGTAAAAGGGTCAAGTTATGACACGTTGTCATGAAATTATTATCATTCGAGTAAAAGAATCCTCATTATAATCAAAATAAATGTAAATACTCAGAATTAAAAATTTTTTTATATGATGCATAACATTCAATATTTACTATTGTTATCCAATAACATCCATTGCTATTATTATCCATTGATGTCTAGCATTCTTTTTTAGGGACAGTTTAAAAATAGCTTATAGAGTTTTTATGTTTTTTTGGGAACGATTTTTCCTATTCAGTGAAGGCAGTACACAAACGTAGAAACAATCCCCCAAATTTTCAAATTGCTGCTATTATTTATAATTTTGAGATTTGAATCAACATTTTGTGATTTTTTGAGCCCTCTCACATAAATTTAATTTTTAGGTACATTGACTGAAATATAAACAAATAGCTACATCTATTATAAAACTTCACTTTTTAGTGTTGTGTTTACATGTAGTTCTAAATAAATCTTAGATCACGAAGGTTTTTTTTTTATAAATGAATGGCATCCCCCGATCTTTAAAATAGCAGTTGATCATTAATAATAACCTCTGTAATGTACAAAGTTGTTTAATATTCAAATTTGTTTCATTCTTCAGAGTCCATAATAACTTAATTTTTAAGACATTCATCAATATGAAATCAGCAGAAATGATTCAGGCGTTAATGGGTTAAAGAGATTTTTTGGTCCAGTTTATCTGTTTTGAATGCTTTCCGAATCCTTAAGGGGACACGTATGATTCTGACAAGTGGGATTATAGAAATTTCAGCTATTGTTTATATAATCATAACTTGTTTATGTGATTATATGGCAATGTATATTTTAACGGAAGATTAATGTTGTCTTTTAAAGTATTTTGATATATGGTATACATAATACATTTATTTATAAAAACCTTTTGCTTTCTAGAGAAAAAAAACTATTCCTTATTTTACCATAAAAATGTTTGGGGTATTTTCAAGCATAAATTTGGCGAGTCTTTTAAAAAAATTAAAAAAAAAATTTATTTTCAAAATTCTGAAAATATTATAAGTATTTTATTTAACAGAATGAATAGAATATAATTATTCTAACTGGTTTACAAATGGATTTAGGAAGGAATAATCTTTATATTTAAAAATTGTTTTTTTAGACTTTAGTTTCATATTAAAAAATTTTCGTTGCATATATAAAATATTTAAAATTCAGTTAATCCACAAATGATACAGGGAAGTTTTACATGCGTAGTTAAAATAAATAGTACATAAAAAATTGAAAAAAAGGTCTCATTTTCTGAAACCACTAAAAGCACGTTTTGTTAAATGTGCTTGACATTCATTGTTTACAAGTTACTTAAAATTCTTTAATCTTCCAGAGACCGGAACTATAAAACGTGTTTTTAGAATCAACATCACGTCCTAAAATTTTTGTTCTTTATTAAAATTCAATTTTCTAAAATGTTTCCCAGCCCCTGTCCACTTAATCAACAAGCACAGAATTTAAATGGAAAAAATAGTTGACAGTATTGATCATTATATTTTGCATGCAGGTTAAGCATTTGTTCTTATACTTTATATTATGTTCATTCTTTTGTATGCTATTCAGCTATAACTTTGCTATTGTTTATCCAATGAATATGTTAAGGTCTATTGTTTTGTGAATATTAATGTAGTGTAAACCGATCACGTTGCACTACGTTACCGTTAACAGGTGTTTGTTGTGAAAGGAACATTATGGCAGTTTTAGTAGTTTCAAAACATGCTTTCTGTATGAGTGGGAAGAATCAAAATACTATAACCTTTGAATAAATTATTTTTATTTAAAATTCTGTTTTTTTTAAGAACACTTAATACTTTTCTATCTAAAATATCTTCCCTTCAACAGTCTATTTCTGATCCAATGTAAAGTAAAAAGTGTTATCATGTTTGAAACAAAACTGTATGAATAATAAGGGTTTAACTTTTTGAGGGTTCTATAATTCATTGTTACTCTTTTTTTACATAGAAATCACATCATGTTGTTAGAAATTGCTATCTATCAGTTAATGTTTCCGCTAGCATTCTTGAGTCTTCTTAGTTTTGAAAAATTTGGTTCTTATTTTTGCTCTTGAAACTCAAATCCCTATATATTATTTTATCCTTTCTATTTCCCATTTCTTTTTCTCACTTTCCTTTGGTATTTAGTTCCCTCTTTCCCTTACAAGTGTAAATATCTAGCTTTTCCCTTTTCGATTGTCAGTGTTTTACTTCGTTCTAAGAAATCAAGTTCCTGTTCTATATACTGTATTGGTACCCTGTCTCTAATTTTGCTTTAGAAATTTCTGTCAGGAATTTGGATCAACTTCTGGCCAACTCCTTCGTTTTTTTTATAACTGCACAACCTAATAGATAGGTCTTTTTATATTAAACGGGCTTTGTTGTTGATAAAACAGTGAGAATAAAGACTGATTCCTACGAGTGAAAGTTTAATATTCCATTCAAATGTGTTCTAGGAAACTCATATGTAAGAAGATTGGACTAAAAGTGATGTAAAAAGTCGACTTGACTTAATTACTAACTTATAAACATCATTTAAGTTCTACAAATTTGTAAAAAAACTTCCCTTATGTAATAATCCTTACGTTTCTATCTGAACTTATTCACTGAGAATAAATAGCTAATAGATTACAAGCAGAAGCCCTAGGCAGTCATGATTTTTGACTAAGGAAGAATGCAGGCTATCTGGCATCCACATAAGAGTAGTGAATATTTACAGAAATCACACTATCGTCAAAAAACAATGCTCACAGAAGAATGAAAACATTTCAAGAAGTGGAAACTAGCATTAAAGGCAAATTATGCAGCAAGAGACCATTAACTGCGAACACTGACATGAATCGTCAGGGAACTAATTCGAGTGACAAACTAAGCAACAATCCGAAAGTTCGTTACTCAAATGCAGTCCGTGGTCATAAAACAGGGTAAAGGACTTGGGGTTTCTAAAAACGCTTGTAGTCTCCTGGGAAAATCAGTCCTCACGGATACTATTTGATGATACTGATGTGGTGATAGTTACTGTAAAAAGTGGGTACAACAGTGCATACCTGAGCATTTTCAAAACGGATTTGTAGGTTGGGTTAACGTTTGCTCAAATAATCGCTTGTAATTCAAACTATATTAAATAGTACCTGTGTACCGAGACAAAGTTCAACGTTAAACATGTAAACTTAAAGAATTATGCTAACTTTTGCATTATTTTGGCTCTGCCCTTGTATTACATTTTCATGCAATGCTGGTTAACGGCGAAACAAGCATTCAAATTTATCCTCTTCTAAATAATATGCGCATCCTTATATTCCGAAACAATATGAACATTATGATAAATATGCAGCACTCTTCTAGATGTAAATCATTATAATGTAAGCAGCAGTTTGTGTTTCATAGGCAATACTATCTTATAAAAATCTCTAACCAATGGATTGTTTGTAATTTTATCAAATAAACAGAAACTTATTTACACAGAGGTCCAGACAGTTTTTATTAAGTTCATACATTTCAGATATTTGAACTATACTCTAAAAGAGGAAAATTATCTTAGCATATAAGGTCCTCATGAAATAGATATACTTGTATAATATGATAGATGACTTCTCTAATTTTCATATAACTTCAATGATTACTTCCTTAACTGCCTGTCACCTGCAAAAATTGAACAAAATATTAAAACAGAAAAAGATATAATAAATGCATTAAGAAATATTTTACTTAAAACCTATCAACGAAACATTTGTAATTCAAGCATGATGGGAGACACAATTAACAAAATTCGAATCCTATTTTAATTCTTCCTAATCTATCAAAAATGATTAACATAATGCAATCGTTTTAATATGACTCACAAACAATCGATTATTGGTTCTTATTTTTGCTCTTGAAACTCAAATTCTTACATCCTTTCTATTTCGCATTTGTTTTTCTCACTTTCCTTTGGTATTTAGTTCCCTCTTTCCCTTACAAGTGTAAATATCTAGCTTTTCCCTTTTCGATTGTCAGTGTTTTACTTCGTTCTAAGAAATCAAGTTCCTGTTCTATATACTGTATTGGTACCCTGTCTCTAATTTTGCTTTAGAAATTTCTGTCAGGAATTTGGATCAACTTCTGGCCAACTCCTTCGTTTTTTTTATAACTGCACAACCTAATAGATAGGTCTTTTTATATTAAACGGGCTTTGTTGTTGATAAAACAGTGAGAATAAAGACTGATTCCTACGAGTGAAAGTTTAATATTCCATTCAAATGTGTTCTAGGAAACTCATATGTAAGAAGATTGGACTAAAAGTGATGAAAAAGTCAACTTGACTTAATTACTAACTTATAAACATCATTTAAGTTCTACAAATTTGTAAAAAAACTTCCCTTATGTAATAATCCTTACGTTTCTATCTGAACTTATTCACTGAGAATAAATAGCTAATAGATTACAAGCAGAAGCCCTAGGCAGTCATGATTTTTGACTAAGGAAGAATGCAGGCTATCTGGCATCCACATAAGAGTAGTGAATATTTACAGAAATCACACTATCGTCAAAAAACAATGCTCACAGAAGAATGAAAACATTTCAAGAAGTGGAAACTAGCATTAAAGGCAAATTATGCAGCAAGAGACCATTAACTGCGAACACTGACATGAATCGTCAGGGAACTAATTCGAGTGACAAACTAAGCAACAATCCGAAAGTTCGTTACTCAAATGCAGTCCGTGGTCATAAAACAGGGTAAAGGACTTGGGGTTTCTAAAAACGCTTGTAGTCTCCTGGGAAAATCAGTCATCATGGATACTATTTGATGATACTGATGTGGTGATAGTTACTGTAAAAAGTGGGTACAACAGTGCATACCTGAGCATTTTCAAAACGGATTTGTAGGTTGGGTTAACGTTTGCTCAAATAATCGCTTGTAATTCAAACTATATTAAATAGTACCTGTGTACCGAGACAAAGTTCAACGTTAAACATGTAAACTTAAAGAATTATGCTAACTTTTGCATTATTTTGGCTCTGCCCTTGTATTACATTTTCATGCAATGCTGGTTAACGGCGAAACAAGCATTCAAATTTATCCTCTTCTAAATAATATGCGCATCCTTATATTCCGAAACAATATGAACATTATGATAAATATGCAGCACTCTTCTAGATGTAAATCATTATAATGTAAGCAGCAGTTTGTGTTTCATAGGCAATACTATCTTATAAAAATCTCTAACCAATGGATTGTTTGTAATTTTATCAAATAAACAGAAACTTATTTACACAGAGGTCCAGACAGTTTTTATTAAGTTCATACATTTCAGATATTTGAACTATACTCTAAAAGAGGAAAATTATCTTAGCATATAAGGTCCTCATGAAATAGATATACTTGTATAATATGATAGATGACTTCTCTAATTTTCATATAACTTCAATGATTACTTCCTTAACTGCCTGTCACCTGCAAAAATTGAACAAAATATTAAAACAGAAAAAGATATAATAAATGCATAAAGAAATATTTCACTTAAAACCTATCAACGAAACATTTGTAATTCAACCGGGATATAAGACACAATTAACAAAATTTGAATTCTATTTTAATTCTTTCTAATCTATAAAAAGTTATTAACATAATGCATTTCTTTAATATGACTTATAAACAATCGATTAACAATGTGCTCTAAAGTAGCGTAAAATGTTTCAGTCAGAGCAAAGTTCTTTTAAAAAGAATTACTCTCCTTTGTGTTATTTATAAAGAGAAACTTCAGGACATTTCAGAAAGGAAAAAAATTGAAACATTGAAAATGTCCACCCTTTACAAAGGGGTGGATACGGTACATTTTCTTTTTAATAAGAACACCTCATATGTTGGTTGTATTTACTCCCAGAAAACAGTGTATTAATATTTTCTTGTTTTTAGAATCTTTATGAATTATGCCTTTTTTCCTGCATTTTATAAAATTTTACATGTGTTATCCCAAAACTTCCTACACACTAGCAAGAAAGAATAATCCCTGACAAATAGTAATATAACCAAGGTAAAACTGATAGCTATACTGTTTTGTAAATTTTCTCTATGCGTAAATGGTATACTGTCCACTAAAGATTCCTCCTTACAATCAATTCGCAATTGTGGGTCATTTAGTTATGGACAAATCGTATAAGTTATTTAATCTATGGTAAAGTCTCATTCAATATGCCAATGTCGACACAATTCTTCACCAAACTTCAGTATATATATACATGTGGTATCGTTGAAGACAGCGACAGTGATATGCTCTAGAATTGTAAGCTGCTTGATTGTAGCTTGCCACTTAGCAGGTGATCCGTACTATTTCCTGTTCTGTTGAAAGATATAGATGCATACGGTTATGGCTAGAACTCAATGTGTTATGTTAGCTTCTTCTTATGACTGAAGATAGTTATAATTGTAACCCACGTATTAAACAATTTAGGAGATTTAAAAGTATTTAAGAAACACCACATTTTGTGTATTAGTTTGAAGTGGTATGGTTCTCGAGTTAAGGACACACTCGACATTTGTATTTCAAGTAAGGTTAAATTATAAAACGAATGAACATATTTCGAATACTATATAAAATTTAGAAACATAAAGATTTAAATACATAAACACCAATGAATAATATTTATTTAGATTTTTTAAATGCTAAAAGTTCATTTATTTTGACTTAGGACGTACTTCAATGATATTAAGAATAAACTATTTAGATTTTCAACAGTTAAAATTAATATTTCTATAATAATATTACCCCGAAAGCTTCAAGGGAATTAACATAGAAAATAACAGATAGTGTCCTTTAAATTTGTTCTCCTTTCTAAAGATTTCCAGTAAAAATAAGTATGGTTTATTTTTTTTACCCATAAAGGTTTTTATCCATAAAGAAGCAAAATACTTTTTTTCTTATTATTCATTAAGAAATAATATCAATCGCTTATAACTATTTTATAAAATTTTGGTTATATATCTTTGAAATGAAATCAATAATCCATCACTCTAAATCAGCTCCATTTTCCTTGTGCCGAAGTTATGGATTCTCTCAAACGTTTCTTCTATTCTACCTTCTATCACTTACCAGTCATGACAGCTAGATGACCGTCATTACTTCCCATTTTACGTGATAAAGAGCCCTCTACACCACGAATCCTCATATCAGTGAAACAAATCATTGGGTTATCCCCTGCCTGCTTATTTGTTACGACGATGATAGATTATTTAAACCTTAATTGATTCAAAACTATTGTAAATCCAGTAGTTTTGGTTGTAACTTTGGGTGAAAAGTAGAATTAAGTGGACCCAAGGGACTATAAACCCAACTTTTAAAATGTTCTTTTACAGTATTCTTAATATGAGCACAAATAAAATAATTTGTTACGTAAAACGTAATATATAAATTTACTAGTGTATAGATATTTTGTTTATGTATCTATTCTGAATCGACAATACCCAGTACATTTCTAAACATGTTCCAATTTCCTTTTGGAGATGTTGTGTGTGCTCTTAAACGCTTCTCTCTTACTACCTCCATGGATTGCACTAACCATAACCACTAGAAGACTCTCGGTTGATCACGTTTCAGGTGATCAACTGCTCCATTACACCACGAGTTCTCAAAACGAGGACCTTCTTGTCCTCATCTCAACGCAGCAAATCACTGGATTATCCCTTGCCCACCACTTACTATCAACGATAATATATTATTTAAACCTTAGTTGATTCACTGCCATAATAAATTCCAATAACTTTAGTTGTAATTTTAGGAGAATAAATGGGATTAAGAGGACAAGGACTTAAACCTCAATTTTTTAAATATCAAACTATTTACTATTATGTAATACAAGCGTAAACAATGCTGTTACATAAAATGTATGAGAGACTAAAATCTACAACAATAGAAAATTTCATCAAAATACAAAGCATTTTCATAAAATTAGAACCGTTTAACTATATTCAGTAAAAACATTCCTAGTGGACTACATTTTAGACAATCGCCTTTCTTTTTTTTTACTACACACTTAGAATATATATATATATATATATATATATATATATATATATATATATATATATATATATATATATATATATATATATGTATATATATAAACAAGACTAGGTATCCATTTTTTTCTTACATAATACAATTTATTTAAAACCATTATTTAAATTTGTGGGATATTTTAGCAATTTTGTTTAATCTAACAATTTTTACATATATATAAGTATATAAATGTACATAAATGCACTCTCAAACACGCATATGTGTGTGCCTGTGTGTATGTGTGGGCTTTGAGGTGTAAGTATAAAAAAGTTTAGACCTCAATATTTTGTTTTCAGAATGTACAGCAAGGTGAATGATGAAATAAAATATCTCTAGCTTACCAGAAAGCGAAGTAGACTCCATCTCAAATGAAACTTGTGATGTATTACGAGCGAGTATTTTTGACACCAATGTATCAATTTAAAAACTGTTAGGAACAAGGATTATTTTGTTTTATTACACTTTGGAATACTGGTCTCTGAGACCTGAGAATTTGAGTTTTAAATTCACTTCTCGCAGTTCATCTAATGTGCGTGTTAGATAGCCTGTTATAGAGGACAATGCTTTAAAGTGGTTTGAGAATCATTTAGAAAGTGTTGCAAGATTAGATAGGGACAATTTAAGTGAAAAATGAAATTCGAGCATATCATCATCATGTGCTTGTAAAGCAGAGTAGAAATAGTTGGAGAGAGATTAGAAAATAAAAATATGCTCTATATGTGAAACAAAAATAAGAAGTAGATGATGTTTGTTTTTATTACAAGAAGCCTAACAAATCTTGATTGCTATACCAAAATTTGTAGCAAGTTCAAAGAAAACTTAAGAGAAAATAAAAGCTGATCCTCTAAGTATTAGCGTAATTTTTTACTTAAGTCAGAGTTGTTTTCATTATTTTATATTTTATTTTTTAATGTGCAGCATTAAATAATAATATAAAAAAAATTAAAAAATCAGATTAAAGGGTATTTGATTTTTTAACAGTAATAATTATATTATGTAATATTAATCTCACTTTTGTGGCTTTAAGCTTTAATGCATTTTTATTGTGCTTTAAAAAACAAGTTATATTTTTTGAGTTATTTGTGTAACTTTTAACGTAAGAAACCACATTAATTCATTTAAATAGCTTGCAACTGTTAAGAATTTTTTACTTTTATTTAAGGTCATGGTGGATATTACAAAGTGCTTTAAAAAATAATTAACTTAGAGTTAGGAAATTTTTTGCAAAAATAAATTGAATATAAGTAAATTAATTACATTAAAACTTTTCTTAAAACCAATTAATCTTTTTAAATAATTTACTTTTTATGAAAATTTGTGTACATTTTTAGATCCCCTTTGATACTTAAGTTAGAAATTTCTTATTTTTAGCGATAATTCTGTGCACACATAAAAATATTTCCTTTTAAGTTAACTACTCAATCAGTCGACAAAATAATTCCTAAATATATTTTTAACAAAAATAAAAACAAAATAAAAGAAATAAAGTTAAAATTGATTCTCAAGAAACATTTTAAAAATCAATAAAATATTATTAAAAACATGAACTTTTTAAAAAAGTCATCAGATTTTAAAAATATTTTTAATGTGAATTGTTTAGTTACAGTACAATGTATAATTGTACAAAGTTTCATAACTTGAAGTTAATAATGTTGATAAACGTTTGCTAACGTTTGCCGTCCCCTTAAAAATAGCTGTCAGAATAATTCACAAATATGTTTAAAATATATTTTTATACAATAATAAACAAAAATAAAAGTAAAAAGTAGGAAAATTAAATGGCAAGAAACATTTTAAAAATCAACAAAATATTAAAAAAAAATGATTTTTTTATAAAAATTACCAGATTTAAAAATTATTTTTGAATGTGATTTGTTTAGTTAAAGTACAATATATACGTGAACAAAGTTCCATAGCTTAAGTAAATAATTTTCAAAATCGTTTCCTAACGTCTACCCTCCTTGAAAGTAGCGGTCTATGTGCAGGACCTGATTTACGGCGACGAAATCGACGCAAGTGACTGGACTCCTACACTGAAGGGGGATCATGATCTCTGTATAATAATCTGAAAACGAATGGCTAAATAACAAAACGCAAAAATTGCAACATTTGCACATATTGAAATAGTGAAAATTATTTTTAACGCTTCCAATATCTAACAGTACTAGACTTTCTCCTTATTATAACCACTTTAATCTCCCTCAAGAACCTCATTCTTTTTTTCAGTATTAGACTCTCATAATATTTTGTAACTTTTTTATTTTTATAACAAGCTGTCTAGATAACCCAATAAAATTGATCATAAATAAAAATAACTCTAAATTGTTTTTTCGAAATTTGTTATAAATTGTAATTATTAATGCTAGTCGACCTGCTGGTTTAGGTGTTAGCACATGATGTTTCCAGACTGGAAGATCTGGATTCTGAGAAAGGTGGCGGATTACTTAGTTACTCATCAGGGAAACAGAATATCTAATTTTATTGCATTATTTAACTCTCCTCCAAAATATTTTGTTACCGTGCTTAATTCAACTTTTTTTTGTTTAATGAAAAATTTACAAATTCTTTGGGAGAGGAGCACCTCTTCCTAGCTATGCCTATGTGTAGTCGTTTTCAACAGTAACAACATAAGATTTTGGTCTAACTGTTATTAGTTGCTTAACCCTTAACCACAAATTTATGAATATCGTAACATCACGACATCTTACACCGTACATGTAGTAGATAGAAGGTTAGACTTCAAATCTTGCTCGGAAAAAATAGGTATCGTAGAATGATAAAAACAACCAAGAACTACTCAATTTTGATGACTTTACTAATTATCATATGGCATGAGCTACAGCAATTTACTTTTCAGTTCAAATTAATACTGGATTTCACCGATAGCTAAAAAGTTTAAGACATTCTACATCCCCCCCTTTAAGATTTTTTGACGATTGATGTGGGATTCTAGAATCGCTGTTCCTGTACATTATTTTAAATTTTCCTGGTTTAGTATCTTTTTATCATAGGGGGGGAACAGGAATTTAATAATAGGTAAAGTTATTAGTAACAACTGATGACTACATAATTTTCCAAGATCTAACCCCAAGATGTAACTTTTACTTCGTCATGTTTGGCAATAAGAAGTGAAAAATTCCGTTGAATAACTTACAGGCAGTATCTATAACTTACATATTCTAAAAGAAACTCGAAAATTTCATTTGTGTTCAAGGGTTTATAACTACTGATTTTTACATTTCACAACATTCATATAATTTAATGAAAACATAGTTTATTAAGAGATGATGTCATTATTTCTTTAGTTTCAAACTGGATCATTAAAAAGATTTGTTCAATTTTCTACTAAATTGTCTTATAAATAGATTTACAAATTTTTGCTTTACTAATGGTTAAATGTAGCAACTATGCCTCCTTTACACGATTGGGGACAAAAAATTCCGACTATAATACCAGACCTAACATAGCAGGGTTCACTAGAGTAGAAATCAACACCCTAATTCATTGTTTTTAACTCTCGAAAGACCTTCATTTTAACAGTTTAGGATATATGATTGTGTAATACTTTATTTGTGTACTAAGACCTCTGAATTTTTGCAACTTTTCCTAATTTTATATATAAATTTAGGAATATACGCACACTTTCCAAATTTACATTCAGCTGAAAAGAGGAGAAGATATGTATACCTATGACGTATACCTATAAAGACTGAATATCGTCATTTTGACGGCAGTATAAAATATGAACAAAATAAAATCGTGAACACAAAATAATAATAATAAATCCTATTATTAGTTATTTAAACTAGTAAGTTTTTTTCTCCTTTTCCAATAACACAAGTCTGTATGACATATCAGATGACTAAAAACTAATAACAGTTCGGAGTTCATTTTTTTTAGGCTGATTACAGAATTGTTCTTATTTTCTGAATTGATTTTGAAGATTCATCACTGAGAGCAAAATGTGTAAGTCACACATAACATAAGTGTACTTTCGGATACTTACCAATTTAACGAACCACTCTTAAGACACCGTATGATTGGTGAGAATTAATTAGCAAGAGTCCAAAAAGTAACACTAAAGCAGTCAGACTCTCGTATTTCTAAGTTTATTGATGCATTCCTAGAGCAGTTCATATGCAAGAACTGCCTGCTATTATTTCTCTAGCTGCTTTAGAGACCATTAAGGACAATGTTAAATGTGAACGTGGTGCAATCTCCAAAGACGACAGTAATGATGTTAATAAGCCTAAAGACGATTTTATTCCACGATGGATCTCCTAGAGTAAACTTAATGATCTAGCTTGTGATCTGAACTTGTTTATGAAATCTCCAGAATTACTTGTCTCCCGGGTTAAAAGGAAAAAGTCTTCTGGCACCTTGAAATTATTTTTCATGATACATACTACACAGAAAAAAACCTGATCCTTTTAATCTATCATTTTGTTAAAAATTAAAATTTCTATTCCCTTTATTCTACCCTTTTATCATTTATTATATAATTTTATTTGTTTATGCAATTTTTTATTCAAGAATTGTCATAAACTTATTAGGACACGTTCATTTACGTAATGAAAGTGTGCTATCAAATACTTTGTATGAAATAAGGAATAATTTCTAATTACATACATTAAAGTATTGAAAAACTGACGTCTTTTATTTTTTGATAGACAATGGAAGTAATTTTTGGAATCATCATCGTCAAAATTTGACTCAGAGACACTTATAAAGTTTAAAAATGTAGACTAGTGTAATAGATGTTTACACTTGTAAGTAGCGACTTGAAAAGAGTTGCTTGATTAATTTAGTTTTACATATTTTTATGAAAATAATCTAAATATGTATTAATTTGCTATGTTTACTAAGTATATAGATCTAAATTTAAAATATTTATTTTTTTTTATAAAAAAGACATTTAATATTTTATTTTTCTGATTTTATTGTAACCCTTCAAAATGACGGAATTCAATCATTTTGGTGATAAAAAATTATCTTTCTAGTGATAAGATCTAAAAATGCCAGCAAGCATGTTATGAATATCAACTTTATATTCAAATAATCGTTCTGTAAGCGTATTTTAACTTGCTTTTAATAGCTCATTTTCATGTGTGATGAAAAGTTAAACAGCATACGAATGTGCAGAGTCTATTATAAAAATAATGCACTTAAACTCTTAAACTAGTAACTGTAAGCTTAAACTGCAAGATCTTAAACTAGTTTTCAAAATTTTCAAAAAAATATGCAAAAAATCCGTCACACAAAAAATTAACTTTTCGTACAGGATTACGGGAATCCTGTTATATGAGAAGCACAATTATAAAAAAGAGAAAAATGATTTTAATTAGGAGAAAATTTATATTTTTCTTTGTTTGATTATGCATTTCAATTTCATGTTTCAGATTCTAAAATTTTCAGTAGCAGTATAACACTCATTATTATACTTTTACGTTTTTTTTTGTAAATTTGTAATGCATAGACAATTCAAATTGAAAACCTAGCTTTCTGGGGTAATTAATAGGGAAATTGAAAAGTTTTACAATTTATAATTTCACTATGGAATACATGCACATTTCATTACAATCCTTTGAAATGTCTAACTAAATACGTTTTACTTACTTGCTTGATTTAAAGCAGAAGTACTATGTTCATTTACATTCCTTTTTCCATTACTTCTTACCGA
>CM063502.1:80938168-80958168 GCA_032207245.1 Pardosa pseudoannulata | reverse complement strand
TCGTTTCTGTATATACCGTTATTTTTGTACCCTCAAACAAACTATGTTATTACACTAAACCGTACTAGTACGTGACCCGAGCTCAAGTATAAATCGTCAGAAAACGTACTAGTAAGTGTCTCGATTGCAATGTGTTAATATCTTGGTACAAAGCATTTAAAATATGAGTTCTTTTAAGTTAGCTATAACTATTATGTGTTCAAAATATACATTGAAACCGAATTCTATTGTACATTGAAACCAAACGGAAAGAAGTTTTGAGCTAACAAAATTTCATATTTATTTTAAAATAAATTACTTTTGAATTCAACTTCAATGAAATATAAAATTCCTTTATGTCTCCATTCAAACTTTTATAAGTCATGAACTCATTTTGTACCTTGAACTACTTGCAGATTTCATTATATTATAATCAATCATATCTCAATTGTTAACTCCATTTGACAATTTTTTACTGTATTTTAATAGGATAACAAACTTTCTAAACATACGTTTTTGAACAAAAAATATAAAATTTATTTTTTGATGCATTAAAAATTGAAGCTAGACCCACACTTTCAAAATCAAGTTCAGTTTTTGTAGCAGAATAATTATTTTTTTTCTTCTACTTTCTTATTTTAAAACTTAAAATAAATTATTAAGTAATTTTTGTACCATCAATTCGAAATACCCCCCCCCAAAAAAAAAAAATAATTCTGCTAAATAAAAATGCAATTTGGAATTTGGTTTTAATTGAAACTAAAATATTTTGTGCTAATTTTTTGTTATCATTAAAATGCAATATAAATTTATATTACTTTTCAGTTGCTTACAGCTAATTCCAAATGGTTTCAAGCATGTTTATTAGAGCTAGGATCTTCTATTATATTTTAGACTTTAAAATATTATTCATTTACTTAACCCATAGTTGGAAAATCTTAATCTCATTTTGAAGCATATATGGTAGGCATAGTAGTCATTGTAAAACATGAACATTAAATTTTAATGCTCATTAAATTTGGTTACTTACACAGACTTGAATTTACATATAAATGACGAAAATACTAAACTAAAACAAGACAGGCACTTAATTAAATTTTACGTAACAACAACAAGACAGTTATTATTGAATAATATAATTTAGGTGAAAGATAAAGAAAATATTTAAATATTTCCTAAAATATAGTTTTAAGAGCTGCAATAATTTTCCAACCTTTAAAAATATCAGTCAAAATAATTTATGTAAAAGTGAATCAGATTGAAGTAATCTCAACTTGATCAGAAAATATTAGTTTAAAGGGTGTTAGATTATAGCAATTTACAAAAATTTTTATCTTATCTCTCCGATAAAGTGACTGTTGATAAGCTTCATTTTTGAATTTAAAACCGGAAAATTTGTTAGAAATGGAAATGCAGTCGATAACTTATTTCGGTAATAAAATAAATTTTAGCAGACACCACGAAATTTTATGTTGCCGCTGGTAAATTTTTGTGATTTATGCACTACAAGTAATAATCACTTTTATAAATTTTATTCCAGTACTTAAAATTTATTTTTCGAGAGTTATTCAATGTGTTAAAAGGACTGCGAAGATAAACTGTTTTATTTTAATTTATGGTTTTTAAAATTTTTTCTTAGGTCATTTCAACGTTGTCGCACACTTGTTACATGAAAAAAAAATCTGATGCGGACACCTCATGACCTTCTTGTACTTCTGTTATATTATATATCTTTTATTTTGTATGATGCGTTATCAGAATTATTATTTGCACATTTTATTCAAGATTCAAATTCAGCTTCGTTTCTTCAGGTAGCCGTGTTGTCTGAGTAGAGGTTAAACACTGCCATCTAGTAGATACTCTGGTAGTTAATGTTCGTTATATTGACTTTTCGTAGCTTAGATATTACTCGATAATTTTGCGATTACAACACTTTCTTCTTTACTCCGTCACAGGAAGAGATAAACAGTAAAAGTTATTCACTGCAAATGATATATTTTTATTTTTATAGTCTAAAAATTAATTACAAAAACATTATTTCAACGGTTTTAAAATCATTGTTGAAACTGCATCAGACACTTAGTTGTCTTTGAGTTACATTGTTATAGATCAGTAGTGTTAATGATCGTTATATTGGGATTACGTTTATAATGACTGTACTCGTGGTGGAGTCAAGTATTTTGAAAATAATTTTTTTATTACATTTCCATCAAAACGGTCCAATTTATAATTTATTTTAAAAAATTTTGGAATTTTTGGACTTACAGAGTTAAAACAGGACAACGTTTGTTTCGTCGGTATATATATTTTATATTTTATTATTTAAAATTTAATTTAAAATATTATTGTATATTATATATATATTTATTTATATAAAAAGTATTTTATATTATATATAAATATAGTTTTGTATATATGATATTGTTTTATATAGATATATATATAAATGTATTTATATATATATATATATATTATACTATATAGTATATATATATTATATATATATATATATATATATATATTTATATATATATATATATATATATATATATATGTATATATATATGTATATATATATATATATATATATGTATATATATATATTATATATGTATTATATATATATATATTATATATATATATATATATATTTATATATATATGTATATATATATATATATATGTATATATATATATATATATATATATATGTATATATATATATATGTAATTATTATATTGTATTATAATATATATCTTATATAAATAAATATAGATATATTATGTATAAATATATTATAAATATATACATGTATATAAACATTTATAAAACATATATATAAACAAAACAACATATATACACATAAACATATATATATAACACAGAAAAAAATATATATTAATATATTCATTAATAAATACAGAAAAAATTCAGGGGAAAGAAAAAGTAGAAAAAATCAAATTAAAAAAAAACAAAACTAGAAAAAACAAAAAAATATTCCCTAAATAAAAAAAAAAAAAAAAAAAATAAAAGAAAATAAAAAAACAAAATAAAAAAAAAAATTCGAGAAAAAAATATTATTTTAGAAAAAAAGTATATTCAGTAAAGGAGAAACCTATATACTCCTTACCATTTCTTTAAGATTGTTCTCACAGAGCTATTCGCTTTGTTTCTAGTCTGATGATACAGCAACTGATAGTTGAAAACGCAATCACGAAAAATGAAAGTAGTAATCTGGCATTCACAAACGCACCGCCAAAATAAAAGTTAGCTGATGTTGGAGGAATAAAGGTAAAAGCACATATAAAGAGAGCGGAAGATATTCGGAGCACGCAGATCAATGTTTTGTACCACTGATTTAGTAAAAAAAAGGGAGTCTAGATTTTCCTTAATCTATTCCTAAAATGTTAAGAATTTTCTCTTAGGTAGTTCAAGTAAGCGTTGAAGCATGTAACTCCGGTAAAGAATTTTTATCTCGCAAAAACAAATGCACACGTTGCTGTAATACAACATTCACCAGGATTACAGCTCTCTTTCAGTATGTCGAACTTTTTTTAAAAATAGTATGTTAGTTGAAAGTAAAATATGAATACAGTCTCATTTAAATGCATTGAAAAGCCCTGTAACGTGTGTGTTCTATAAAATATTATTTTAATATTTATCTTAAAGTATCTAGTAAGGTTTTATTTGAAATAGATTTGAATTAAAAAATTAAAAAGTTAGTTAACTCCATATTTTTATGTGAAAATTATCAATCGTTGAAGATTTAACTTTTTCAACGATCGACCAACGAACTTCAGCAGCTTGAAAAGTTAAATGATAAATATTCAGTATATTGTTTAGAATAACTTTTGGATTCAGCTAATCTAACTTGTTAACTAAAATTACAGCTCTTTCAGTATTTCTATGTTTTTAAATGTACATTAGTTGAAAGTACAGTTTGTACTTTAAGAAAGCCATTTTTGAATAAACTTTATTAAATAATGACTAGTAGGAAAAAATGAACAAATATAGTTTTATAAAAATTTAGATGCTAGAAGTTTTCATACTCAGTTCTTATATTACCCAAGTTTTTATAAAAATGTAAGCATTTGCAAATAATTGCTTGATTAAATTTCCTCCACGATTTTGAGGCTGGCGTATCTAACTTATGGTTGCATCTTCAAATATTTTCTTCAGATATTTTCAATGTAGATCATAATTCCTATTGTATGGCCAAGGATATTAGAAGGTTAACCACTTGGCGATATTTTCATCTTTAGTTCGGAAACCCATTTTTGAGGTAGTGTTTATAATTCAAAGTATCAAAAAGATACTACATTTTAAAAACCGTGGTCAGTAACTAGTTTCTATAATTTCAAAGTTAAAATAAACAAAATTCTAACAAAGTAACTAGTTTCTATAATTTCAAAGTTAAAATAAACAAAATTCTAACAAATTGATTGACATTATTTGTTTTAAAACAGCATAATGAAACTTGTAAGAAAAATGCTAACCACAAAAAGGCATGTCATTAGAGGTACTGTACAATTTTCTTATAACCAAATGAAAGAATCTATTATTTAAGAAATTTAATTAGATAATTTGGCTTAACCGAGTCTGTGTCTTCCAAACACATCCAGGGATAAGTTAAAAACTAAAAAAATATGCACCATGTACTTGATCTACCAGAACAAATTAATACCAGTGCAGTTTCATGCAATACTCTACAAACTCCCCACCTTTCTCCAGGTCAAAATAGTACAACGGGATATATCTCATCCTATCGGATACTTCAACTTTAGTTGTCTAGTTGCATCTCCCTCAAAACTACTCTAAGCAAACTCTTCCATTGTTCACAGAAATTTAAAGTTTTATTTCTATTACGTAACATCCTCTACCACACTTTATTATTTTCTGCCCTCTGGCTACAGAAAGATCGGTGAAGATTATTCTTTGTTAAAAGTTTCTGTCAATGCCTTTCTCTACTGCTTCGACTACAATTATATTTTTTTGACAAGGACCATCTTCCTTATTGTTGACTTTTAATAGTTATCACAAGTTCAGATTGAGAACCCTGAAGTCTTAAAAGTTAAGGTTTCTGTGATACAGGTCCCAACAATATGTGCTTTTTAAGAAAGTGATAGATCTATCGTTTTCTTCATTTTGCTTTATTTCTCGGTAAATGAACATACAATGTATATTTATATAGATGTTTTGATTGTCCGCCTACGACAGGACGACAAGTCATGCATGATGATAAATTCTACATACCTACTAACCCCCCAAAAAGTTTTTAAATTCAACTTTTGTAGTTAATTAGTAAATGTATGTACCTATTATTTTAAATGAAAAATTCTTTTTGAAGCATTATTATTATTATTTTCCAACAAAACCTATGTAAATGTAACTATACACAATTTTTAAAATGTTAAAATATATCTTGTCTTTTCTGAAATAAATATTCCTTTGATTTTAGAAATAAAACATCTTACACGCTTGGGTGATAAAGATAATTTAAATAAACCAATCATCTTTTAAAAAGTTTGCTGGAAAAATAAAAACAAAACAGAATCTTAATAGCAGTACGATGGAATATATTTCTTTGATCACTTTTCGCCTTATGATGATTGGGTTTTCTTTATTAACACAGAAATTTCCATGTCAAAGGAATATTCCTTTTGGTGTTCTGACGCTCCAGGAAGAAATTTTTGCTGTTTTTGATACTGCCCATAAATGAATAATCCTTGTAACCATTGTATAAGGAATTCAGTTTGAAAAGTGAATCAGTATTAATTATTCGCTCTATCTCTTTCATTGACTGGATTGTTTCCAAGAACCAAGTCCGTTTATTTTATGGAAATTAGAAGAGCTCAAAGAATCTCATCTATCTAGTATTGAATGAGACTTTTATACTCCAATTATTTTGTCCAACCACTTTTAAATGTTTCAACTGTTGATGATAATTACCCTAAATATCTTTAAATAATTCATAAACACAATGCTTCAAATAATATTGAATAAATCGAAATCCAATCATAAATAAAAATAATTATAATAATTTTTCAGTAGTTATTTTGCAAGCTGTTACATACCTTCAATTCTGGCTCGCAATTTGCTAGAATTTAAGTTTAAAAACATGTGTTTTCAGTATTTTTTTTCGTCAATGGTGATTATTTAGATTGATTATGATTCTTGTTTCACTTCATACCGTTTACGTCGTGAACAAAATATTCTGAGTATCATTATTAACTTATTCAGTTGGTAAGGAAACTAAATGATACTTTATTGGTATTTAATTATTAGGTTACTTGTAAATCTTGTAGCTTAAGGCCTTTATTTAGTAATAAATGAGATTTTTACACTTCAGTTATTTAGTCCAACCACTTTTAAGAGTTTTAACGCTTGTTGATAGTTAACCCACAAATCTTAAATAATTTTTTGGCACGTTCATACTCATAATACCTCAAACAGTATTGAATAAATTAAAAATTGAAATAAAAATAAAATTTATCCTGATTTTATTTATTTTTTCAGTAGTCGTTTTGTTACGTAATATATACTTTTAATTCTAACTCACTATTTATTGAAAATTTAATTTTTAAACACTTTTTTTCATTGTATTTTTTTGCAATGGCAATTTTTTGGATCGGTTTATAATTCTTGTTTTACTTCGTATCATTTGCTTAGTAAGAAAAATAACCTCATCATTATTAAATTGTTCAGTTGGTAAGGAAACTAAATGATACTTAATTTCTGTTTTAACGTTAGGTCCTACACTTTCGTAGCTGAAGGCATTTATCTAGTATTATTTTTCCTTACGTCTTTTGTTTATCACGTGAGTAACAGTTGCACAAACACTACATTTCGCCTGAGAAACGGAAATCCTAAATTATTGTGCACCCAAAAAGCCTTAAGAATAATAAACGGTCTTCCATTAATTCGTAGATATATTTTAAAAAGCTAAGTTATGGGGGTTATAATTAGAAATTTCAAACTGCATATTACTGTAATTTACAGATTATCGAGATTTTATTCATGATCTCAGGATTTTACTAATGTTAAATACTAGTAATTAAAAGAAAAATGAATCCCCCTCAAATGAATCAGGAATATATTTTAAATTATTGTAAACAGTATTTAAATTGAAAACTGAGATTCAACAAAGGATAAAAATATATAATCACTTTATTTTAGTTCACCTCAAAAACGTGAAAAATTTCTGCCACTGCACATTGGGTTATAATGAATTTAAAGGTCAAGGATACTGCAATCTCACTGCATTTCAAAAATAATACGTTATGTTAGGCAGAAGCCAGGAAGTCATTATACGCATGCAAGAAAAGAGATTGTGTTGTCTAAAATTGTGTTCGTGCGACAGATAAGTATTGCATATAGATGATGATGGAAATTAGAAAAGAAATTATGGCATAATGGGTATTTTCTCTTAGCATTAATGATTTTCCTAAAGCAGAGATCCGAAACCAAATCTTTAATTAGACGTTGACTAAATTTCATACTTCCGATTTTGTTTATACGCATAAAAAAGGCAAAAGTTTATAATTTTTAAAATTCGCAATAGTAGAAATAATAAAAATTCAAATGTTTATATTCATATTACATTGAATGCATATCCGTATGTATTCTGTGCAATATTTTGCAATATATGCGCAATATTTTTTTTTTGTATTTATATTCTACTGTCTTGCATTTAATTTTTCTTACTTGCTTACATTTATGATGACTAATCATTTGTGTTCACATAGCTATTCTTTTGATTTAGTTTAATCAAATGTAACCAACGTAAACTACATGTGAAAATATATTGCCCGTTAGCATGTATATTTGTTTGTATTCTATGCTTTATTTTGCATTACATGCGCATTATTTTGTTTGTATTTATATTACACTGTCTTACATTTAATTTTTCTTACTTACATTTAGGATAATTATTCATTTGTGTCCACATAGCTATTCTTTTGATATAGTTTATTTAAAAGTTATCAACGTAAACTAGATGTGAAAACATATTGCCCGTTAGCATGTATATTTGTTTGTATTCTGTGCTATATTTTGCATTATATGCCCATTATTTTGTTTGCATTTATATTTTGCTGCTTTAAATTTCAATTTTCTTACTTACATGATGATGATGATTATTCATTTGTGTCCACATAGCTATTTTTTTGATTTAGTTTATTTAAAAGTAACCAATGTAAACTAGATGTGAAAATATATTGCTCGTTAGCATGTATATTTGTATTCTGTGCTATATTTAGCATTATATACGCATTATTTTGTTTGTATTTATATTTTGCTGTCATACATTTCAATATTCTTACTTACATTTATGATGACTATTCATTTGTGTTCACACAGCTATTCTTTTGATTTAGTTTATTTAAAAGTAACCAACGTAAACCAGATGTGAAAATATATTGCCAGTTAGAAATACAAAATTCTATTTTTACAATTAGATAAAATTTTTAAAATACAGAATTGTATTCTATGCAATATTTTGCATTATATGCGCTTTATTTTGTTTGTATTTATATTCCACTGTCTTACATTTAATTTTTCTTACTTGCTTACATTTATGATGGCTATTCATTTGTGTTCACATAGCTATTCTTTTGATTTAGTTTAATCAAAAGTAACCAACGTAAACTAGATGTGAAAATATATTGCTCGTTAGCATGTATATTTGTATTCTGTGCTATATTTTGCATTATATACGCATTATTTTGTTTGTATTTATATTTTGCTGCTTTAAATTTCAATTTTCTTACTTACATTTATGATGACTATTCATTTGTGTTCACACAGCTATTCTTTTGATTTAGTTTATTTAAAAGTAACCAACGTAAACCAGATGTGAAAATATATTGCCAGTTAGAAATACAGAATTCTATTTAAATATATTGCATGAAAGGATTATATGAATTTTTACTACTATTTTTCATTTTTTTATATTTTGAGATTATTTTTCTTATTACATCTGAAGAATTCTTTATGCTACATTGCTTATTTTTTCTTTAGATTTATTTTTAAAATAATTACTTATTTGTAAATCAAATGTAAATATAATATCTTAAAATAAAATATATTTTTATGCAATTAAATAGTTTTATATAAATATTATTGCAATTAATAAATTTTTTGTATTTATTTTGCTTACATTTATTTCTTTATTGTTCTGTGTTTTATATTTGTTCATTGCTAATCTTTTGATTTAAATGCATGCATTTTAAACTCTTACAATCATACTAAAATGAAATATATTTTGAAATACAGTATAGTATTTATCTACAGAATTGTTGTTAACTATATTTTCTATATATATATTTTATATATACTTATTTATATATTTATTTTTTACATTTAATAATCTTACATTAAGATGATATATTGTGTCAAAATATTTTGATTACTTTATTAAAAGTTCAATTAAATAGAGTATTTGATGTAAAGTACTTTCTGTTTTCGATAATATTTTATCTTAGTTACAGTTTTGGTGATATTATAAGTTGTTTATTTATTGATTCTGTGTTTGTATATTTTGTCTGCATTTTAAACATTTTTTTATTAAATATGATTAAATATATGCACTACATAATACTTTACAATCATACTAAAAGAATGTTTTAAAATTAAAGAAATCGCAGAAATAATAGTATTATAAACAAATAGTTGTTCAAAAAGAAACTTAAAATATTATTATATTTTTTATATATATATTATTTTTTGTATATTCTTTAATCTACATTTAAATAACTATATATTCTGATACAAAATATGTTTAAGTTACTTATTCTCTATGCATTAAATCGAGTATTTGATTAGGTAAAGTACTTCTCCAGTTGTCGAATTAAGTCCAAATTTTAACTCCTAGATTTACAATTTTGGTGCGAAAATATTATAAACCGTTATTTATTTATTGAACTCTCTGTGTTTTTAGAATATAGTCTGTCTGCATTGTCAAAACATGTAATTGAAATTTAAATGCATTACATTAAACTCTTACAATCATACTAAAATGAATAAATATATAATTAAAGAAATCGCAGAAAATAATAGTATTAATAAACAAATACAGACACCCTTGTTCAAAAAGAAACTTAACTATATATATATATATATATATATATATATATATATATATATATATATATATATATATATATATATATTATTTTTAACACTTCTAATAATCTAAACATTAAATAACTGAAAATATATTCCTAAGAATACAAAATATGTTTAAGTTACTTATTAAAACCTCTTATGCAATTAAATAGAGTATTTGATTAGATAAAGTACTTCTCCAGTTGTCGAATTAAGTCCAAATTTTAACTCCTAGATTTACAATTTTGGTGCGAAAATATTATAAACCGTTATTTATTTATTGAACTCTCTGTGTTTTTAGAATATAGTCTGTCTGCATTGTCAAATCATGTAATTGAAATTTAAATGCATTATATTAAACTCTTACAATCATACTAAAATGAATAAATATATAATTAAAGAAATCGCAGAAAATAATAGTATTAATAAACAAATACAGACACCCTTGTTCAAAAAGAAACTTAACTATATATATATATATATATATATATATTATATTTAACACTTCTATTAATCTAAACATTAAATAACTGAAAATATATTCCTAAGAATACAAAATATGTTTAAGTTACTTATTAAAACCTCTTATGCAATTAAATAGAGTATTTGATTAGGTAAAGTACCTCTCCCGTTTCGAAATAAGCCCAAATTTTAACTCCCAGATTTACAATTTTGGTGTGAAAATATTATAAGCCGTTGTTTATTTATTGAACTCTCTGTGTTTTTAGAATATAAGTTGTCTGCATTGTCAAATCATATAATTGAAATTTATATAATATACTTAATGTTAAATATATGCACTACATTGAACATATGCTCTACATTAAAGTCTTACACTCATGCTAAAAAGAATAAATATATAATTAAAGAAATCACAGAAAATAATAGTATTAATAAACAGATGTAGACACCCTTGTTCAAAAAATAATTTAACTATATATATAATATGTTTAACACTTTTATTAATTTAAACTTTAAAGGACTGAAAATATATTCCTAAGAATACAAAATATGTTAAAGTTACTTCTTAAAACCTTTAAATGAACGTCGAATTCAGATGCTTAAAAACTTTTTGATATAGAATATTTACTTTCCCACAAATAGTTTTATTTTGTAAATTAAATAACCAAAAATATATATTTCTACAAATTTGTGAAGCAAATTATATTTTATAAAAGTTTCTACATAATGGAATTAGAGCAGTAGTGTCTAAATGGGGGTTCTAATACTATTTTGGTGGTGATTAAATTCCTTTAAAACACGTTTATTTTATTCTTGCATACATTATGATTTTACATTACTATAATATATCCTAAATGACCAAAATCAGCTAAAAAATTCAGCAACCTGAATCAGAGTTTCGAATCAAAATACCAAAGTAACGATTCCTAAGAATACTAAGTATGTTAAAGTTACTTCTTAAAACCTTTAAATGAACGTCGAATTCAAATGCTTAAAAACTTTTTGATATAGAATGTTTACTTTCCCACAAATAGTTTTATTTAGTAAATTAAATAACCGAAAATATATATTTCTACCAGTTTGTGAGCAAATTATATTTTATAAAGGTTTCTACATTAGAGCACTAGTGTCTAAATGGGGTTCTAACACTATTTTGGAGATGATTACATTCCTTTAAAACACGTTTAATTTACTCTTGCATACATTATGATTTTACATTACTAGGATATATCCTGAATGACCAACATCAGCCAAAAAATTCAGCAACCCGAATCAGAGCTTCGAATCAAAATATCAAAGTAACGACATTATAAGATCTGAAATAATTTAATTTTACGATGTCGTGTTAAGCAGAACATTAGATAAGACTCGAGTGCTTCGAAATAATATTTCAGCACAGATGCGTAATTTACATGTCGCCAGATATTTTCATCACATTCTCAGAAAGACTGAAAAATGATAGCGACATCTGTCATTGTCAATTATTAGAGATTACTGCTAGGATTTTGAAAAGCCTTGGTTTTAGAGACTAGTAAATGAGAGATTTTAATATTTAACAGCGATATCGTATGCAAAATTAATATTAGTTTATCTGGAACTGCTCCTATTTCATATAACTGGAAAGTGAGAATTAAAGAATTTTCAAATGTTTACCATATTGCGCAGTATCAGAGATAGCGATGATATTAATTTAAAATAAATACTCTTTATTAAGAATCAGGGAAAACCAATCGTTTACAGAATAAACAAAATAGGATTTGCTACTTACACAATCTAATAAATTTATGAATACTTATCTGAACCGAAAGACGGGATTAAATGAAAACAATACTGTTTTCATAACTAGTCTTAAAATGTCTCTTAGACAAAAACTATTGCTAGTTGTAAAATTAAATTATCCTTTTCAAAATCCTCTCTTGCGTATTAATACAAACTATTTTACAAACTGAAACGTATCGCAAGTA
Source organism: Pardosa pseudoannulata (assembly GCA_032207245.1). Lineage (NCBI taxonomy): Eukaryota > Metazoa > Arthropoda > Arachnida > Araneae > Lycosidae > Pardosa > Pardosa pseudoannulata. Next base: position 80,945,658 of record CM063502.1, on the reverse strand, counting down.
TTAGAAAATCATAGCATTACTTAACCACTCTTTTACCGGCCTCGAACTAATTCAATATTATTTTGTATTTGTTTGTATCCTTCAACGGTTTTTATTCCTACAAAAAACGTTTTCGAGCCCCTTTATTTTCTGTTCTTTCTTTTTTTCTTACATTGTGGGATTTTTATTATATTTTTATCCCCAAATTTGTCCTATCTGTAGACTACTTACACTAAGTAGGTGCTTTGGCGGCAGAAGAGTATACAGTACAACTTGCTTACAATGAGCCCTTATTAAATGAGGTCGATACTTGGTTGGTAAAATGTTAAGCCTGTGGAAGCATAACTCGCTGTTAAAGAGCCAACTCTGGTTATTTGGAGAGTAAAAATTTTGAGGTTCATAAAATGTCTATTGATATCTAGCTCTCCAGCTCAGTTAATTCTTTCTTAGAAATATTCCTTTATTTGGAAATCAGTAGAGACATTGAAAATTATGCATGTATTGATATTAATGTTATCATCTCGAAGGTACCTACTCCCGGGGATAATCTAACTGAAATTCAAGTTGAAGCAGATTAAAAACATAATGAAAGCAACACTGATAAGGATGAATATGAAGGATTGCAATCTGAACCTACCCTAAAAACTCAATAGCTTTTGAATGCGCTGAAAAACTTCAAACGTTTTTCAAAGCCAGGGGTGTAAATGACGATGTTTCCGGGCCATGGCTCTTCACCATGCTTCACCATCACGAAAGAACAATAACACAAGAGGCAATAAGACAATTCAAAGCAAATTAACCTTTTTCTTTTGTACTGTACAGAAATAAAAACTAAATAATAAACATATAGTATGAACTTTTTATTTTTTACAAACTATTTTTTAACAAATACTCGGCCATAGCGAGCAAATATCGCGGTTCCGTCAGATTCATTATAAACAAATTCGACTGTACAGAGTAGATGCAAGGCAATTGTAATTTATAATTAATACTTATGTACGTGTGTGTACTGAAGATCTTGCGTTCACAGATGTATTTTAATTTAATTCAAATAATTTAAATTATAACATATATAGCACATCTTATATACATATCATATACACATATCTAGTAATATATACTTATCTATACATATATACATATCTAGCCACTAGTTGATTTGCATTTAGTAAATTAGGAATACATTAAAGAAATATGAAATTCCACGGAATTTAAGAAAATATCATTTCACACAGATTAATGGTAATATACAGTATCGTTGTCCAAATTTCACTGGAAGAACTGTTTTACGACGTTCCAACAGCGTAGGTTTTCTTATATAGAGAGGTTATCGCCGTAATAAACAATTTGATCATTTACGCAACTAATTATTATATACATAGTGTGCATATAAGATCTTATATTGCATCTATAGATCTAATTTAACACAATTACTTCTTGGTGGTCTTGGATTTAGTAAGTAAGGAATACACTGGAAAAATAATAAGTTCTACTGAACCTAAGAAAATATCGTTGTGAGACAGGTTTATCGCAATAGACAGTATCGTTATACCCGGGTATCACTGTAATAACTACTTTACGATGTCCTGGTTATCGTTTAAATTTGAAACTAATTAAGCCATTCAACAGTCTAAAGGGATAAATGTCTCATTTACTATCACACATACTAATTCTTTGTTCTAAGTAAAATTTATCTCCTTTTAACCCAGAAATGCAAAACATTAAATCCTAAGAGGTAAACTTGAATATTTGAATAAGTCAATTCTTCGAGTAGAAAGATGGTAATTTTTGTTACATAAGGCATTTATTTTAAAAGAAAATATCTTTTGTTTTAAACTTAGTTTCTTTTGTTTGACAAAAGTTTTTAACATTTTTTTTCACATAAAAGAATTGATTGATTATTTCTAACTTATACGTTTAACATCTTAATAGGAAACAATGAAACTTGCTGCAAATATTGACTTTAATGTGCATAACAAACTGTCCAAATTCTCCTCTGAGTACTCTGAAAAACATTTCATTTGGTTTTGCCTCTCAAAGAATTATTCTTTGATCCGAAAGAAAAATCTACAATCTAGCTTTTGTACTTTGCAACTAAAACAATTCAAAAGTTATTAATTTCCATGATAAAATTAAGCTTCTTATTCATTTTCAAAGGAAGTAACATATTAGTTATAGTTCTAACACGAACAAATGACGTTTAATTAAAGAGGAACTTGTGAGAGCTTGATATCGACTTCCGGTATGAAGAGACATTTTAAATTTACGGTAAAAAATAAGTGCTTTTTGGAAATCACTGAAGGGTTATGCACTTTAATAATTTTTCTTCATTCTAAAATCTTCACAAATGTTAAATGTACTATTTATTAGAGTATATGTCGATAAGGTAGTGTGTAAACATTAATGCCATCCTATACAGATGAGTTAGATTAAAAGTAATGAATGCATGTTCTCATTTTCGTTATTGCAATAGTAAATATATCAAACAAAAAACTTTTGTAGCTTGTGATCCCATTATGATCCCAACATGAAACTTTGAGGATTAATTAACAATAATATGAGCAATTTTTGAGATTTTTTTCAAAATTTTAAAAACTTGGCTTTTTGAGAAATTTAAATTTTAAATTTTAATTTAAATTTAAATTAAAAAAAAATTTAAGTCATCATGTGTTGTATATCATATGAAAGCCCATTAAAAAAGGTTTAAAATAACACCTTGAACATATCTCTAGCTTAATTAGGTGAGTAGCAAGTGTAATTTAAAGGTATGCCGATAGTGTACTTTTTAGACAAATCTGGCAAATTTAAAGCTTTATAACTCCCAAACCAATTATTATTTGAACATAAGATTTGGGGATTTTCTTTATTACCATGAAGTCACTTACTGTACCAAATTTAATCAAAATTGGAGGAGGTCAGGTAGAAACCTTGTGTTGATTTGGTATGGAATTACCCTGAAATAATTTGTTGATATTGTTAAAAAATACCGAATTTTATTGCTCTAGACTAGTGGTTCTCAAACTGGGTACCAAGATTCCTCGGCTACAACAGAGAGAAATCGAAATTATTAAAGAAGACATGAATATATTTGAAATTGATATATTATTATATATATTATATTATAATAATATATATATATATTATATATATTATTATTATATAATATATAATAATATAATAATATATAATAATAATATATATAATTATATATAATATATATATTATATTCAAATATATTATTATTAATTAATATATTTGAAGTTGTTTTTCCTAGCGATGTTCTACTGTCGAAACGTTCAAAGAATTGTCTTTGTATTTATCCCGAAGTGAGACCGGTTTCTGCTTTCGTGGTTCTCAATCTTAGCGCCATTTTACCTTGGGGTACCGAGCATATGCCAAGGATGAAAATAGTTTAAGAAACAGTTTAAAAGTCACTCATCTAGACCATTCAGGCTTTAAGTTTCAAGTTAACTATGGCAGGAATGTGTTTATGTCTAAATACAGGTCATTAAGGTACAGTGGGCACGTCTTAAGATTGATATACTTTTTATTTATTTCTAAAACTGTGTTAGATACTGCTAAAATATTTCGTTCAGAATCCTGAATTGAAGTTTTTCAAAGCTTAATTACATTATACCGAATTTTTAAATATATTTACATCTGATTAAATCCCCTCAATATCAAAGAACAGTGACATTATTGATTATTTTGTACTAAATATATTTTCCCATTCTTATTTATCCCTTATAATATGTAGTAAGAGAATTTAATAATAATTGTAAACATGTTGTTAGCATGATGAATTTGATTAAATCATGTATTTTATTTAAAAAAAATTGCTTTGAATATTAAATTTTCAGCTTCAGATTTCAAGATGAGCACTGAATATATGCATTTAGGTAAAACAACAAAAAATATTTTACGTCTCTCCTCGAAATCAACGGGATTTTGAAATGAAGATGAATATTGAAGAATAAAAGAAATCCGTAATTTTTCTGCTATGTTAATCAGACACAGAAATGAAAACAACGTTTTAATGGAAAAGCAAGGTAATTGTAACTGACAAGAAAACATCTAAATTTTATACAAATTTTAAAGGAACCTTAAGGGGCAAGATAGAAAGTCAATGTGATGGGTGACCATGTTGATTTCCATTCATTTTTTCAAACCGTTGAAAAAGGCTTGATAGAGCTACTCTCGTTGTATTTTGCTCCCCGTAGATTTTCGAACGGTCTTTAGTCCTTATTAGTGTAATACCTTAAAGCTTAAAATCACGTTTCGAGTACATAGAATGTTGCAAAGAAAATGAATATACTTAGATTGTTTTTGTACTTTAAGTCGGATACTTAGTTTTAACTGATATTTAAAGCTGCATTAAATCTGAGTAAGTATAGTTTTCAGTCTGTTGTTGCAAAAAAGTTCAATTACATTCTCTTCGTCAAACTTAAGGAAATATTATTTAAAGAAACGGAATAAAAATTAATAAAATATAATTAAAGAAAATGTAGCCGAGCATTCAACACGTCTCGTCTCTGCGTGCAAGGAAGTCAAGATTGCCCAGAGGCGTCCTTGGGCTTCCTTCACAGCATCCTAGAGTGCCGCAGCTCACATTTTGGGAACCCCTGCTGTATAGTATTATGGCTAAATCTTCTTAATGGTATTCCCTCTTACAGAGATCAATAGTAGAACTTGACCCAATGTGAGCATAGCTTTAGATTTCGTAATATCCCTTCTGCTATTATTTCGATTTATTTGAAATTTTCGTAAAACACAAGTGACTAACCAGGAAATCCAACGCCCTTTTCCTAGGCAACACATTGGCTATTACCTCATCAAGGTGCGACATGACCTTTCTTAGAGGACCTCTCACAATCTAAGAAACGACATTAGTATTTCCTCTTTCAAGTCCTCAGAAAAACATTAGCATTGCTCAAAATTCCGGTTAATGATATATATCCTACACGGGCATTTCCTTCCAAGTTCATCCTTTTCCGATACTCACATGACATTTCATAATATCGCTAGGAAGTTTAGACTTACAAATATAACAAAAAGGAAGAGTCTTTAAGATTTAAGCTTCAATTTGAAGATAACAATTTTTTTGCGGAATTTTGGGTTTCTTTGGGTGTAGAAGGATGTCAACGTCTTGTGAGCAACGAATTAATGTCCAGGAAGAATATTATCTTATAAATAGGAAGGAAACGTGCTATTTTTAGTCTAGTCTTCCGCTTTAAGAAATACCTTTTTGTGAAAATCATTGACTGATCAGGGGAATTCCTCCTTATAATAACGACTGCAGTTGTATTAAGAAAATGCAGTTATTGTAGTTTTATAGTAATGAAGTAAACAGTGAATAAGTTGCTGTATGAAATTTAATTTCCTTACGGGATCAAACAAAAGACTAACTGTTGCTTTCAGCGCCTTAAACCAACGGCAATACATATACTCACACATATAGATTGAATGTATAAGCTCAAGTTTGTAATAAATAAAGCTAAGACATGCAAACAATTGTAAAACAGGTTATGCAATGATCCTCTGAAACTAATGCACCAAGGAAAATATATTTAACGAAGAGTAAGTAAGAAATAAGGGGAATTTTAATAACCAAATTGTTAAAGTAAACATACGTTTTGAGTCAGACAACATTAAGGTAAATATATTTTAAAAATAGTAACCAGTAAAACTAGGCATAATACTAATTATACACCAGCTCTATTTCAGGCATGGGTCTTGGTTGGTTTTACCCACGTTAGTGTATTAATATATTTAATTATATTTCATTTTCATTTTATTTTCATTATTTCTTCAGCTTTTTTTTCCAGATCATCATAAAATAAAAAAAAAATTTCTCCTTTTTCAATGCTTTTTTTTTTACAAATTTTTAAATAACACTCAAGCTTTTAAACAATTCCTTAGTTCTGACTTTTAAAAAAGTATATTTTAAAAAAATATAATGTACACGAAAAAAAAGGAAATTTACCTACTTAAAACCTACTTTGAATTTTGAGTATTAAAAACTGAAATTTTATATCAAATTCAAGTAAAGTGTGTGTGTTTTCTCTGTTCTAAAACTGTAAAAGTATGTGATATTCAAAGGTTGAAAAGTATAATCAGTTTAGAAATTGAAAATTAAAACAATAAAAAGTGCCTAGAAAAATTAACTTCGATTAGATTTACAAATGAGTTTCTAACATATTTCAAAAGTTTTTATTCATGTAAGTATATTTTTATTTTTTTAGCTAGTGAATATATTTTATATATTTTTTAATAAACGCATTGTTTTATAGAAGCAAAGAAATTTTTAATAAATTTAAGCCCTAATTAATGGTCTAAAAAGAATTTTATTCTATTCAAAGCAAAATAATTTATCTAGAGTTGAAAATTGAGTATTTTACTGAATGCTTTTCAATTCGAAGGTTCTAAAATTTATAAAAAAAGTTCTATGTCCCTTTTTTAAACAAAATAAATAATTTTAATTCTATTAGGATGAAAAAGAACTGTTAAACAGAAACAAGTGAAAGTACAAAATAAAATGCTTAAATTTCAGGGAAAATATAAAAGATATATATAAAACAAAATTAAATTATTTAATTCAATATAACATTTCAACAAAGAAAAAACGAAATATCTTTGAATTAAATTTTAAGACATTTCAAGTTTATCCCCGGAGAAAAGGTAGAAATTTTAACTCTCTGAAATACTGAAAGAAAGGAAAAGGCAAACACTTTATTTACAATTTTAAATCATATTTTATTTTCCGAATAAAATTGATTTTAAAACAGAACTAACTTTTAGGGAATTTTATTTTACGGTGAAATATAATTTAATTTGATTAATACCGACTCTATTTCTTATATAATGTCGATAACTAAATGCTTATATTTTATCTAAAATGCTCTTAACTATAACAATATTTTTAAAATTAATTAAATATATAACTTCACAAATGAAAAAGTCAAATGTTTAGTTTGAGTATCACTGAGTATAACTTGCAATAAATTATTAACCTGTCTAACTTTCCTACTTAACTTTCCTAGTAATGCTTTATGAGATTTTTTTTTTGATTTTTAATTACAAGACCTGTTACGAAAGTATTTAAAAAAGATACGTGGAATTGAATAGGTAATAAGAGTTCTTGTCATAACCCTATAACAAAGGCTATTCTGAAGATATGTACACACAAAAAAAAAGTTTCAGAGAATTTAGTGCTATCTAAACAAGAGATATCAAGATAAGTTAAGTAAAAACAAACAGTAATTGAGGTTTTTAGTTAAGATTAGTTACTAGAGGATAAACACATGCACACACACACACACAATCACGCACAAAAATTTTCAAAGAAATAATAATATAGTGTTTTCTAAACAAGAGATATAAAAATAAGGTAAATAGAAATAAAAAATAATTGAGGTGTTTAATTGAGATTAGTAACTAGAGTATAAACACGCACACACATAAAAAAGTTTGAAAGAAATAATAATATAGTGCTCTCTAAACAAGAGATATCA
>CM063502.1:80923168-80925668 GCA_032207245.1 Pardosa pseudoannulata | reverse complement strand
TAAAAAGCCTCTTCTACAGTTCCTTTCATATAACATCGGATACGTTTTTTTTAGTAATTCAGGTAAAATATCAAGTTTTTTTAGTAGTCTGTATAATAAGGAACTTTAGTGATGTGAAAAAGACCAATGAGATAAATTCTGTACAGGATTAAAAACGCCTAATGAATCCTACAGTCTGCGTTTCTTTTGAAAGGGAATGATACATGAATGTTTAAAAAAAGCTGTTTTATAAAAACATTAGCTATTTTTCATCCTGTAATACGCAGCATGAATGTTAATCTAAAAAACACTGAAGTTATTTCTGTGTGTAATAGAAAGAAGTTGAAGAAATCTACAAAAAAAAAAAAAAAAAAAAAAACTACTACTGCAAAGAAAAATTACCCGACTTTAATGAAAAGCCGCAATATATTGGGCAAAATAAATGGTATTTATAAAGAAAACTTTTCATCAGATAAATAACATATAATGCCAACCTACTCATAAATTCTTTTCCGATAATGGGAAATTTGTTTAGAAAATCAATAAAACTCATAAGTCAACATGTATCAAATGAAGCATACCTTCGTTAATATGTAAGAGAAGATGTATTTTAAAAGTTTCAGTTATCAGTCATACATTTCTTTAAGTATACATTTTATACTTAATATTTTACATAGTTACATAGATATTTTCTAAACAAATTTTCGCCTATTACATTGCTACTTACATGACGTTCATGAGCCAGCATCGTGTGCTATAAGAAATACATAATTTAAATCGAATTCAAAGGTAAATTATAAATTTAGAATATCTGTTCCTTGTCACCTAAATGGAAACTAAATGAAATGAGGGTGAAAAGACCACTTTCAAGGGTGATCGGAATGGAGTAGATTCTTTGACATGATATAATAAAAGTAGATTTTTTAGGTATTTTATAATTTGAGTAATTCCAATAAAAGATTAGTCATTAAGAAAAAAAGTAAACTTATTCACTAGAAATTATGGTTTTTTTTGGCTAGTTTTGAGAGCTAAGGTCAACTTTTTTTGCAACCGAAGGGATAATGAAACCTAAAATTAGCTGTTTAAGGTATTTAATAATCTAAATGATTCCATAGGAAATTTATTTATTAAGAAATAATGAAGTAAAATTAAGTAGAATACATTTTGAGAATTATCATAGAAAAATTTAATTTAAAAAGTTACTCTTTCAAGCATTTAAAATTTTTAGAAGCTAGAACTTCTATTAATAATTCTTGTGAGCATATTTTCCTGACATATTTTTACTGATTACATTACGCCTAATAATGACTGACTGGGTAGGGCTTTGAAACTCTGCTCTTCGAAAAGCTGCTCTTTGAATTCAAATTCTGCTGCTGGCATTCATGCTCATAGTCATTCGAAATCATCTTTAATCCGTAGGTCCAGGTCTCATTAGCCCTTGAATAGCTGAATCGTAAACCAAATCAAACCAACCCTGTCATATTACAGTATTATTAGCTTGTGCGTTTTTCCTAATTACATCACGCACAATAATGGCTGACTGGGTAGGGATCTGTAACTCTACTCTTCGAAAAGCTGCTCTTTGAAAATAATTCTGCTGCTGGTTTTTCATGTTCATAGTCATTCGAAATCATCCTTAATCAGTAGGGCCAGGTCTCATTAGCCCTTATATAGCTGAATCATAAACCAAATCAAACCAACCCTATCAAATTGCAGTATTAGTAGCTTCTGCGTTTTTACTGATTACATCACGCCAAATAATGGCTGACTGGGTAGGGCTCTGTAACTCTACACTTCGAAAAGCTGCTCCTTGAATTCGAATTATGCTGCTGGCATCCATGTTAAATAGTCATTCGAAATCATTTTTAATCCAGGTTTTTAATTAAGGTCCAGGTCTCATTAGCCGTTTTATATGTGAATTGTAAACCAAATCAAACCAAGCCTATTACATTGCAGTATTATTAGCTTCTGCGTGAAGGACACATTAATTTCATGTACAGTATCCTATAGGAAATATCATAGATCATATTACCCCCCTCCCCTCTAAATCAGGAATAGTTCTTCGTAGTGACCTAAATAGAACATAAATGGAAGGAGGAGAAAAATTCTCCTGGGGGTGATTCAAATTGAGTGAATCTTTTGGCGTGACATCCCGAACACATAACATGCGTCAGAAAATGATGTTAGCCCGTCATGAGGTGTCCAGTAACAGTATTAGTATAGATTTCTGAATTTTGAGAAAACAGGGTATCATATTAGGAGTAAGTTTTAAGTAATAAGTCAAAGGTTTTGCTAACTATTTATGATGAGCTATTTAGAGTATTTTATAATATGTGATCCAAGTGAATTACTGTCTGTAGTAATACTCATTCTTTACAAGGAATAATGAGTATAACTGCAGACTAATTTAAATATAATATAATTAAATATAATTAAAATAAATATAATTAAAAATATTTTTTATTTATTTTTAGTTTTTAAAAGTTAAAACTTTATTAATTTTTATTTTTGTTCAGGCAAT
>CM063502.1:80825668-80920668 GCA_032207245.1 Pardosa pseudoannulata | reverse complement strand
AGAAATTTCTAATGGGGGTTCGCCCTCTTCAAATCTTATCTCAAAACTAATACAGGAATCCTCACACACACACACACATACACACACATATATATATGTGTGTGTATGTGAGTGTGTATGTTTATATATATATATATATATATATATATATATATGTGTGTGTGTGTGTGTGTGTGTGTGTGTAAGGAAAAATAAACTAAAACTGAAGATATTTTGTATAAAAGTCCTAAAAGTGATCTAAAAAATGTAATGTCAACGAGCATCCAATAAACGTATACATAAAAGATATTGAAGTAAATTTATACCTTAAGGCCCTCGTTACAGCTCCAGAAAATTCTCACGGGCTTTCAATAGGGTGAACATCCCTCGGGTTTTTACTTTCTTTTTAATCAGCACTATAAATTGACCAAAAGCTACTTTTCTTTCTCCCATGCAACGGATTTAGTCAATTAAAACTTTATACAATCCTAGCTGCCAGTTTAGGAATTTTCGAACAGAAGTTTGGCTGTTGGAGACATATTTTTATTTGGTTTCTGTACAAAATATTACTACATGTTTTCAGAGATTTTCTTATATTCTAAAACTGTCAACAGGATCTTGTTTATGTCATCGTTAAAAGGAAAGAAGCCCCAGCCGATGACGATTGCGGCAATAATTACCCTTCATCACTGAAATAGTCTACAGAAACTATTAAAATTTTATTTACAGACCTTACAACTGTTCTATGTGTAAACTCTTGATCCCCCAACATACATATATGCGGAAGTCCAGTTTGTGCTAAACTGTAATCAACATGGTACTAACAACAGTTTTCACAGCATGTGTGCTCGTTTCACGGCGTTCTGCTAATTCATGTGGTAAAAAGAATAAGAAAATGAGGCATACTATATGTATAAAATTTTATTTGAGTTATAAAACCACCATAAAAAATACCACACGGTGTTAAATCCGGTGAACGTGAGGCCTTTGAAAACGATGTACGTCAACTTTGGAAGTTCTCCCAATCCAAATCTACTGCCATCTAATGTCAACTAGAATAATAAAATAAATTTAAACTGCTTCTCTATGTTCGTTTTTCTTGAATTTAACTTAGTTTGTTTACTATAGTATTTTAAACCCCCGAAGGGAATTACGATTAGCTCTGTACACATATACAGTAAATTTTGAACTGACTACAACAAAGGGACTGATTAGACTAGAAATTCCTTGGAACCTATTCCGACTTGCTACGAACATCCATGCCAATGGTGAGAGGCTGAAGAGTACAGAAATGCAATGTCCTATGTGAACATCGTCCAACCTTTTTAGCGGATATTTATACAATTTTCACTATATATGATTCCAAAGAAAATTAATTTAAGTGCAATAAAATTTTTAAGTAAGCTTAAAAGAAAATATAGAAAAAGAAAACTGTACACACTTTTCAAACACTGAAACAGCTCTTTAAAAATGCTGTATTTATTAGAAGACTAGAAAATTTTCAAATTATTTCCTTCAAGTTAAAGCTTTTTTAAACAGAATATTAAACAGCAGCTCTTATTGTATCTGAAAATCGAGATTAACACTGAAATAAAAGAGAAAAGTTAAGTTTGGAGGATCGAGCAAAATAAATTGGAAACAAAGGGAGAAAAGGGAAACGTTAAATTATATGTAAAAATTTCCGTCAGAAAAATTCTCAAATATAAAAAGGAGTTTAATTTTGAAAGTGCCACAAAAAACTGTTCCCTGGTGAACGTATATGTTCTAATCATTAGATATAGGGTTTGAAGGAGATAACTTTAAAAACATTTGAGTTTCAAATAATTCCGAAAATTAAGGGAGTACTAAAGACATAGATAAAGAAAATCGTTCCACTAAAATTTCGTACGCTTCTTCAATTGCTAAAATAAAAAAGAGAGTGATGAAATTATGTTGGCATAACCGATTGAGATTACTCCATATGAAAATTATGATTTTAAAATTTTGACTAGTAACTCTGAGATTTAAATACATAGATCTTCAGACTTAAATGTATATATATATATATATATATATATATATATATATATTATATATATATATATATATATATATATATATATATGTAAGGAAAATTCTCAGGGGTTTTCAAAACTTAAATCAAGGGTAAAAATTCCCGCGTCTTTTTACATTCCCCTTTTTAACCCCTAACCTAAATTGACCACTGGGGCTACAGGTTACGCCCTCAGAGAAGGGGCCTGGCCAATTATAAACCTACATGGCCCTAGCGGACAATTTAGGAAATTTCCAAATAAAAAGGAGATACACACTAGCGGAGACAGATTTTCCTAGAGATATTTTCCCACAGATGTTGACCCAGGTGTTAATGGTCTTGTAAATAGAACTTTATGCTAGCTGACCCTTCAGTTTGTCCCTATGATGAAGTGGGAACCCGTCCTTCAAAGTTGTCTTAATAAAGGTCTATAGCTGAAACGGTATCATTTTTATGGCCATGACTGCAACACCCCATCGAGAAGTCAGTCTCATTACATATATATATATATATATATATATATATATATATATATATATATATATATATATATATATATATATATATATATATATGTCAGGTCTAAAAAAGGGGCAGTTGGAAGTTATGTAAGTTAAAAACAATTTAAAAAAAAAGAACTCTTTTATATTAATAAAATAAATGACCCACGCTCGAGTCAGCTTTCAGGATAATCCGGTCAGGCGGAAGCATTTCTGAGCTATTTGATGAGCTTGCAAACAGATAAGTTGGATTTGGCACGTTGACATGGAGCGGTCAACACTTTCACTCATAGCTCTGCCACGGACATTGAAAATGGCGCAAGTTGCTTTCCTTAAGAACGATGTGTTAAAAAACTTATTATTATCAAGAAGACTTGTCCATTCGCCTTAACTCTGCACCACGACATGTCATATATATATATATATATATATATATATATATATATATATATATATATATATATATTATAGATACAGAAACAAAACATTTGTTTCTGAATGACGTGATCTATAAAATAAACACATTTTAGTATGTGGTTAAGATATGTCTGTACCTACCATACCACTCGCTTAAAATAAAATGTATATGAGGTATTAAACTATTTTTTACAAAAATTGTGTATTATTAATTATTCTATAGATTGCAGTCTTCAGATCTGTGTAATTTAAGTCACAGGTTTATACCTGTACTCTAAATTAAGATATCCGGCTGACCGTAATTTAACATGTTAATTCCGCACATCTCTGGCCACGTCAGAATCTCAATTTGACAAATAAATGTTTTGCAAAATTCTAATTTAGTAAATTTTGTACATTTTTCATTATTATAAATTTAGGCGAATTATTTTAGGATTTGAAACGAATCTTAAATGTTTCACAAATCTGTACATAATTTTACTAGGACATTACTAAGACTTAGTGTCTATAGAAACATATACACTTTCGCATTGGACTAAGACTCACTTAGAAGTTATGATGCAGGTTAAGAGTTTAAAAGAATTGTTAGTCTGTATTGTGCACGTTTAAAAATTTTCAATTAACATAGTTTCAGTATTAGAATCATAGACGTGAAATATCTGATATAGTTTCATGAAATTGTTCCGGTTTCATAGTTTAGTCATGTGGTCATATTTGATATGACTTTCACGAAGCTATTGAAATAATTCACTTTCCCTACAACCAAATCAGGGCTAATGAACATATTTATAATATCGTTTACTATTTCACTGCAAAATGATTCTAGCCTCGGTGAAACGGATGGAGAAATATGTATAGCGCTTTCCCCATACGTTACACAAAGGATTTTACTTCCTACAAAAGACCGAAAGGAACCTCTTATTGGCTAACGGATGTAATGTGTATCCAGACTTTGCTGTACATCAGGAACCCCAATTAACTTTTAACTACGCTGGACGTACTTTGTGTGATAAAACTATCTCCAGTTATTTATTTAAATAAATTTTTAACTAGATTCAAGCTTAATAATTGATCTTAAAAGCTCGCTGTAAGAAGAGGATAAGAAATTCCTGTATCAAAGAAAATTCATCAAATTGAGAGATTAGTGTCAAACGGACTTGGACGAAACACTTTAAAATTACGATAATTCAACTCATACCAAAATGACATCACGACAAGGAGTTAATAATGATAATAGGGAATCGTGCCAGATGACATCGCAATAGATTCAGGGTTTGTAAATTAAGTATAAAACACTAAAATTCCCGATTAAAGAGGCCTTCTAGCCATTTTAAATTGTGCTGAAGATCAAGGCGTGATTATATAATGAACTAAAAACCCATAGCGTATTTGTAACTCGCTCCTACGCTGTAAACTTTTTTAAACTTCGATTGCTAATTCTTGAATTTCAGTTCCATGCTAAAATACATATATAAAACCACAAGCTTCAAGGCTAAAGTGAATGTGCTTAACAATGCTCTTCAGTTATATCTAGCCTAAACTTTCTTCTTTTTTATCTTTTAAAAGGCAGGAAGTGAATTTAGAATCTGAGTATGTTCTTATATATACACTGTCTACCAATAATTATTTAGACACCTTTGCAAATGACGATATATGCGGTCCTGAGCTACGTCACCGCTTCCACCGGTATACATTGTAGAGCAGCCGCAGTTCGGAGATAATTATCGGGTATCTTAAGAGACACATCTAGCGATCTGAAGTACCCAAAATCGACAGTGGTCTATGTGATTAAGAAGTGGAAGGTGAACGGTGATTGTCGGAATGTGCCCCGAGTCGGCAGACCAACGAAACTGGGAGATAGGGACCGACAAGTGTTGTCCAGAGAAATTCGGAAGAACTGCACCCAACCGATGGCCCCTATCCTCGAGGAGTTTCAACAGGCATCCGGGAGTATTGTTTCAATGAATACCATCCTTAAGGAAGCACATCTACTTATTTTTCATGGTCATGCTGCTGCCCATAAGCCTTTTATCACAAAGTCCAACCGCGCTGCTCGGTTAATGTGGTGCAAAGCACATCGAAATTGGATCGTAGATCAGTGGAAACGGGTTCTTTGGAGCGACGAATCAAGTTTCACCCTTTACCGTTTGGATGGCAGGGTCTGGGTCTGGCGTCTGCATGGAGAACATCTCCTGCCAGAATGTATTGTGCCAACAGTCAAGTTCAGCGGAGGTGGAATTATAGTATGGGGGTGTTTCTCCTGGTAGGGACTGGGACCCTTGGTTTCCATTCATGGTTAGCTCATCGTCGATGCCTACTACACTATTTTCGATAACAATGTGCTTCCAACGTTGTGGCAGTTTTACGGGTTGGACCCATGTTACTTTCAGGATGACAATGCCAGTTATCATGTTTCGAGGTTACGAAGGCTTGTTATAGTGCCAATGGAGTTCATCGAATGGACTGCCTGCAAAGAGCCCAGACCTGAACCCTATCGAGAACCTCTGGGTCGAGTTGGATCTCCGAATTAAGGGTTGCACTACCCGTCCAAACTCGTTGAAGGAACTTGTATGTCTACTCCAAGCCGATTGGAAGACAATACCACTAGCTGTAATACAAAGACTTGTGGAAAGTATGCCCCGGAGGGTTCACGCTGTAATTGCTTCTCGTGGAGGCACTACCAGCTATTGATTTTGAATAAAGTTAGTTATTCTTTTCTATCACAGGTGTTCAAATACTTATTGGTAGATAGTGTATATGTATATATTTATAACAAAATAATGGTCAATTATTTGCAATGACTTAATGAGACTACATATAGCATGCGTATTAAATTAAATTATGTTCAGTGTTAAATTCATCCCACTTTCTACCATTGTTTCTAATTTGAAAAAATTATTTTCAAATAAAAAATAATAACTTTTGAACTCGTCACTTTTTTTAACAGAAATAAGATACCAACATTTCATCATCTTTCCTTATATATATGATTTTTTTTTTGTCTACTCCTAATTTGAAATCTTAACTGCAACCAAATGAATTATCCGATTTTAAAAACTAAATTAAAAAAAGTTTTGTTTTAGAATGTAATAGCCCATAAAGCTTTTTTAATTGCACTTATGCAAAAATATTTTCAAGACCATAACAATCAAGGATCATTTTCGAATGTTTAGCTTTCATTGATAAATAAGTGGAACGTGACATAATATTAATATATACATAATTTTTCATACAAAGCAATTACAAGGTACTCGAGAAAATATTTTGGCTTTCTGGTTTAGAGGTAGAAAAAATTCTTTTGTACATATATCCATTTTTTTTTAATCCCAGCATACACATTAGGAAAATAAATAAAGTAATGAGAAGAGGGAAAAGGGACAAAGTTTTGTTTATTTTTGAAAATAATAAGGTACTTATGGTAATTTCTTGCTTAAAGAAAACGGAATGAAAAGAAAATGATAATTTGCTTGGTTAAATCTAACCTATGCAAGCATACCTTAGAGAAAGTCACGCAATTACGAAAGCAGAAATTTAGAATTCAATGCAGATTTATTGATGAGCCTTTATTTAACATTAACACACTCCCACACACATACATACAACCATATATATATGTATATATATAATATATATATATATATATATATATATATATATATATATATATATATATATATATATATATATATATATATATATATATATGTATATATATATATGTATATATATATATATATATATATATATATATATATATATATATATATATGACATGGTCCGAGTAAACACACTAGAGTCCTGACATCAGCTTCATATCTTTATTTAAACTCACCAACACTCTACTCACAATGGCGTCTCATTTTGGCGCCCAACTGCAAAACAAAGGCAGTTTTCACTGCTTCGAGGAGCCACGCCTGCCTATAGTAATTGCTTATTACTCTCTCCCTATATCACTGCGCGTGAGCCGTATTTATGTGACTAGTAACGCGAGGCTCGTTACTCCCATTAAAAGAATCCCTAATTAAATCTCTTATATTACTCTATATTTTTATCCTGACACACACACACACACACACACACACACACACACACATATATATATATATATATATATATATATATATATATATATATATATATATATATATATATATATATATATATATATATATATATATATATATATATATATATATATGAATGTATGTATGGGAAAAATAAGCTAAATCGGCTAATGTAGAGAATTTGTATAAAACCCCTAAGAAGGTTTCTTAAGATATATACTGTCAGAAAACTTCCCTTTAATGTGATAGTTTGATCATGCCGAAGTAAATTTGTAGCCGAAAGACCTCATTAGCGTTCACGGACCGAGAAGATTCTCAAAGGTTTATAAATGTAAAATCAAGGGCAGATACCTTGCGTCTCTCTGCTTCCTCCTATTTAACCCCTAATTATACCACTTGGACAGCAGTCCATATCCTCAGGGATGAGGTATAACTAATTAAAATTTTGTAGTACCTTAGCGGGAAGCCCAGTTCCGTTGATGACACTTCGCACTCCCACGACACAGGTTCGAGAATCAAACCCCGGTCTGGGCAAGATTGACTAAACCTTTCACTCCTTTAGTGGGGAGACAAACTGAGGACCAAGCATTCTTGGGAACTAAACACTGGGGGCTCCGCATAAGGTTGACCAACAAACCGGGACATATGCTTTGAATCCCAGGGCTCTTGGTCTCGAAAACGGAGATTGGCACCTTGGGGTCTAGCCCCCAAGTCGGGCCGCCGAAGAGTAAGCTAACGGCCAATTCTAGAAATTCAGGAACAAAAAGGTGGTTACAAGGAACAAAAGGTATACGTTACCGGAGACAGATTTTTACTTAGATTTTTCATGTTAGCTGATCTCCCATTTTGTCCCGTCCCTATAAGGAAGTGGGAACCAGTCCACCGAAAGCTATGGTTATAAAGGTCTTTTGTTTCAAAAACGGTGACTTGTTTCTGCCCATAACTGCAAAATCCCGTTGTATACTCCGTCTTATGACATACACACACACATATATATATATATATACATATATAATATATATATATATATATATATATATATATATATATATATATATATATATATATATATATATATATATATACATATATATATACATGTATATATATACATGTATATATATATACATACATATATATACATACATATATATATACATACATATATATATATATATATATATATATATACATATATATATATATACATATATATATACATATATATATATATATACATATATATATATATACATATATATATATATATATATATATATATATATATATATATATATATATATATATATATATATATATATATATATATATATATATATATATATATATATATATATATATATATATATATATATATATATATATATATATATATATATATATATATATATCGACACGCACAGACATATATACACACATATATACCTAATACATACCTAGTTGTGTCTGAGATAGATTTCGTATTTGAGACTATTGCAGAATGAGATTTACGGCCAAAGGATGTTTTAGGTTCGCCTGGCAACAAATTCTACAATTTATAGTGTTAAGTTACTTTTTAACTGAATTTTCCGTCCCTTACTATTACGAGTAATGCTGTTTCTCTTCAGGGACTCTAATGTTAGTTGCCTTTTTTGATGCATTCGGAAATGTTTCCAATGCTGCAAAGTATTTCTCGAGGATTGCTCTTGATAAGATAAGGGAATAAAATTTTCTTGCATTTAGTTATATAGAAATATGTTGTGAAATTTAAATTTTTTAAAAAATGTTATTTTTTTTACGTTTCTTGTTTGCAGATATATACTCCAGGTTTAGAAAAATTGCTGTAGAGTAATTTAAATTTAGAAGTTAAATTTAAAAAAGTATTTAATTGAAAGGAGATTCATTTTTAATAATGCATTAGACATAGAAAATCAAAGGATGACACAGCATTCCAGAGGTAACCATATGGGTAAATAAAATTCATCTACATGTTTATAAAATTAATGAATTTCATATAACGTAAACATTTTAACATAGTAAATATAAATGGGCATCATTAATTTTGCATTTATGGTATAGAAAAGTTTAGTATAGTTGAAGAACATTTAGAAGATAATTGAAAAGATCCAAAAATGTGAATTATCACAGAATATTCTTAGTTTTGCCTACTTTTACACATAACACAAATTTATCTATAATTTTATGACAATATTCAACTATTGTACTTAAACTTATTATTGTAATAGTTTGTAAAAATTTTATGGCAGTAAATTGGTGAAATTTGAAATTTTCTTAAAAAATAGGAGAAAAGGTAAAAAATTTCAATTATTAATCATTTAAACTATCACAAAGTTAAAAGATTTTTCCTAAACTTAAGTCAGTATAAAAAGTTTATTTAAATAGAATGCATTTTCAGATTAAAATGCCAGAAAACTATATATAAAATTGCCATATGTTATGTGACAATTAAGAGATATGAAAAGATATTTTAAAGAATCTATCAATTTCTGATTAGCATGTAGTTTTGGATAGATTGCTATGAATTTAAAAAAACACATATTCCCATGAATTGTCAAATTTCCTTTTTAAAGCTATGCTATCCACTTAAGAGAACACGAGGAAAAATTTGGGAGAGCAATTAAAAATAGTGCATTTTCCTTTAAAATAAATTTAAAACTTCCCTACTAGTTGTTACAGAGGCTGAGATATTTGTTTTTCATTTGTTTTAAATAATTCTTTTTTGCTTTAATTCAGTTTTCTTCGGAAACACAGGAAAGAAAGGTATTTTATCCGCTTAAAATGAGAATTTTTTATTTGAGAATGAAGAAAATTTAATGCCGTTTCGACATAGAAATATATTTTGTAAAATTTAAATCTGATAATTACATTGTTGCTAGGAAATGCTCAAATGTTTCCAAGGAATAATGTACTACAATCAGTACACGGTACTTATGTATAAAATTCTAAACGAACATACACTTCATTTGTTAGTTGATAATAGGATTAAATTTCATGCAATTGTTTTACTATAAAACATTCATACACTCCTAAATTGGAGGTAAAAATAAAATAAGGCATGCAAATATACATACTGAATAATGTTAGTATAAGGAACTTACTGTGTTTATTAAACATTTTTCAAACTTTTTTTAAAAAAGCTTTTTTAAAAGCTTTTTTTAGCTTTGTATAGTGTGCGTAAGTATTTAAACTACGTAAAAAATATTCTGTAATAAGAAGTTTTATATTTATTGCTCACGAAGTTTTAACCTTGTTGATGAACATTTGCAACATGATAAAAAAGTATGAAATTTCTTAATTTACGTTAATTTTATTCAAAGCTTAAAAAATGGCAATATCATTTAAAGTTTTCTTTTTCCTCCGGAAAATTAAATGAACTGGAAAGAATACTTTGCAAGAATCGACATTAAAAAATAGCATAAAATTGTTAGCATTTTTTAAAAAACTTATTAATATGCATGAAATGGTATTTGTAACGCTTTAAACACCAAAAAAACTCAAATCTTCCTTCTTCCTTCCCGTAAAGGGGAAACAACAGAGATTGCCGTAATAAAAGGCTACACTTGTTTTGCAATCCAAGTTTCACTGTAATACAAAACGTCTGTGTCAGCAACGCTGCAAAAAGGGGAAAATATCGGAAATAATTACATTAGTTAAACGAGTTAACTGAGTGGTTATAGGCAAAACAGGGAAATTTTAAGAGACCTAAACCAGCAAAGGGAAAACTATAAAGTAATTGATTTGGTAATTTTTAAGAACTTTTTGTCCTATTGTAGATGGAATACGCCATTTTCTTGTTGAAACAGTTAGAAACTTTCATTTATTAGTAATTCAAACTGTCAGAAAAAAGAAACTTTCCTCCAGCATACGAATATTAAAAAATGCATATTAAAATTAAAATACAAAATTTTTTTCAAGATACATATACAATGTAAGGAAAAAGAACTTTGGGCAAAAATAAAGCAACAAGTCCACGTTAATAAGACATAGATACAAAAAAAATCGAACTTACAAAAATTAGTGGCTGGAAGAGACTAAGCAGCTTAATATGTTCCTGCCACTAAGCTTTCGTTGTAGTTGCGAAACAGTTGTCTTATTTTTTTCTCCTTATTTACTATTTTTCGCATTTATTTCTACTTAGGACATGCTGATAATATTCTCCATTACGAAGACAGCTTAATAGAAAACAAACAAAACAACTTAAATTTTTAATTTTTTACTTTAATTCATTAATATAAATTTAATACAAATTTATAAAATGAAATTTAATAAATAATTTATTTAATGAAATTTAATATGTTTTATTTTGAACAGCTTGATATCATAAGTTTTTCTCTTCAGCAATTTATTTGTGAGATGTTATGGCAAGAAATAAGCAATCCGAAGACATTTCCAGTTAAATACCTCCTAGGTACCCATCACTCTACTTTGTCTAACGATGGTTGAATGGGTAACGCATTACTTCGGCGATAGAGTTCCTGTGTTCCAATGTTACTGATGGCAGAGATGTTTGTAGCCGTTATGGATCGGCTGAAAATTCCAGGTCCCGATCTCTACCCTCGTATTAGAAAAAAATAGACCATAGACCAAACTAAAATCAAAGTTCTTGTTATCTTAGTTATGTGGTTCAGTAGCGTTCTCTTTCAAATCATTGCCTTTATAAATCTTAACATAAATAACACGTATATCAATGAATAGAAAATACTAAAGTAATAATAACATAAATATTATCATTTTTCTTCTCAAAAAGTAGTTTCTCATTAAAGTCATTCCAGAGTATGCACATTTTTTTGAAAATTGCTGCAAAATCCTGATAGTTCAAGCAGAATATTATCATATTTTGTAGCAAATGAAACTGTTATAATCTTCAATGAAAAAAAGGAAAAATTACGTAATATAAACTCCTTTATTTATTTTTTTGGGGGGAGTGGTGGAGATTATTGAGGTTTGCTACCAGCGATTTTGAAAAAATTACGATTAAAAAAAAGCATACAGGTATGTCATTTTAACATAGAAAAACCGAACATATTATAAAATGCTTAAAATATAAAGATAACTCGAAAAATGAGAATTGTTTGTAAGAAGCACACATTAAAAAAAAAAAAATCGGAAACTGCCAATCATTAACAAAACCTTTAATGTAAATATATTTAATAACCTAAATATTTTAAATAATATGTACGCCAATAATAAATATTTATAATTTTTGATAACTCTCTATACTACTCACTTTTAGTATGTAATACAGCTGATATTCTATTTTTCCATATGGGGACATTCATTATAATATGCCATTCATATTAATAATATTTTCTAAAGTATATTAATTTATAGTATGTGTTATTTTAATTTAGTATTGAAAAGTTATAAGTTAGTTTATAAAACGAATGAGTACCTTTAGTTTTTAAAGAGAAAAATAAACTATATTTAACTTAAAATGTAACTATCTCAAAATGGGATTTTTATACTGCGTGCATCAGAGATTTACAAACTTTTTCTACCTATGCATCATAGGGTACCGTGGCACACAGTTTGGAAACCCTGTGGCTAGAGCACAGGTTGCACCTCCTGATAAATACAAGGAACATTCTTAGTACGTTTCGATAGTGATGTAGTAGCGACGGAAGAGAACTTAAATTTTAACTTTAAAGTATCTCCATACTTTCTTTAATATCTACACATGTTTAGCTGACTTTTCTTGATTATTGCCGTGGTACCTCTGGCATACACTCGTGGTACTTTATGGTGCTGCATCACCCAGGTTAAAAATCACTGCGGTGCATAGTATCTTCGAAACACATTCATGAAATACCTTTAAATCTTCAGCTATGGTAAAGGACATTATTTTCTCTAAAATGAACTAAAAGTTTTAAGAAAAAACTAAAAATAAAGAATAAAAAGAGTTTTTGAAATTTTATGAAAATTTTATGAAAATTTTTTTGTCTCTTAAGATATTATTTACTTAAATTAAATGATATAAAGTTTAGCTCCGGCGCATAGTGATACAGCACAAAATCAAATTATAGAAAAGATGGTGTCCCATTTATATATTTTATATAAAAATAAAGTTTATAATTAATACGATATACTATTTATATATAAAAAAGTGTATTTAGCCAACTGGACTTCGAATTTTTTAATTGATTGGTTAAATTGTTAGGTCCTAAATACATTTTGAACATGTACCTGTTTAAACAGTTCAAGCTGAACCCTAAATCTGAATTACTCCAATTTCTTTACATCCTGAAGGTATCTGACCGGATATGTCGGTGTCTTTTAGAATAGCCCTGTGTTTGAATCCCGCTACTAGCATGGAGTTTTTATCCATACTGAATCAGATTTAAGAAGTTGGTAGAAATATAAATTTCACCTCGAGTTCCACAAAAGTTGGCCGTAGTGCTGCAAACAATCCAAACATTATTATTATTTCAAGATACAAGGAAAGAGTTTTTAGAGAACCCGTTACCTTCTCTTTTGTTGTCAATGTAGACTGTTATGTACTTACGGAACTGAAATTCAAATGAAATGTCATATATTCCTCTTTCAGCAATGCCATCGCTTTAAAAGTAAAAGGAAGAAATCATGGTTTGAGGAAAGTTACGCTTAGACGTGAAACATTTGGTATTTTCCATATCAATTCATTAATTTATTTTGTTATGGCAGCACGACGTTTTCTACGTCATCAATGGGAGAAACGGAGTGTTTCTGGATTCTATTGAATTACACAGAATTAATTGGAATGGTTTGCTTATGAATAAGGATTCGAGGATTAGTGAAAGCCGTTTGAGAGTGTAGCTACAATTTATAGAGCTCTCTTGTAAATGTTTCCATTGCAGAGGATGGGTATAGATATAAAGACATACGTTGCATTAAAATACTTTACTCAATTTTCCATAAAATTAGAATTGTAAATTAAAGCTATACATGTCTAATTTCTTATATTAAAGAGCGTACCCATTTTGCAAAGCTATTGTAATAATTATTAGCAGTTTAAATTCTAATAAAAGAATTATTTTTGGCAATCTATGAAATTCAGTTAACTGTAAAGTAATTTTTGTGTTTATATATAATATGATAACTACAAGCTTTTTTAATTTAGTCATACTTATTCACTCTTATATATTCTGCGATGCCTAGACAGACTAGTCTCTAGGTAGAATTGGAAAGAATGTGCTGTTTGTGAGCACAATGGTCAGCTCTTTTCCCCAGGAGAAATAATTAGACAATAACTTACTTTTAACGTCGAACCCGATTATTTACGTGCATTATATCAGGAATGGGATTTAAAATACGGACATCGGCACTGAAAGGCAGAATATTACTTGGCCTAAAGAAGAAATGTATTATGGCCAACAGCGGCTATAAGCTCACATAATTATTTTTAAATGCATGCACTACCATCATTGGCCTTACTATTTATGATAACTTTAACAGTTTAAATCCTATGAAAATAACAATTTTCAGTGTTCAATTGACACTTAATTCAGTGTTATATTGACGAATTTAATGAACTGGTATTCAGTGATATTTAGTTAACAGAAAGAGTAATACACGATGTACAAGCTTTCTATATTTTTAGATTTATGAACGTGCTTTCTTTGTTTTTGCCGACCGATGGCTTAGTGGGTATAGGGAGCTGCGCTTCGGAGCCAAAATTCGTAGGTTTCATTCCTACCCACGGAATTGTTGTTCGTAGCCATTCATTATCAGCTTTAAGCACTATGTCCCACTTTCATTAGTTTTCGTGTAGCAAAATGGTAAACCGTAGCGCTCGTAACCAATACTCTCTTCTTATCTGTTCTGTGTCTCTTCTGGCGGTAACCTCTCCGATAAGATGATGCTATTTGCGACTGTGAGTGCGACTGTCAGCTACATGAAAGCTACTTTTTGTGTTTGCTAAGATCCTTTATTTGATACAATCAAATCAGGAACTACTGTTTAAGAAGATGGCTTGCTAGAGGCAACATTGTTTTTCTCAAGATCAATGTAAACCTGTAAATAAGACATGTCTATCGATGAACAGCTTGCGTTTATTGATATTTTTAATCTTAGGATGCATGAGGGTTTTGATCTCTATGGGGGAAAATACCCTGGGTTACTGTAAATCTTTCGGCTCTGTTGATGTCGTTTGCCATTTTCATAAGTACAGTGCTATCGTTTACAGAAGATTCCTATGTTGTCGCAAAAACCAAGACATTCACTTCTTCAGATTTATTCAGATTCTTCAAGACAGAAACATATATATTTAGATTGATCGCACTAAAACCCTTGTAATAGATGCTGCTTGTGAAACCTTTTTTCCGGTTTATTCAATGTACTATTTTCTCAAAGACAGGCAATAAACAACGCACCCTACATCCCACAGGACATGAATTGACGAAAATTAAATAAATAAAACCTGCAGCGGCTCTGCGCTGCCCATCTGAAAATGCTTTTATGACATCTCTACATTGGAAGAATCTGGCTAGACAAAAATATCTAGCTTTCAGGAAATTTATCTTCAATTATTAGCAAAAACAATTAGTAAATTTTCAACTAGCAGTTAAGCAAGCTAACTGAGAATTTACTTATTATTTTTGCTTATCTGGTACGACTAAAAATATCTAGCTTTCGGGAAAGTCATCTTTCAATTATTAGCCAAAGAATCAGTAAATTTTCAAATAGCAGCTAATCTAATTGAAAATTTACTTATTACACCAAGTTATGCAGTTTAGGGTCTATTACCATTCTAAAATTGTACCATGTGAAAGAGTAGAAAGTTTTATAGAGTTGCAACTTTTAAAAAGAGCAAGTGACCGTTGCTTAATTTTAAATTATTTATACATTTAGTATAACTTTATCAAACTCAATGATAAGTATTTAATTGACATAATTTTCTAAAAAGCAAAGATACATGGAGGTAGAGAGTACAAGGTCCTGTCTAATTTCACGAGTGAAAATTTATCAAACATTTTAAAATGCAAACTACCCAGAGCTATAAATATTTTTTCATAGGTTAACATTTAACTAGAAGACTAATACAGCCCATTCTTAACCAATTTACTGACGATCCAGAAGAGCTACAGTTGGACGATTGCCGATTTTGTAGAGCACTGGAAGAGGCCTTGTTTCAAACCTCACTATTTGCATGAGTGTTTGTAGCTCTTCGGAATCGACTTTAATAAGTAAATCCTGGTCTCATTACTAATGCAGCAAAAAGTAGACCGTAGCACTCTAAACAAGCTTAACCGGAATGGCTACGTACATCCATGCTAAAAGTGAAAATCAAACCCATGGACCACTGAACTAATATATAGATAATTATTTGTCCATCCTAACGAGGAAACATTTATGCTCTAGAAACATGGCTAATTTTTTTTACATGCATGTATTATCACCATTGGCTGTTTTTAGTTACTTCTATGTGTACTTTTTAATAGTATTTTGCAGTACATTCATAATTTTTCGTTAAATTACGGTTTTCTTTAAGTTACAAATTTTAAATTTAAATCATTTGCTTAAACTAATGAAAACTGTTAGGTAATGTACTTCTCGCTTATGAAAATATAAGATATTTGAAAACGCACCGATGTAATTCAGACATTAGGGATTAAATTTTAGCATTATATGACAAGAACACAAAAGTTTAATTCAAAGATAAAACTAGATAGTTTTTTCTAGGCCTGCTTTAAAATCATGTTAAAGAAAAGCGTGATTTTACAGATAATTTTTAACCTAATATTTGAACACAAAAAAAACGCTTAATAAGCTTATCATGAATGTTTAATTTGTAGAAATTCACTCATGAGTACAAAAAACATTGACTATGATTATAGTAATCTCAAAGAAAAAAATTTGTTTAGACTAAAGCAATGTACTTTTTTCAAAATATAATTTTCTCCTTTTACTTATAAAATATATTTAATTTTTATCTAATATAACATCGTTTCTCTGATGGTAATTAGAAAAATTTTACCATGGCAATTAACTAACGATTTTGTGTTTTTTAAGTTTTGCATGCTTGTTAAGGCACATTAAATTGCATTATTTAAAAAAATATTTGGCTTATAGTACTTTAAAAATATGGAATAAATTATAAATTACTCGATAATAAATTATAAATTTTGTAAAAGGATAAAGTTTTTATATTTTTTCGAAAAAATATTCTAAAATACACTTGATTATTTAAAATTGAATGCAAGCTTGGATTTAATTCTCGAAAATTGTAACTTCATAAATAATTGTCGGATACTATCGTTAATAATTATAAGAGTCTTAAACGAATCATAAATTATTCATATTATAACATTTTTTATAGTAGTGTTTAAAACGTTGTCAAAGAGCTAACAAAGATTAAAGTATTTTGACTTGAACTGTAAAGTATAATGAAAATTTTTATTTTATGTTTTAATTTATTTCTTTTTAATCTTATATAATGTATATTTCTTAATTTTTAATGATGTCAAGTAAAAAGTATCGCAATCTGTCGTAACTTAACTCCACAGTAAGTCCAGTGATTTCTAAAACGGGATAAATTTTAAGTATGGATGTTTTTTAATATTTTCTTTTATCTTTTCTCGTTTTAAGTAAAACATTATTACATCATTATTACATGATTATTACATCAATAATTAGTTTTTTTTGTTAAACAGTTAGCTATTATAGTTAACGAATGATGTCTTTAATAAAGAAGAATTCTATTTATGCTTTAGTTAACAACACATTGTGAAGAAAACTGTAGAATACGATCCAACAGGAAAGCTTTCCGCTATCTCTTAGTGAATATTTCCTATTAAATTCTAACTGCCTTCTAGAAAAACAGCTTCAAAGCCGGAAACAAGAGTTCCAACATAATTTCTTACGATATTTTGGGCTTCCACCAATTCCTCCAGAAGAAAGATATCGTAAACAATTCTCCGTTTCGTTCCGTTCAGCTTTCCTGCTCTTCTAAATGAGATATATTCCCTTCTGAATTGTCAATACATTATAGCAGTAATAAGATACATAAATAAATGATTACTGATTTAGTTCTAGAGTTTATATGTACTTTTCGTAAATTGTCTTTATGCTTTGTCTAAGAAAGATGACATTCGTCGGGTGCTTTGATGCGGGTGTATTGAAATAAAAAAATAAAGCTTAAAGAAATGATATCTAATTTACAATACAAAATAACATGTATACCAATACAATGAAACATTTACATATATAGTCTAATGAAGGCAAAACAATATCCGAAATACGAAATTATACTTTAACTGCATCCATGCTTGGGTTCGGTATGGAGAACTACAGTGTATATTTTTTTTTGTTACTCAAGGGATAATTAAACTGAAACCTACTACTTAAAGCCTATTCTAAATGGTTGCGAAAATCCATGCCAAAGTAGGATTCGAACCCACGAATAAAAGTTCTGAAGAGGAACACTTTACCCATTCGGTACCGGGAAATCGTGCTCTATGTAAATGATAGTCCATGATGGCACAATATTCTAGTGAAAAACAAAAGACATGCCAAAGTGGGATTCGAACCCACGAATAAAAGTTCTGAAGAGGAACACTTTACCCATTCGGTACCGGGAAATCGTGCTTTATGTAAATAATAGTCCATGATGGCACAATATTCTAGTGAAAAACAAAAGAAATGCCAAAGTGGAATTCGAACCCACGAATAAAAGTTCTGAAGAGGAACACTTTACCCATTCGGTACCGGGAAATCGTGCTTTATGTAAATGATAGTCCATGATGGCACAATATTCTTGTGATAAACAAAAGACTGATCCCTCCAGTTAGTTGTGTTGCGCAGGGCCGTAGGCAGGATTTAGGTTTGGGGGGAGGCAGGATTCAAATTAAACTGAGCCCCCGCCGAAATTTCACTGATTATTTTAGCTAAAAAACACAACATTTAGTAAATATCATATAAAATTTAGTATTATATATACGAGTATCTAAAATTCCATACACAAACTTGCATAATACTCTTCAGTAAATGTGTAAAACAATCTAGAGCAAATGTATTGAAATTTAAAAAAAATATATATAGATAAAAATTGAAAAAATTAAAATTTTTATCAAGTATACATTATTGAAAAATTTCTTTTCGAAATTGTAGTTTTAAATCAGTTTTAAAATGTAATACAGTATATTTCAAAATTTCCGCGGGGGGGGGGGAACTCGACTGACTCAACCCCCTATTTAGCTACGGCTATTTTACGATCCGTCAAATGGAATTTAGAACTTTCATAAAGTAAAGAAACACCCACCAAGGGCCTTCTTTTCTTCTTTCCAGGAAGGAGAGTTGTAAATAGCACTAAAAGTATGAAGCGATTGAAATCATATGAAGATAATACTTGTCACTCTTTTAGAGAGCGAAACTTATTAAAAAATGAATACACATAAAGGGTAATAAAAATCATTAAAGATTTTAATTTTAATAATATATTTATCCTTTGTGATACGAAACCTTTAGAAATTCAACATGTTTTTTATCAATTCAATTTTCAAAAATTCTCATTTCATAAATACTATTCAATACATGTTTAGAACGGAACATTATCATCTATTTATACATAATTATACATCAATAAGACTTTTTTTTTTTATCTTGTATAGTAAAAACATATCTTTATTTTAAATTCTATTAAAAACGTATTTTCATAAAATAAAGACTATGCAAGTCCATTTTAAAAAATGTATTTTACAAAAGTTTCTATAAAATTTTAAAATTCATGAGCCTTTATCATTACAGCTTGAAACGAAAATAATTTTTATTCAATTCTTTTTATAATCCTATACATATATTTTCAGATTTTACAAGTTTTGGTCTATAGTAATAATGCTTTTTCATGTTTCTCATTTTCACCTTCCGAAATTAACTTCATACGAATTCCAAAGTTCCACCTCAACGCGTTTTAATATATATATTTTTTTTTTTTTATTCCTGTGTCAAAGTTTTATTCTCAGTGTATAAACTCAAAAATTTAATATTCAAAAATATGCGCATGGCTAGTTAAATAAGTTCGTATTTTAATCGAAATTCCACAATATTTTCTTCAAAGTTCTTCTATAAACTACAAATTTTTAGTATCATTTTATTCTTTTTATTCTATTGTTTCTTATGTTGTATGGGTATTTAACATAATATACCAGGGGGGGGGGGTCAAGCTCCTTGATAGTCCGAGCGATTTTATAAAATTTGAAATATTTGCAAGTCGCAATTAAATAGTATTTAAAAGTCATGCAAAAAAGGTGTTAAAATTATTTTACAGAAATAATATTTATTGAATGTCATTTGAAAATTCTTAATCCTTTAATTTTTCAAAGAAATTTTTGAATTAAAGATGATTTTTTGATTTGGTGCGAATGTAATTTACAATGTGTTACACTGTTTTCATAACATCAGGATATTTTAAATATTTTGTAACGAGATGTTCTAGGTAAATTATACTGTGAATCGGTATGAATTGTGGGCCGAACGATGGCCGAATTGTTAGGGTGCTTGTCTTCGGAACCGGAGTTCGTGGGTTCGAATCCCACAGTGGCATGTATGTTCGTAGCCATTCGGATTAGTCTTTAAGCAGTAGGTCTAGGTCTCATTAGCCCTCGTGTTTCAAAAAATTAGACCGTAACGCTAAAAAAACAAACCAAACAAGCCAATCGATATAAATTGTGGAATATAAGAATCATCTCTTAAAAGCCCAATAAGACCGATTTTTTTCCTAGCATTGCCAGAGCTTCATCAGTTGTAATAATTTTTAAAAAATATAATAACAGAAAAATGAAAAGGAAACTCGGGTACATTTATTGAGAGCCACAAATAATCCTTCCAGCCACATGTGGCTCGCGAGCCGCAGGTTGGTCACATCTGTAATATACCATACAATTAATTCATCCTTGATCATCAACAGTTCTAATATTCTCTTAATAGTTTTTATTATATATGTACTGTTTCTCTTTAATGGCATTAGCTTTTAAACGATTAAATACATTCCATACTTTTTATTGCAAATTCAAGTGATGGGATAATGTTAGATGTGCATAAACTCAAAATTTAATGTTCCAAAATGTACTCATAGTTAGTTAAATAAGTTCGTATTTTGATTGAAATTCTGTAATGTTTTCTTTAAAGTTCTTCTATAAACAACATATTTTTAGTATCATTTTATTCTTTTTTTTTCTATTTTTTTAATCTGGATGGG
Organism: Pardosa pseudoannulata; assembly: GCA_032207245.1. NCBI lineage: Eukaryota > Metazoa > Arthropoda > Arachnida > Araneae > Lycosidae > Pardosa > Pardosa pseudoannulata. The sequence goes on along the minus strand of CM063502.1, from coordinate 80,899,485 downwards.
TATTTAACATAATATACCACCCAATTCATTCATCCTTGAAACAGTTTTAATATACTTTACTAATTTGTATTAGATATGTACTGTTTCTCTTTAATGGCATTAGATTTTAAACTATTAAATACATTCAATACTTTTTAATGCAAATTCAAGTGATGTGATAATGTTTGATGTGCATGAACTCAAAATTTGATATTTCAAAATGTACGCATGGCTAGTTAAATAAGTTCGTATTTTAATTGAAATTCCGTAATGCTTTCTTCAAAGTTCTTCTATAAACAACATTTAGTATTATTTTATTCCTTTTCTTCTATTGTCTCTTAAGTTGGATGGGTATTTAACATAGTGTACCATCCAATTAATTCATCCTTGAAACAGTTCTAATATAGTCTTGATAGTTTTTAACAGTTATGTACTGTTTCTGTTGAATGGGATTAGTTTTTAAACGATTCAACACATATATCACTTTTTAATACAAATTCAAGTGATTTGATAAAGTTTGACATGAATAAATTCAAAATTTAATATTCCAAAATATACGCATGGCTAGTTAAATAAGTTCGTGTTTTAATCAAAATTCCGCAATATTTTCTTAAAAATTCTTCTATAAACAACATTTAGTATTATTTTATTCCTTTTCTTCTATTGTCTCTTAAGTTGGATGGGTATTTAACATAGTGTACCATCCAATTAATTCATCCTTGAAACAGTTCTAATATAGTCTTGATAGTTTTTAACAGTTATGTACTGTTTCTGTTGAATGGGATTAGTTTTTAAACGATTCAACACATATATCACTTTTTAATACAAATTCAAGTGATTTGATAAAGTTTGACATGAATAAATTCAAAATTTAATATTCCAAAATATACGCATGGCTAGTTAAATAAGTTCGTGTTTTAATCAAAATTCCGCAATATTTTCTTAAAAATTCTTTTATAAGCAGCAAACTTGTTAGAATCATTTTATTCCTTTTCTTCTATTGTTCCTTACATTAGATGGGCATTTAACATAATACATCAACCAATTAATTCATCCTTGAAGTAGTTGTAGCATGCTCTCAATATTCTCAATATATACATTATTTCCCCTCCATGCCATTAACTAACTATTGAATACATGTAATACTTTTTTAATGCAAGCTCAAATGATGTTATAATGTAAAAACTAGTACCGCCGAATGGGTTATTTTCACCCAAAATCTATTTTGAGTCCAATTTTTCCCCAAAAGTTACTAATGAAATTAAAATAAATTTCCTGAATTTTCATTATTTTATATCGATAAAAATAGATGAAAATATAATATTGAAGAATCTGTGCATATGAGAAAAATGATTCATTAGTAAACTTTTAAGTGGTGAAACAAAACTAGATATTTGTTCTAAATGTAAAATACCGATATATAGAAAATGTACAAAAAATATATTAAAAAGTTGCCTAAACTAAGCCTAAACAATGTAAGAAACCTTGACTGGTAAGAAACTAAATAAAGCAAATGATGTTATAATATTTAACACTAGTACCGCGGAATGGGTGATTTTGACCCAAAAATTATTTTGAGTCTAATATTTCCCCCAAAGTTACTAATAAAATTGAAATAAATTTCTTGACTTTTCCTAATTTTATATCCATGAAAATAGATGAAAATATAATATAGAAGAATCTGTGCCTATTAGAAGAATGGTTCATTAATAAAAATTCAAGTAAGTAAACAAAACTAGATATTTGTTTTAACTGTAAAATACCGATATATAGAAAATGTTCAAAAAATATGTGAAAAAAGTTGCCTAAACAATATAAGAAACCTTAACTGGTAAGAAATTAAATAAGGCAAATGGTGTTATAATGATTAACACTAGTTCCACGGAATGGGTCATTTTGACCCAAAAATTATTTTGAGTAAAATTTTTCCCCCAAAGTTACTAATGAAATTGAAATAAATTTCTTGATTTTTCCTAATTTTATATCCATGAAAATAGATGAAAATATAATATAGAAGAATCTGTGCATATTCGAAGAATGGTTCATTAATAAAAATTCAAGTAGGGAAACAAAACTAGATATTTGTTCTAACTGTAAAATACCGATATATAGAAAATGTACAAAAAATATGTGAAAAAAGTTGCCTAAACAATATAAGAAACCTTAACTGGTAAGAAATTAAATAAGGCAAATGGTGTTATAATGATTAACACTAGTTCCACGGAATGGGTCATTTTGACCCAAAAATTATTTTGAGTAAAATTTTTCCCCCAAAGTTACTAATGAAATTGAAATAAATTTCTTGATTTTTCCTAATTTTATATCCATGAAAATAGATGAAAATATAATATAGAAGAATCTGTGCATATTCGAAGAATGGTTCATTAATAAAAATTCAAGTAGGGAAACAAAATTAGATATTTGTTTTAACTGTAAAATACCGATATATAGAAAATGTACAAAAAAATATGTAAAAAAGTTGCCTAAACTACGCCTAAACAATGTAGGAAACTTTGATTGGTAAGAAACTAAATAATTCCATTAAAGTTGTCCGTATAATTTTCTAACTATATAAACTTTTCGATATCGTAATTATATTATTATTTATTAACAACTATTATAACAGTTTAATGTCTAAAAATGAATGCCATTGAGTATAAATACAGTATACTTTTTGAATAACAATACAGATTCATATTAATCAGTGTAAGTTTGACTCAGCCCATGATTTAAGACAGTGGTTCTCAACATGGGCGATACAGCCTCGCGGGGGCGATTAGAGGGACTATGCTGGTGGGAAGTGAACTTGTTTCGGATGGTAAGGTGGCGATGTAAGCAAGTTTTGGAGTACAAACTTAATTTTAAAAATACAAAAAAAATTATTACATTAAATATATAATTTACACGGTTTTTACCAGTAATAAAACAAACTTAACTAGTTATTTTCATTCCCTATGTTCTGCGTGAAATTTGGCCAACATTCAGAAAAATATAGTTAATCAATAGCATTCGTTTGCTTGGGTTTGGAGAGCTACGGTCTACTCTTTTGCAACACGAGAGCTATTGACACCGAGACCTGCTACTTAAAGCCGATTCCGAACGGCTACGAACATCTATGTTTCAGTGGGATTTAAACCCACGAACTCCAGAACCGAAGGTCAGCGACCTAACCATTTGCCATAGCATTCGTTTTACTTCAGCTTGTCTGAGAAACAAAAATTTGATTTGTAACTCTATTGAAGAAAATTACTTAAAATTCCTTACCTTATAATCCCCTACAATTACAGGCCGAACGATGGCCGATTGGTTAGGGTGCTGGCCTTCGGTACCGGAGTTCGTGGGTTCGAATCCCCCTGTGGCATGGATGTTCGTAGCCGTTCGGAATCGGCTTTAAGCTGTAGGTCCTGGTCTCATTAGCCCTCGTGTTGCAAAAGAGTAGACCGTAGCACTCCCAACCAAACCAAACCAAACAATACAATTACAGAATATCTTAAAGGGAGGGGTAGCACATATCGACTCCATAGGGAGTCGTTGAACACATTTCAGCCCTGTAGGGGGTGGCGTAGCTTAAAAAAGGTTGAGAATCACTGCTTTAAGGTATACCGAAATTACCACGTTTCTAGTATTAAACTGTATATGTATACAAATTAATATTTAAAATTACGGGCATGTCTCTTTAAATAAGTTCGTATTTTAATCGATTAATATTTTTTCAAAGTTTTTCTATGAGCATAAAATTTTTTAGAATCATTTTATCCCTTTTTTTCTATTGTTTCGGTTGTAGAATTATTTAACATAATACACAATCCCATTAATTTATCTTTGAAATATTTATAATATTCTTTTAATAGTTTGTATCAAATATATAGTGTTTCCACTTAGAAATCCTTAGCTTTAAAGGATTAAATACATCTAATGCTTTTTTAAAACAAATTCAAGTGATGTTATCATTTTTATTTGATTTTGCACTGTTAGTTTTTTATTTTAAGAAAGGAAATATATAAGAAATGAATTTTATTTTTAATTTCGTTTCTTATTTCTTATAAATTATTTTTAGTAAACGCATTTATTTTTAAGTATCTCATTTAATTGCAGTACATTTAAAATAACGAGGTAAATGTTTTTCATATTTAACTAAATTACTGATTTCAAACTATATTTGTAATGAAACATTAGGCAGAGGTTTGGAAGTACACTTAAAATTAATATAACTTTGTAAAAGAAGAATATGAGACTTTAAACAAGCTATTTCATTATACGAGGTCATTGATATTAAGAGTAATAGTCTCTGCAGGAGATTCAAGATTACATTAATACTTTAATTAATGAAAGCAAAAGACTCATAAACTTATAAAATCAATTATGTCACCAGTCTTTTTTTTTTAAGTTGTCAAGATTTGCAATGTATAGAAGATAGTTAACAAGAAAAAGGGATAAGAGTGACAAAAGAAAAAATGCTGTGATAATGAAAAAATTGACACAATATCCTCCAGAAAAATATTAAATAAGTCTACATGACATTCAAAAAAAAAAAAGAGCTATTACAATGTTTTTCTCAATTCACATGCATGTATAAACTGAATGATAATTAACTGTAAATTAATTCAATAATTTTATTGCATATATGTATGTATACGCATGCATATATATATATATATATATATATATATATATATATATATATATATTATATTACATATATATATATATATATATATATATATATATATATATATAAAATTATTTAACTTTAATATTTCCTTAAAAACCTTCTCTCTCACATTCTAATTCCTTAAAATCATTTTCCCAGTCTCTAAATGTCTTAATCAAGGGAGCGTCCTCGACTTAAAATTCTTTCAATACATTTTTCAAAGCTTTCTGTCCTATAGATGTAAATTTTCTGTCTATTCAACACGTTTTTCAGCTGTCGCCGACAAATGGCTCCGTGTTTTTCCTGATCATAACAATTAAATCTGCTGAGTAAGTTTCTTGTCTCTTGGGAAAATTCTTTCTGTCTTCCCTCTTGGGTCTTTCTCTTGTCTGTCGTTGACTAGTAAAGATGTTCGTTTTAGCAGCTCTAAAATAAAGATTTAATTAGACTTGTGCCGTTCTCTTTCAATGCCCCGACTGCATCATTATTACTGTTAGTTGATTGTGTTTCTCCTTGCTCAGTATCCCGGGCAAGTAAAAAGAAAATGGGCTACATAATTATTGTGACTAGAGGAAATTATTGTTATATATATATATATATATATATATATATATATATATATGTATATATATATATATATATATATATATATATATATATATATATATATATATATATATATATATATATATATATATATATATATATATATATATATATATATATATATATATATATATATATATATATATATATATATATATATATATATATATATATATATATATATATATATATATATATATATACGTGTTTGTGTTTCAAACTCGGCTCAGAAACTAGCCACTTTACTATAAACTACACCCAAAATGAGCAGATGAAGGGTAATCAAGAAGAAAAGGTGAAACACATAGCATTTTGAAAACGGCATCATCACCAATGTTATTTAAGCAATTGCTTAGTTTAGAAGATCGCAGTATACATACACAGGTGTTAGAACAAGAAGTGGGCTATTTGTTGTGACTGGTCCTCATACAGATAAATAATGGTAATGTGGCATTCATACCACTACAGTACTAGAAGTGAGAATTTCACGAGTAAACACTTGACTTACGCAGCTTTACTTTTCGATTGCGAATAAATTTAATGTCCTAATCAGAGAAAAACGATGTTAGAGTTTAATAATTGTAGCATGCGCAATGGCACTTATAAATATACATTCTTATCAGAGTGTAAATATTCCTTAGTCTTTCCTAAAAAATATAGGAAACAGGAATCTTTGTAATTAACTTATATAAGATATCAGATAGAATTGATTTTGAATTTATATTTTGAATTTTGGTCTATCTTTTTTATAAATTTAACTTTAAAAAGAAAGCAAATTTAAAAGAATGTAATGAAAGTTTTCAAGTGAAACATATTTTTAATACACATTTTCATTACTCGAGAAAGATGAAATGAATTTAATTTTAAAAATAGGGCTTAAAATTATTAATATCATAATCGACAAACAGCTGCCCTAAAATATGAACTTACTCATTCCAAGACAAAAAGCCTTTAATTATATAAGAATGTATAGCATTACCGACATTAAAAACTGGAAATTTTGTAGTTTATACATGATATCAGATAGTAATTATTCTCTATAGTACGCATACAGTTTCGCAATTAAGATATTTGTATCCTAAATATGGGTATCAGAAACAAATAATTTTTAAAGATTAGAAGACGCGTGTTCAACAAACACATAAAAAACACATTTCCTGTACTTTACAAAGATGGGATGCATTTATCTCTAAAACTATTGCATAAAGTCATTAATATTTAATATCTAGTTGCACCAACTGGCGACAGTCTTGTAAAGTAAATACTTACTTAAGTAAAGAATTATATATTCATAGCTTACAAATAAGAATTTTCCTTTACATTAAACGGAGAATTAAACTTCTTTTCAGACATTAGAATAAAATACTGCTCTTTCCTCTTTTTGTGGTTAAAGCATTTCAGAAATCAAAATTTCAATTACAGATTTTCCCCATTAGAAACAAGGTACTAGTGATCACTCTCAAAGCTATTATGCAACATAATTTCTAATTTAGATACTCCGTTCTTCAGAGCTGTTATCTTTTCCGGAAAAGTATTTGAAATTTTTAAGATGTGAATTAAATCGACAAAAATAATTTTGCCAAAGTAAATATATTTTCTCAAGTCATGGTACTTTTAAACATGACTTAAAGAACGTTATTACCACTTGAGAATTTTACCTTGAAGGAAGATAAATAGATGGATATACTCTTAATTTACGATAGAAAGTTTGTGCGAGTCCAGTTGTTGTTCATCTAATTGACGTTTACTTTCCTTTTGAAATTAAAACAAATAAATTTAATTCTAAATGTACGGCATAAAGTACTTACTATAGAAATTTAAGAGATAAATTGTTTCGATGTTCTTAACTGGCGACAGTCTTAAAATAATCAACATCTACTTAAGCAACCAATTCTATATTTATAGTTTACGAATCAGAATTTATCTTTATTTTGAATGCAACATTTAAGTTTAATATTTTTCGGGTATTAGAAAAATTGCTACTATTTTCTCTCTCTGTTATAAAAGAGTTTCAAAACTCATAAATCCTATTACACGTTTTTTCCATTTGGAACTGTGCGCTGGTAATTACTAGCAAGGCTTTTATGCAAGCTAATTTAGTAATCCATATTCTGAAGCTTCCGGATGATAATCGAATGGGTAATCTTCAGTACCGGAATTTGCGGTTCGAATCCCGCAACTAGCATGGGTGCTCTTAGCCGTTCGGAATCGGCTTTAAGCAGTAGGTCTCATTAGCTCTCATGTAGCAAAATTGTATTCCGTAGCACCCCATACTAAAAACCGTACCATGAAGTTGCATGTTCCTTGTGTAAATCTCTGAAATCTTTCAGATGTGTTTAAAATCCGTAAAATTCATTTTTCAAAAGTAGATATAAATCCCTATACAGAATTTGTGAACATGGCTTAAAGAGCGTTACAATTTCTTGAAACTTTTTCTTGACCAAAGAAAAAGAAATTGATATCTTTTTAGTTAGTGGCTGATTTTTTGTGTGAATCAATTTGAGAGTCATTTAATATACTACTAGTCGTCTTCTTTTCTTTAGAAACTTTAAGCACATTTAATTCTAAAAATATGGCATAAAAGCATTACTACAGAAATTAAAGACATATTTTGCTTGAATGGTCTAAACTGGCGATGTTCTTTTAAAATAAGCAATATTTACGTACTTAAGTAACTAATTATATATTTACAGTTTAGAAATCAGAATGTACCTTTACTGTAGATGCAGAATATTTTAGGGTGGAGGGCATTAGAAATAATTATGCTATTTCCTCTCTCTGGTATAAAAACATTTCAGAATTTAAAAATTTAATTACAGATTTTCTCGTTTAGAAACTATGTACTAGTGCTCACTATCAAGGCTGTAATGCAAATTAAATTTTAATTTAGATATTCCGTTCTTCGAAATTTTTAACGCACCAGGAAAAAGAATCCCGGGAGAGATGTGTTTTAAATCCATAAAGCTCATTTTACCAAAGCAGATATATTTTCCCGTGCCTTAACATTTTTTAACATGGGACGAAAGATATTAAATCCACTACGCGACTTTTTTCTTGATCAACGAAAAAAAATCGATATTAAATTAAGGCTGAAATCTTATGTGAATATAATTGTTACTTTTATTTAAAATGCTACTGGATGCCTTCCTTATTTGAACAGTTTTAGCGCAATAAAGCACACCAGTTTACTTCTTCATACCTTACTTTAACCTTATCTACGCATTTCCGCTCAACGTCCTCATTTGAGGACAGTAAATAAAACGTTGTGTAGAAAAATTTTGTTTTTTATGAACGGTTTTTTAGTGATGACAGAGAGTACTCTTAAAAGAGATACCACACATTTTCAAGTATCTGCTCTTATTTATAATTCCAAGATTTTAACACGTTTTATTATAAGTCAAGACTAGCTCGCGTATATATCTTTTGAGCAAAACGTAAGGTATCGTACAGTTTTTATCAATTAGTAACAAATAACCTAGATACCTGATAAAAATTTATTCTGAATGTTAATTAAATCTTATTTGTGTAAAGGATGTTATAAACTACAGCTACTATTGTGAATTGTTTTAGTTTCAGGAAACTGTAGATAAAAGTAAAACACAGTATCACGATAACAGAGTGCCACAGCGTGATTATATAATGTCGGCCTTTAAAAATTCAAGAAAAGCTGGAAAAATGCATTACGTTGGTTGCTGACTATGTAGAGAAGTCCCAAGAATAAGAAATAAAAATTAAGTTATTTTGTTTTTTTAGTAACAATCAAAACATTACGATATCCTCTAGTACATCAACTAAAATAAGTATTATATGATTATTTATTTATAATCATACATATTATAATACGTAACTTTATTGTACTGAGTTAATACATGACGATAATTTAATCTTGAGCCCATAATGTTTTAAATTACTAATTGTCCATAATTGAAGACGGGTTGCTACTAAAATAGTGACGATAGAATTTTATAATTTTTTTCTCGAGAGTCCATAATAATTCGAATTCGGTATATTCATGAATTTCGAAACAATTCGAGCGTTTTGTAGTTAAAATTGCATTGATTTAGAGACGTGAAAGAGAATGGTTTTAAATTGTATTTATGTAACACTCGTTCATTGTTTGAATGGATTATATTTTTAACATGATCTTACAAGTACCTCATTTTGTATTTTTACGTGGTTAACTCATAAAATCAAAACCTCTAAAATGTTTAAAAATAATTTTTGTTCCCTAAAAGTAAGAATAATTTTTTTTTTCCAAATAGGAATTTACCTATAACACGAATTTTCGTGACTGAGTGATTTTGTAACTTTCTTTAACATTTGAGAATAGTAATGTGATCATAAAAACATTTAAAATTGTTTTCTAATTTTAAAAAGGTTTTATTTCCACCAGTTATAAATGCATTATTTATTGGGAATTATTCTTTTCCAATTCCTTTTAAATTTTATTGCATGAACTGTTTGTCATAGAACTATGGATGATTTCAAGATACAGTTTTCTCCTGTATATTAACAAATGTAGTGTGAAAACCTCTGAAAATTACAGGGATTTAAAACAAATATTTTACGAGTTTCTATGCATATGCATAAAATTTATTACTTATTAGGTAATTAATTTGATGTCGTTTTATAATTTTATATTGTTTTGAATTAGATCTCTGCGTAATTTCTTTAAAAAGTACACACAGACACATAAAGATGCACACATGCATACACACACACACACACACACACACACACACACACATATATATATATATATATATGTTTATAAATAAATAAATAAATATATAAATAAATATATATATATATATATATATATATATATATATATATATATATATATATATATATATATATATATATATATAATAAGATAGACTTGAAATAAATTTTTATTTGAAAAAATAAGTATTATAATTCCTCACACCGTATTTTTAATTAATTTTTTAAAAATTGTTAAAGCTATACCAAAGGATTGTCCTTATAATGATATAAAGAATTACACATTTTTAACTTACACCGTTCATAATTATTACGACTTAAGAGTAAAAGTTTATTGACAATCAATTATTTAAAAAAATGTTAATAATTCTCAGCAATAGCTCTAGGTGTAATTAGCCTCCGTTTAGCGAAAAAACCTGACCGTAGAGTTCTAAACGAAACCAAATGAGATGTAAAAAGTTAATTTAATAATATATGGAGATAATATTTAACCAATTTGGAATTATCTGAAATTTACTTGCTGATGTAATTTGCTTTAAAAAAACTACAGGTACATGTATCATTGGATAAGACATATGTGTACGATATTTAATGCCATTGATAATTTGGCAAATTGCAGAAATTTAGTTCATAATTTAAAATATGGATTATTCAATGCATTTTACGTATATAATCTAATACCTTATTATAGAAGTAGAATTTTTAAACTGAATGGAAACAGTATAGAACATAATGAATATTTTTCAACTATAAAATTATAGTTTATAAATCCATCTACATTTCTTTGAAATAACAAATTTTTAATTAATGTAACTCATCGCATTCTAATTTTGTACAAATTTATATTATTTTTCAAAAAAAAAATTATTAAATAAAAAAATTATAAGGTTTTTGGCAAGTTACTTTTCTTTATGATAACAAAATATTCTCGTATTATTAATTCCCATTGCAGAAAACTAGTATCCTTTCGCCATACTAGTTAAGATGTAATTTAAGAAACGTTAATTTATTTCCAGCAGTTGGTCTAGGTCTAATTAGCCCTCGCGTAGGAAAAAATTGACCGAACAGCTCTAAACGTAACCAATTCAGTCAAAAATGTTAATTCAATTACATATGGAGATAGTGTTTACCCAATTCGAAATAATTAGAAATTTACTTGCTTATGTAACGTCTTTTTGAAAAAAACTAAACTTACTTACGTCAGTGGTTAACGGCTTTACGTATATACTATTTTATACCATTGATAATTTAACTTTGAGAAGTTTTAATTGATGACAGGAAAATATATACTATTTAATGCACGGTAGGTATGAAATCTAATATCTTTTTATAGAACTAGAATTTTTCAACTGAATTGAAAGTGGACATAGCATTAAAAAATGCTTCAGTTATATAGTTTATCTATATATCTCCGAAATAATAATTTTTGAATTTTTATACCTCTTCGCATTACATTTATCGTAACCATTTTTAAAAATGATAAAAGCTATATGATATTTTTTTACCTTAAAATAACAAACTATTCAACTACATTGCGGAAAACTGCTATATTTTTAACATAACTACCATTAAATTACATGCTTATTATTAAGCGTTAAAACGATTGCTATACATTAACATTATACATTATAGGAAAAACAGTTGTTATACATTAAAAAATCAAAAAGAAAGGAAATAGAAATTGAAATCGCATAGTTAGCTAGTTTGATGTGGCTCTCAACTTACTACCTTTTTGCTACACGATTGCTAACGAGTTCAAAATCTATCACTTAAAGCAGATTTCCAATGGCTACTAATATTAGGCTAGCAGTGTGATTCAATCCCGTGGACTCTTGTTTTAAAAACCAGCGTCCTACTATTCGGCCATCTTCCGGTGCTTAGTTAGCCAATATAACTCTTTTAAGAATAACATAATTGCTTCTAAAAGTATCTTTGAATCAAAAGGTTGACTAGTCGGTAAGTTCTTAACGTTATTGATAAATTAACTTTGGTAAATTTCTGAAATTTGCCAAACCAAACCCATATATAAAATTTAGTGGACAGCACTGCATATAATCTAATATTATATTACAGAAAAAGAATTTTTGAACTGAATGGAAATGTCTTGTTTGGAGTACTACTGTCTACAATTTTTCTACATGACCTGAAGCGAAAGTGTAGGAAATATAAAGACAAATTCTTCATAGTACATAAATATATATTATCTATATTCATAGTATAAATATATATTACCTATATTCATAGTCTATAAATATAAATATATATTACCAATTGTACATATTGATCTTTATTTTTAACTTATGAAAATGGTAATTGTAAATACTCGCACTGTATCTTTTACTCAATGATTTTAAAACAAAAGACAAAATATACATGGAAGGTTGCTTGTCCTTTTAATGATAAAATATTCGCGCAGTCTAAATTTGCAGAACACTAGTATGCCATCAGTGTAATTGTTTTCCGTCAGGAAATTATTATGAAAATGTAAAATTAAATGACTATGTCGACCATTTCGAAATCTGAATTTTACTTAAGGAATTTGAATAAAGGGACCGAGACTAAAAATTTTCATTATAATAGCCTTTTTTCCAGTGCATCATTAGCTAAAACATTCTGCTCTTTTTAGAATAACATTTTTAAATTTTTTTAAATAACATATTAATTTTTAAAGATTTACTTAGAATTTTAAGTAATGTATTTTTTAAAATAGCATAAATATATACACAAAATGAAAGTTTTAAATTTACTTAGTTGCATAATAAGTTTTGAAATATGTGTATTAAAAACTAAATTTTTATATCAAATTGAATTAAAACATTTGTTCATTATGTATGTTAAAGTTTTAAAAGTATATGATATTTTAAAACGTTAAAAAATATTAAGGATCTGAAAATTTAAATTTCTTATTCTATAAAAGTAAATAGATGGTATGTATTAATATAATTTTACTTCAAAAAATAATAATGAGCTTCGATAGGATATAAAAACTAATATATAATTGACATATTTTAAAAGTTATTTTGCACGTAAGATATTTCTATGTCTCTGCTTAATAAAAACATAGGAACATATTACGCCATATTACAAAATTAAATAATTGTTATACAGGTAGACCTTAATTCACGATATACGATAAATATTATTCTAAACAGAACATATTTTTTTTGTAAATCAAAAATCTACTGTTATTACGAAATCTACTGTAAAATTTAACTGCTACGATTAAGTTTAACCCCTTAACTGCCGCAGGCGTATATATACGTCTTGCGCAGTCAAAGCTTTAACTGTATTGGGCGTATATATTACTCTTTCTACAATATGTTTCAATATCTTTCCTGATTGTCATTAAGTATACTCACTTATACAACATTTAACATATACTAGGTATACGCATTACGGGACAGTTCATTCATCGGAGCGCAAAGATTATATATATATATATATATATATATATATATATATATGTATGTATATATGTATATATACGCTCGTTAAAGGGTTAAAAAATGATAAAAAGTATATTCATAGCTACTTAACCTTATAATGACAAAAGATTCAAGCAGTATTAACTTATACTGAGAAACACTATTATAACACTAGTGAGACAGTTTTCTGATATTTTTCCTGATATTTTTAAATCTTAATTTTATTAAATAAATATACAACGTTTGTTCAATTTGAAACTATATTAGTTATTAGTTGTTCAAGCATTTTGGTACTAAATTTAAAAACACATACATCAGTGAATAAGGCGTTATAGTTATGAGAAATTTAATACTACTGATAATAAACTTTGAACAGTTGTTGGAATTTGAGTTGGTAGAAAGAAAGATACATAAAATATACCTTTCCAATTTTGAAAGCGAATTCAACCAATTTTGCACTTGTTAATGAATTCATACACTGAATATTCAGTAACTGCATTCTTTGAGGACCAAAAATCCCTTACTGGAATTTACAAAATAATACAATTGTGTAAAATCATTAATAAACCCCGAAAATTTTAATAAAGTAATCTAAAGAAGGTAGAATCTCTTTTTATCACTAGTAATATTACAAATTACATGTGCAGTAAAAATATATAAATATTTCTCTTACATGGTTACTACTATATTAAAAATGAGCAATGCATTATGAATTGTTTAAATATTTACTCAAACGCCACTTTGCTTTTTATATATTACCCGTAATTTTTTATATTGCAAGTATATAAGTATTTGCATGACAAAATGCGACACATGAACTTATAAATAAATCAGTTGAAAACGTAATATGCGGTAGAATGAATCAAATTTACTCTTTTTTAGACAGTTTATATAAAAATACCCCTGGTATAACTATGAAATAATACATCTCTCATAATGTAATAAACGTGTAATAAAATGTTTAGATTGTTCATTGATATTTATTTTTAAAATGCATAGTAGTTGATATTCAGTAACTTGAGTTAATTAAAATTTTACTACATGTAAACACTATATAGAAAAATGACTATGCGATCAAAATTTTCTTTGTATTTATTTGAACACATGAATTTATAAATAAACCAGTTGGAAACGTAATATGCGGTAGAATGAACTAAATGTATAATTTTTTTAGACAGTTTATATGAAAATACCTCTGGTATAACTATGAAATAATACATCGCTAATAATGTATTAAAAGTGTAATAAAATGTTTAGAATGTTCATTGATATTTATTTTTAAAATGCATAGTAGTTGATATTCAGTAACTTGAGTTCATTAAAATTTTACTACCTATAAACACTATATAGAAAAAAAGACTATGTGATCAAAATTTTCTTTGTATTTATTTTATGTAAAGAAAATGAAATATATGAATATAATGTGTATGTGTATGTGTGAGAGGGAATATATATGTGTGTTTATATATAAAAGAATTCATTTTGGGTATATTTAAAAAGATTTAAAATATAAGTACTAAGATTTTTACGTTTTAAATTTATCTGCTTCTTTTGGTTTTTTTAAAACAGCAAATATTTCTCAATGAAAAAAGAATTAGCATTTAAAAAATGTGTAATGAATAAAATCATTGTATTTTGTATAATATTTTCTAAAAATGAATGATACATTTGATTATTAAATACTTTGCACCTTAGTCTAGGGCATAATAGTAATATAATCAATTTTATACAAGGCAAATGACAATATTTATTTTACCTTTAAAAAATCTAGAGTAATACACCATTTGAAAGAAATTTATCATGATAAACATTTCTATCAGTTCATATAACTGTGCATAAACATTAAAACTCATATATATGAAAACATTTAAGAGCAATTGTTTATTATAACTTTACTGCCTTCGAAATGTACATTTAGAATTATACAGATTTGAGATGAAATTATTATAGTGCATTTAAATTACTATCACAGTATTTCCTTTAACGGTGATTAACAATTCCAGTGATTTTATAACCTTTAACCTATGGTTACAATTTATAAAACACAATAAACAAAAGCAAAATTAGGGAAATCTTTATCACGATTAACGTAAAATTCACATTTTGGATTTCATCTGCGATTTTTCTTTAGTTATACTATTTAAATTAATTTCTTGCTCTGAAAATTTATACAATGAGAAACATCATTTAAATATAATGTTCATAGCACTATTTTACTGAAGAGGAATGCAAAAGAAAATACTCACAGCCAGGCTTTTCGTAAAACCTGCAAAGAGGGTGATAATGACCACCAGTTGAGCGAGATCTCCCCTGGCCATGACTTTTTCAGAAATTCGGAACTGAAACTTTGAGCGGAGAGCGTCTTGCCTTTAAACTCATCCGGCTCCGCCTCGCAATCAATATCCGCCAATCGCGAGAAAGCTTAGGCTTGCGTTTTCAAGAAACCAAATCAATTTTTTTTTCTGTGTGTGTGCGTGCGTATGTGTGTCAGCATATAAGCTTTAATTACACTTTAACAGCTGTTATACGATGTCTTTTTCTTTCCCTCACATATTACATAATCATGAATTTATTCATGATCTAACTCGTACAGTTTTGCTGTATATTTGAATAAGATAACTAATGAATTGTCAGAAATATTTTCTAACCTTCAATCCAATAAACTACTGGAAAATAAATTACTGACCAACATAAAGTTAGCGTATTTTCAAAAATTTGCCGTACAATTTTAACATTAAGCTACTTATTAGTTTAGAGAGAGTATGTTATACAATAGTTTTCCTATAAATAAGTAGTACTGTATATTAAGGTAAATGTAAATATCATTTTCTTCACTTTTCCTGTTATGTACTTAAAGTTAGCGTATTTTCAAAATGTTGCCATACAATTTTAACATTCATTTATGTATTGGTTTAGAGAAAGTATGTTATACAATTGTTTTTCTAAAAATAAGTAGTAGCGTATATTAAGGTAAATGTAAATATCATTTTCTTTACTTTTCCTATTATTTACTTAAAGCTAGCGTATTTTCAAAAATTTGCAGTACAATTTTAACATTGAGTTACTTATTGGTTTAGAGAAAGTATGTTATATAATTGTTTTTCTTTAAATAAGTAGTAGTGTATATTAAGGTAAATGTAAATATCCTTTTCCTTTACTTTTCCTGTTATTTACTTAAAGTTAGCGTATTTTCAAAATGTTGCCGTACAATTTTAACGTTCATTTACTTATTGGTTTAGGGAAAGTATGTTATACAATTGTTTTTATAAAAATAAGTAGTACTGTATATTAAGGTAAATGTAAATATCCTTTTCTTTACTTTTCGTATTATTTATTTAAAGTTAGCGTATTTTCAAAATGTTACCGTACAATTTTAGCATTCATTTACTTATTGGTTTAGAGAAAGTATGCTATACAATTGTTTTCTATAAATAAGTAGTACTGTATATTAAGGAAAATCTAAATATCCTTTGCTTTACTTTTCCTATTATTTAATTTGACCCTTAATTTGACAAGATGTTTTTTCAAATACTTTTAAATTTCTGTTATTTTCCCATGTCTTTATAGACATTACGATCTCTGTAAAATAAACAAAAAAAATCATTTTCCATTTTTGAGATAATTAATGTCCGCTCTGACGAACACTGACAATTATGTTATATAGTATTTATAAATATACATGTCCGGTGTAGCGGTCAGACTTAGCCAAATTAAGGGTTAATTTGATTTAAAATTTACAATTTGAATTTTTTGTTCAAATTGAAATCAACCCCTCCCAACTTTACATTATAACTGTTACATTTATGATTTATAAAACAGAAAGTACTAAATTATTAAATCAATAACATACTATGTATCTTATGTAATGCATAAAAGATCTACTAAGAATTGCTACTTTAATTTGTCTGTTTGGTTTTGTTAATCATATTTCACTGTGATTTTTAAATTCTTATTAACCAAGCAAAGAAATATTATGGTACATTATGGAATCGACTGAAAATTTTGCCAAAAAATAGCAAAAGTTCAAATGTTCAAATGTTCAAATTGAAATCAACCCCTCCCAACTTTACATTATAACAGTTGCATTTATGATTTATAAGAAAAAAGTACCAAATTATTAAATCAATAATATACTACGTATCTTATGTAATGCATAAAAGATCTACAAAGAATTGCTCCTTTAATTTATCTGTTTGGTTTTTCTGATCATATTTCACTGGGATTTTTAATTTCCTATTAACCAACCAAAGAAATATTATAGTAAATTATGGTATCAACTGAAAATGTTGCCAAAAAATAGCATTTGATGTAAAGAAGAATAAAATCCCGTATTATAATAATCTCACTTTTAAACATTCTGTGTTCTAATTGAAGCTCTGTAAATTTGCAGAGACTGGAAAGAGTAAATTATTTCATTATTAAAAATCGATTTAAAAACGCGTCTACTACCTCATTTTTCGAAATATTTCTATAAGAATACTTTAGCACTTAATTATTAATCGTATATTTTCTAATAATATTTTTTACTTGAGAGTTTGAAGCTTCTACAAAGAGAGCTATGTTAAGTGTACTTAATTTTTAAACAAGACATTTTAAAGATTACTTCAGTTATTGAATTAAGCTTTATTTTAAATTTTTAATTAGTTCTCTTTGATGTGAAATTACATTTGATATTTTAGATATATGCATGGCGTTTAATTTTTTTAGCATTTTGAAGATAGCGAAATGAATGCCAGAAAATTTTAGGAGTGAAAAATTAAATTTTTCCACTTTGCTTCAACAAGCTGTGCATTAATAATTATGAGATTTTGATATGTATTTACTGAAGTCATTTTTGTTTCATTTCCTAAATCGTTGCTCCTGTAGAATGACAAAGTTGAACTTTGTTTTTTTAAAACAATTAACTTTTAAATCTTAAAATTTTAAAATTCTAATATTACTTTGTAAAATAGCATGTATATGTTTTAAAAACAAGATTAAGTTAATTTTCTATTAAGGGAGAAGTGAACTGATGAAAACAAAGTATTTAAAAAGCTAAAATGTAATTATAAATATGTTGTAATAAAATATTTTTAACTAGTAAAAAGGGAAACTATATTGAATTTGTACTCAATCCCACAAATTTGTGTGTCAGGAGTTTTTTTAGTAAGATTCCTCATACATATACTCATTCGTGTTGCCATTGTAGTTAAGAGTTTGGGATTAAATACGTTGTAAAAAACATTTTGAACTGTTACAAGCAGAAATTATTTTGTGTAGTACCTCAATCGCACAAAATTATATCATGATTTTTTGAGTAAGATTCCTCATACATATACTCATTCGTGTTGCCATTGTAGTTAAGAGTTTGGGAATTAAATACGTAGTAAAAATATCATGAACTGTTACAAACAAAAATTATTTTGTGTCGTACTTCAATCGCACAAAATTATATCATGATTTTTTGAGTAAGATTACTTACGCATATCTGTCAGGTCTTTGGTGTTGTTATTGTAGTTAACGGTTAGCAAATTGAATGCGTGGACAGAAAATTATATTAATTGTTAGGAAGATCAAATATTTTAATCGTATCTCAGTCCTACATAATTGTGCTGTGTTTTTCAATTAACCCCTTCACTAATAATATTTACCAGGGTTTTGGTATTGTTAATGCAGTTAATAGATATAAAATTGAATGCTTTATAAGAAAATATTTTTAGCGGTTATAAATGGCAATTATAAAATTATTTTCAATCATTCCTCAGTTCCACAAAAGTATCCCATAATTTCTAAGAGTATCACTACTTCCACATATCTGCTAGGTTTTTTTGTATTGCTATTGTACTTAACAGTTTGAAAATTAAATGCGTTGTAATAAAATATTTTTAACTATTAGGAATATAAGTTATATTAATTCGTACTTCAGTCCCACAAAAACATTTTTTAAGTACGGTTCCTCACGCATATCTGTCAGGTCATTGGTGTTAACAGTTGTAGTTAGCAGTTTGATAATTAAAAACGTTGAAAAAAGATACCTTTTTCGTGAGGAAAGTAAGCTATTTTTAATCTATCTCAATCTTCCGGAATTCAACATTGATTTTTAGTAAAACCCTTCACACATTATATCTATAAAGTTTTTGGGACTTTTAATGTGGTTAGCAATTTTAGAATTAAATACATTGTAAGAAAATATATTTAACAATTAAGAGCAGAAATTTTTTGAAATCGTGCATCAACCGCACAAAATTATGACGTGATTTTTATGAATATGACTCCTTCCATACATCAGCTACATCATTTGTGTTGCTATTGTAGTTAACAGTTTGAAATTTAAATGCTTTCTAATAAAATACTTTTAACTATAAGGAACATAAGTTATTTTAATTCGTACTTTAATCCAACAAAAATACTTTCTTGAGTAAGATTCCTTACGCATATCTGTCAGGTGTTCGATGTTGCTATTGTAGATAGCAGTTTGATAATTAAATACGTTGAAAAAAATACTTTTTTCTATTAGGAAAGTAAGCTATTTTTAATCCATCTCAATCTTCCGAAATTCACCATTGAGTTTTAGTAAAACCCTTCAAACTTTATATAAAGTTTGTGGTTAAGAAGTTTAGAATTAAATGCATTATAAGAAAATATTTTTAAGAATTGAGAGCAGAAATTATTTGAAATCGTGCATCAACCGCACAAAATTATGACGTGATTTTTATGAATATGACTCCTTTCATACATAATCTAGATAATTTGTGTTGTTATTGTAGTTAACAGTTTGAAATTTAAATGCTTTCTAATAAAATACTTTTAACTATAAGGAACATAAGTTATTTTAATTCGTACTTTAATCCAACAAAAATACTTTCTTGAGTAAGATTCCTTACGCATATCTGTCAGGTGTTCGATGTTGCTATTGTAGATAGCAGTTTGATAATTAAATACGTTGAAAAAAATACTTTTTTCTGTTAAGAAAGTGAGCTATTTTTAATCAATCGCAATTTTCCGAAATTCACCATTGGTTTTTAGTAAAACCCTTCGCACATTATATCCATAAAGTTTTTGGGACTTTTAAAGTGGTTAGAAATTTTAGAATTAAATGCATTTAAAAAATAATGTTAAGAATTTAGAGCAGAAATTATTTGAAATTGCGCATCAACCGCACAAATTTATGACTTGATTTTTATGAATATGACTTCTTCCATACATCAGCTAGATCATTTGTGTTATTATTGTAGTTAAGAGTTTGAAATTTAAACGATTTGTAATAAAAGATTTTTAACTATTAGGAGCATAAGTTATTTTAATTCGTGCTTTAATCCAACAAAAACATTTTATTGAGTAAGATTCCTCAAGCATATCTGTCAGGTCTTTGGTGTTGCTATTGTAGTTAGCAGTTTGATAGTTAAATACGTTGAAAAAAAAATACCTTTTTCTGTTAGGAAAGTGAGCTATTTTTAATCCATCTCAATCTTCCGAAATTCACCATTGAGTTTTAGTAAAACCTTTCACACTTTATATGAATAAATTTTGTGGTCATCAATTTTAGAATTAAATGTATTATAAGAAAATATTGTTAAGAATTGAGAGCAGAAATTATTTGAAATCGTGCATCAACCGCACAAAATTATGACGTGATTTTTATGAATATGACTCCTTCCATACATAAGCTACATCATTTGTGTTGCTATTGTAGTTAACAGTTTGAGATTTAAATGTGGTATAATAAACTTTTTTAACTATTAGGAACGTAAGATACTTTAAATAGTTCCTCAATGCTACAAAATAATGTCACTTTTTCTGTAAAAATAACACAATATTGGGGAAATAAAACTGCTCCGTATATATTAATCTGAACTTTGGATTTATTATAGTAGTTAACAATTTAAACTTTATCCGAACTTATATCTGAGTTTTATTTTTCTAAAGGAGGTTTCATGTAAAAAAAATTAAAATTCAGTTAAAAAAGCTTAAAATTAAGAAAGACACTTCAGCTCAAGTATTTCAAATACTTCGACATTATAGACAATGGCAATTAATAATAAATCACCCATCACTCTTTCAAGCATGTAATTTCAACCAGATTCAGTTCCTGCATTATGAGCAAACTTCCAATCTGTGGAATGGTTTAAATTTATTCGAAACAATCTTTGCATGGCTTTGAAGACTAGCATGTCTTTTAAAATTAGGGAAAGTTGCGGTGTTGAATTTCTGAAGTTGTAATAATCATTAGTGAAAGTGCGTGGAGGAGTAGGTAGAAATCAATAAAGACGTTCAGTAGAATTATTCACTTTTAACGTCTGTTTGATTACTATTTATTTACGATAAACTGTCATTGTTCTTTTATATTTAATGATAAATCGCCAATTCAAAACTATTAGGGATTTGCTCATAAATTTAATTACCTAGTCATCGATATTAATGAATTTTCAATTTTGCGATCAAAAACAATTTCTCTTTAAATGTAAATTATTTGGTAGTACCTAGAAAAATATTTAAAATGGTCCATATATGCACAATAAAATTTAATACAAAGTTATAAACTGATATATGTAAGTTGTATGCAAAGGCATGATAGCTTAAAACAACAAGAAGTTAGAACAAAAATTTAATAACACTCCTATATTAATTGCATTACGAAAATTGAGATTAGAAACAATGCCTCTTTAAATGCAAACTAATTTGTAATATCTAAAAGAATTATATAAAATGGCAAGTAAATATTCAGTAAAATTTAATATCTAGTTGAAAAAGTTATTTGTAAGTTGTGTGAAATATCATGAGGGTTTACAACAACTAAGGTTTGGTTTGGTTTGGAGTAGTGTGGTCTAATGTTTTGCTACACAAGGTCTAATGAGACCGGGACTTACTGCTTAAAATCAATTATGCACGACTATGAAGAACCAAGTTTCAAATCCATGAGCTTGTACTTAAGAGCAGTGCCCTACAATTCAACAATTATTTGGCTTAAAACAATTCAGGATTTAAACAAAAATGCAATTAACAAGATTCATTTATTAACTGAGTTACCAAAAATCAGAAAATTGTCTCCTTAAATGTAATTTATTTAATAGTATCTATAGAAAGTTTAAAAAAATCTTTACTAAACATTCAGCTAAATTTATATCATAGTTAAAAATTGATGTTGTTTAAAATACTATGAAGGTTTCAATTTTTCAACAAACAAGTAATATTTTTTTCTCGAATTAATTTCTGTTTAGGAGTATTTGTGAGATAGTTTAAATTTATTCGAAATAATTTTTACAGGTTTTGAAGGTTGACGGGTTTTATAATTTAGGAAAGCTACGATGTTGATGTTCTGAAATTGAAACAGTCATAGATGAAAATGAGGGAAGTGTGTAGAAATTAATATATTAGAATTACTTAATGTCTATTTGATTAATCTCTATGATAAACCGACATTGTATTTTTATAATTAAAGAAAAACTGTCAATATAAAACAAATAATAATTTGCAAAAACTTCATTAACAAGACTCTGATATATATTAACACACTGTGTGCGGGTACATTTCCCAGCGGAATTGTACAGGGAGTGGGCTTTTTGCGAATAAATTTAGTTATTCAGTTAAACCTCAATAGATTGAAAATTATTTAATTTTTTAACCAATTTTTTGTATTTTGTATTGAAATATATAAACAAATATATAAATAGACAAATAAACAAATATATACATATAAATACAAACATATATATAATATATAAATATACATATATATATAGTATTTTCGCAAGATAAATAAAAGGTTAATTTTAAATCTAAATTGATTTTTTTTATCAAATTTCCTATTTTGTTGTTCCACATCAACTGATGTAAAAACTAGTTTTTATTTGTCAAAATTTTTCCAGAATCTATGTAGTAGACAAGAACATTCGGCTTCGCTTTCCTGTATATACCGTTGTTTTTGTACCCACGAACAAATGATGTTGTTACACTGATCCATACGAGTGATTGACCCGCGCTCAAGTATTAATCTTCAGAAAACGTACTAGTACGTGTCCCACATACAATGTGTTAAGTAGCCGAAAGTGTGATCAGAAAACAATGCCTCTTTGAATGTAAACTGTTTGGGAACATATAGAAAACAATAATAAAAATTCAGTAAACATCTATGAAAATTTATAACATGGTTAAAAATCGATTATTTTATGTTGCATGAATGGTATGAGGGTCTGAGCTTTTCTCGCCATGAATTTTAAGCTGAACCTAATTTTTAATTTTTTAACTTTAATTTTACTTCTTGTACTAACTTAATGTAATTTCACTTATTATTTCTCTCATCAACATTCACCTATATCTTCACTGTCTTGTACAGTAATTTAGTAATAAAAATAAATAAATAAATAAAAATTTAAATTAAAAAAAAAGAAATAAATAAATAAATAAAAATTTCTTGCTATTCTTAAACTTTCTTCTTTTTATTTTAAATGTATTTCATCTTAATTTATTTAACTTGTTAAGTAAGGGCCTAGCAATTTATCTCATCCCATCACTAAGACCTGCATTTTTATACTTATTGTTTTTCATCTTAAAAGACTGGACACCTGATTTTGAATTCTTAACTTGCAACAGGAGATAAGGCCTTCGGCCAAGGTACCCCGGTCAACTCTTCAATAGCTCAATATGAGGGTCTATTACTTCTGTTGACGAGCAATTTCCTTCAGCTTCTGTTTTAGGAGTATCTGTAGGATAATTTAAATTTAATCGAAATTATTTTTACATGTTTTGAAGGATGATAAGTTCTATATTTCAGGAAAGCTACGATGTTGATATTGTGAAATTGCAATATTCCTTAATGAAAATGAGTAAAGTGTGTAGAAATCAATATATTAGAATTACTTAATGTCTATTTGATTACTCTTTAGTTATGATAAACTGACATTATACTTTTATAATTAAAGAAAAATCGTCAATATAAAACAAATAATAATTCCCAAAAACTTAATTAATAAATTTGTGATATTAATTAAATAGCCAAAATTGTGATCAGAAAACAATGGCTCTGTGAATGTAAACTATTTGGTAACATATACAAAAATATTAAAAGAAAGTTTAGTAAACATTTATCAAAATTTATAGCATGGTTCAAAATCGATAATTTTATACTGCATGAATGGTATGAGGATCTAATATTTCTGTTAAAGGGTAATTTTCTTCAGAAACTTTTTCTGTTTTGAGAGTATCTGTGGAATAGTTTGAATTTATTCAAAATAATTTTTACATGGTTTGAAGATTGACATATCTCAAAAATTGAGGAATGTTACGATGTTGATTTTTAGAAGTTGAAATAATCATTAGTGAAAATAATGAAGAATTATATATTCACTTTAAACGTCTACTTGATAACTGCAGTATAAAATCTGTAGGAACCTAGATAAATATTGTTATGTACAGTTTGATCATTTACGAATGCAGTGGTTATATACACAGTGGGTATATAATTTTGGCTTGTGTTTAGTTCGGTTTGGTGTGGAACGGTCTATTTTTTGCAACACGAGGGCTAATGAGACTGTGACCTACAGTTTAAAGCCTTGCTAGTGTTTAGAGACCTTATTTTATTTACATAATTTAACTGTAAATATTTATAACAAAATTACTATCCTCTTAGTAATTTTACATTGAGTAAGTAAGGTGCTCTGTGGAATAAACGAAACATCGTTATAGTCAGGATCATCATACACAGGTTTCACTGTATCTATTCATGATAAATTGTCACTGGGATTTTATATGAAACAATAGACCATTTCCTTCACCCTTTGTACGACCATTTTTTGCTAGGAGTGGTTTATCAAAATACTTTTTGAACTGAAATTGATTTAAGAAAGTAAACTCACTTTGGTTATTTGATTAACCCGTAATGCACAGTTTTTTGAAAAAGTCAGGCCAAAAAAATCAATTTTTTAAAGTAAAAAACACAATTTAGAAAGTTGAATTTATAAACAAAATATATATTTTATACTTGAATAAATAAGTGTTATAGCTTACAATCCCATGTAAATGATGAATATCAATAAAATTATTGTTTCCTTTTTTGCTTTCACATTGTTATTTTCAATTCTCGATTGCATTCGAGTGTGAAAAATTATAGCAATACAGAGTACAACGACGCTCGAATTATCTCGAGTGTACACAGTTTGGCCAGTTTAGCCAGCTCGAGTTAACTCGAGCGTGCACGTTAAGGGGTTAAGTTTATTGTAAGTTTTTATATTGGATGCATGCTTACCACATCCCATTGAGTGCTGTTAAAAGGTAGGATTCTTGTTATATTATACTATACTACATAATAATTATAAAACATATTTTGTAAATGTTACTGTCTAAGAAAATTTGCATTCAGTAAATGGAAATGAATCAGATGAATGAAGTGTTATGTGCAGAAGAAGTAATTTTTACATGATACGAAGATTGAAATGTCTTAATATGGAAGAATGTTAAGATGTTGATTTTCTGAAGTAGTGATAATTATTATTGAAATCGAATGGAGAACTATGTAGAAATTAATATACTGGATTTATTCTCTTTTAATTTCTATTTGATTATTACAGTAAAATGATCTGTAGTGACCAAGAAAAATATTGCTATATACAGTTTGCTCATTTACAAATTCAATGTATTTCTACATAGTAAGTTCATATTACCTTAGATTATATTTAGGGATCAAATTTTATTTTAAGTAATTTAAAATGTAAATATTTATAACAAAATTACTATCTGCTTGGTAATTTTACACTGAATAAATAATTAATTCTGCGGAATTAAACGAAATATCGTTATAGACAACATAATTATATCATATATAGATTTCCCTATATGTATTCATGATATTCCATCACTGTGATTTTATAAGAAATAATAAACCATTACTTTATCTTTTTACAAGATCATTTTTTCCAGAAGCGGTTTATTAAAATAGTTTTTGAACTGTAATTGATTTAAGAAAGTAAATTAGATTATTAGATTAAGTTAATTTTATTTTAAATTTTTTATCGAAAGTATGGTTACCCTCGCCCACTGGATGCTATTTAAAGGTACGACATTTTATGCTTCTTATTATTTTATGCTGAGCTACATAATATTAATAAGTGATATTTTGCAGATACTACAATCTAAAAAAACTTACATCAAAGGGTAAAATATGGATCAGAGGAACTGAGAGTTATGTGCAGAAGGAATTGCTCGCTTAATGAAATAATCGGCTTCATCCAAAGCTGATTTGAATTGTTAAAACCCTGTTATAAAGTCAAAAGTTTTATTAATACTTTTGTTATTTCTAAAGTTATCAATTAACCCATATTGTACCACACCAACTAAATATTTCATGTAAGTTATTAAAACTTAATCCATATCATTAATATGGTGTAATTAAGTATATAAAACGAAAATTTTGAAAAAATATTTTTAATTTTTTATGTAATTGGCTGTCTTATAAATAGGACAACGGTCCATTACACAACTAAAACTTAACAAATATCACTTACATTGCATTAAGCTGATTCATAGATGAAATTTGTGGAAGCAGTCAAAACAAAGTCCAACATTACATTTTAAGCATACTCTTGCAGTTATTGAACTGGCAGTAAGAGAGTAAGTTTATTTTGCCATAAATCTCCAGTTTTCTGAATAGAATAGACATCTGTTTACCCCTTGTTGGTGTGCGAACAAGTGTTTGAACTGGTTTTCATTGAAAGATAAGAAAAGAATATGCGCTAACAATGCAATATCGAAGTCATAGAAAAATAATTAGGATTGGACCGTTGTCTTAATTTTAGGGCACCTTTTTTATACTTACAAAATGCACATGTAAAATATATTTTTCAGCAAAAACTTTCAGCTACATTATTAGCTCTGTTTTTAAACTAAAAGTAACCTCCACAGTGTTTAAAAAATAATAATAATAAATATAAAATTAAAGATTAAAAAATGACAATTTTAAGAGGTTGCTGAAAATAAATTTTACAATACAATATAATTTGATATCTCAGTTTTTTTGTTACTATGCTAGATTGTGTCTATTTTAAAGGTGTTAAAATAAAATCCACTCAGAAAATAATTATAACTTTATTATTAAATGGAATTTTATTTGCTGTCCTGTTTATAGGACAGCGGTCCAATATGGGTTAATGGCAGATCAGTGAGAAGCGGTAAAATGGATTACCATGGATATTAAAAAAGTGACTTTAATGGCAAATATAGTTATCACGACCTTACAAAGGAATAAACACCTAAAATATTACCCAAAAATTATTTATAAACCACTAATATTATATAATTTTTTAACCTCAATGGAAAGTCAATCTACATTTTAACCCTCCGAGTGGAACACACACCGAGGAAAAAAAGTCTCCAAAAATACGCTAAAGTTTTATTGTGTCAGTGACCAAAGCGTTCTATGATTTTTTACTTCACTCTTTGTCGACTAGAATGGAATATGGAAAACCCATCCTAGTTATTGTCCCTTTACTTCCGGTTATAAATAGATATATAAATAGATATTATAGATTGTTAATTTTTAATACACATAAAGCTCGTCAAGTCTCGAAGATCATATGAATAATGGATTCTAAAAGTACAAATAAAAATATTCTTTAAGTGAATTATTTATATTTTTTACGAAAGTCATCCAAGATATTTAAATGGTGCAATTAGAGATACACTGTTACCGCAAACGAAATACTTCGATATAGAGATTTACAAATCCATGAAAAGCTATCAGAGTCTTTGTGCCTCAGGTAGTAGGGGTGCATCCCTCAATAAATGCCAGTAAGTGAGGGGTGCAGTTCCTAAACAATCGACCTAACCCTCGTACCTCAAAATTCCATTGGAGAAAACACTGGCAGAAATGTACATTACATCCATTTTCGGAACGTTTTTGGAGGTCGAAAATTGTGACAACAGCTTTGAAGAAATCATCGGTTTGGCGGAAATGTACGTGCGAACCGCTTAGAGGGTTAATGAAAATTATTTCGCTCTATATAGAAAACTAAGAAAGAAATCAGCAAATAGTCAGTAAATTTAAATCTGTAGTTAAAAATTTGTAAGTTAAATAAAGAAGCATTAGGATTAAAAAAAAAACTGGGAATCGACTTAATTTAAAACATTGTATGCGGGACACATACTAGTACGTTTTCTGACGATTGATACTTAGCGCGGGACACGTACTAGTACAGGTTAGTGTAACAACATGGTTTATTTTTGGGTACAAAAATAACGGTATATACAGGAAAATGAAGGCGAATGTTCTTGTCTGCTACATAGATTCTGGAAAATTGAGACAAATAAAAACTAGTTTTTACATTATTAGTTTTATGATTGCTCTTTTCATTTTATATAGTGTAAAAATATTTATATATAACATAATTCGAAAAATTAAAAACTATATGCTACTATTTCTATTTCATTTTTCATATTTACGATACTATTATAAATTTATCCACTAAAAATATATTTTTTGTTTACAAAACTCTTACGGTTGTTATTTATATATTTCAATATAAAATACGAAATGTTGGTTAAAAAATTAAATAATTTTCGATTTATTGAGATTTAACTGAATAACTAAATTTACGCTCAAAATGCCGGAACAGATGCATTATAGACGCCGGTCCCGTCCGCCATGTTTTTTTTTTTTTTTTTTTTTTGGCGAACAACAGAGAAACGCTTGTTTTGAAAAATCGCCAAATAGAAAAACATGGCGGCGGTAACATGGCATATTTGAAACACAAAATTAACACAACTAAACATTAATAGATAAAAAAGACAGATTGGCAATTTAAAGCATTATTAAAATAAAATTAGCATACTAATTATCATTTTTTTACGTAATTTAAAAAATAACAGATTAGTAATATGATATATATATATCAACAGAATAAACACAGTATATAGCATTTTAATAATCCCTAATATTATAAAAAAGTCTAACATGTGAGGGGGGGTTTCCCCTCCCCCACAACCCCCCTTGTAATAAAAGAAATGCAAAATAAATTTAATAACAGATGAAAATTGGAAAGGGTAGCGCCACAAACATTCTTCAACACTCCTACCTCCCTTAAAAAAACTTTGAAATAATTCTTTTTTACCAAATAAATAAATAAATAAATAAATCTCAGATTCGGAATACCGTTGATCCTTCACACTTTGAGTTTAGAATGAAATGCAACACTCGCCTCACACCTAAGAATATCCTGATATTTTTTAACAATTTCAAAAATAGTAAGAACCGAAATAACTACACCCGTCATAGCTAAATTACTAAATCCCAGAAAACAAGAACAAAACTAAAATGCTCCAAACCAAAGCATCCTGTTTGATTTAGAATATCCTGATACTTTTTAGCAATTTCAAAAATAGTAAAAACCGAAATAACTTCACCCGTCATAACTAAATCACATTAGAGCTGCCATACCCAACCACTAAAATCAAGGCAAACACACTAACCCACTATCGCCCCATAAAATCGCCAAATTTGGTGACAAAAAAAAAAAAAAAAGGCGTTTATAATGCATCTGTACCAAAACGCCCACTCTCGGTACAATGTACCCTCACACAATGTATTAATTATATCATCTGATACTAATAAAGTTGCAGAAACTGAGAACAGAAAACAATATCTCTTTAAAAGTAATTTAGTAGCATCTAGAAAATAGAAACAGAATACTGTCTGTTAACATTCAGTAAAATTTAAACTGTAGTTAAAAATTAGATCTATGTTGTATGAAAACTAAAAGGTTTAAAGTGATTAGGGATTTACATATAAATTAAGATGTCCTAACATGAAAATAAAACTGTACGATTGTTGCAATCGAGATACACAATTTATAAGCCATACACCCTCCTTTTTCTGAACAGATGCAACAATGAGGGATTTCGTACATATGCGAGATTGACAGTAAGCGAATAAACAAGACTATGATTTTGATTACTTTGCTAAACTTACGATCAGAAAACAATGTATCTTTAAATGTAAATCATTTCGTAATATTCAGGAAAAATTTTAGAAAGCATTCACCATAATTTACATGGTTGATAACATACATTTTCTTGGTGTATGAAAAGATATATGGGTAACAAATATTTTATGCACATTGTCTAATTTATAATACATGTTTTCGTTTTACAATAAATTTTGTAAGATAAGTTAGTAATTGTACATATATCCCTCCTTTACTACTATATAGCTCTCACCATTTTTCCAAATATTTTCGGGAAAAACTAGGTGCTTGTTATATGCGGAATAATTTTTACTGTTTCAAGTAATATCACGTTATATATAAGTTATCTGTCTTTTTGCTACCAATATCCACGAGTTTAAATCCTGCTTCTGGTGGGGATCCCTAGCTAATAGAAATCTGATTTAAGCAGTAAGTTTCTTTCTAATTCCAAATTACGTTAGACGAGCTAATAACACTATTTTTCAACTTAACTCCAATCATCAGTTCTCGGAAAATTCTTGACTTTTCTGCCAAGATCTGGAAATGCTATTTTTGAAATAAAAATTAGAAACTAAGAGTTATGATTCTTTAGTTCTTATGATTAATAATTAAAAATCACTAGAAGAATATCCATGAAACGATGTTGCAGATTCATTCATATGGTCTTCGTAGAAACTAGTTTACAATTTCGAAAGTGAATAAAATGACTAATTTATGGTGTGCGCTTTATATGATAAAAATACTTTCGCCATTTTTTCCTTGTTAAGAACAGGGTGCGTGCTATGCACGCATGAGAATTTTACACACATAAATATATTGTAGCTATGAATAGATATATAGAAAGTGAGATATTTGTATGCTGTATGAAAAGGCTTAAGGAGGAAAATATTTTTTAACTAAAAATCTCTAATTTATAATTTATCTCATAGTCAATTTTTCAAGGAGAGTTTCTGTTGGTGCATATGTAGCTAGATAGACATTTGTCATGTCATTCTTGAGATGACTAGTATATAGCCCGTCATATGATGTGATCAGTAAGGTTTTTTAATTTTCCAGAATTGTTAAGTATTCCATGAGGCAGGTTAAAAAATAGTTTGTTTTTTTGCTGACAATTATGACATTTATCTTGCAACAAAAAATAATTGATGATTAAATTTAAAATTATCACATATGCAAACTATTACTAAAGCCAAATATAAAAGATAATTATTTACATAATATCTAAGTTCATAGATAAAACGCATGAAAATAATGCAGACGATATTTTAATAATTTAAAATAAGAAATGATTAAATGAGATGCTTAAAAGAATGACATCATAATGCTAGAAAAGTATATTATTTTTACCTATTTATTATGTGATAAATTGATAAATTTAATCACCTGCTATTAAAATGGGGCTTGATATAATGGCATTAAACGCTTAAAAGGGGGGGGGGAAGGGGTGAATCTCGAACATTTTTTTTCGCTGACAGAATTTTTCTCTGTGATATAAAGTATATTATACCAATTTATTTTAGAAATGAATCGATAGTTTAGGAGAAGATAAACTTTACTCGCTCTGAATTTTGCTAACCCTAACTCATTCAGAATCTAATATGGATGTCTCTATACCTCTATCCATTCCAGGTTCAACCGCTTCATAAATTCGAGGACAGACGGACAGAAAACTTAGGCTATTATTATATAAGGGATAATAATTCACGGATACTTGACTACTTTCTTAAACCTGAGATTCTCCTGAAACAATCAAATATTCAGCTTTCAACGAATTTAATTAAATTTAAAACACATAAAACAATAAAAATTTAAATAGAAGCTAATTTTAAATATCTAGTACTGAATTATCCGACTCATCTTAAATTTCCTTCTGTTAATCCAGTAAGAAACATAAAGCTTTCCTTTTCCGAAACCAATCAAGAACTATGAAATTACAATGTATGGTAATTATCGATATTTGATATAAACATGAAAGTCATTATCTAATGAATCCCGCTGTCAAAGACATTTAGTGTCCTCTTGGTCATTAGAATTCTCTCATATTTTTGAAGGCATTTACATTTCTTCAAAATGTTTTAGGCACAACGTAAAATATAAATATTATTCTTGATATGTGGAACTGAAATATTCTACTACTTGTAACATAGCTATCCTGGCAAAATCTTCGAAGAAGTATTAACTCAGAACATATATGCATTCTGATTCTAAAATCTATGTTGAATTATTGTAATTATCTTAACTATTCTGTATATTTATTTAACAACTTCTTCCAAATTTAGGGTTTCTCCATGACAGTAATTATTGTTTTACCTGACAATGTAAAGTTACGTTCAAATATTGAACTATATCTCTTCAGGCATATTTCATCAGCTTAAATAATAAACACCGTTTGAGAAAAAATATTTACTTTTAACCTTTCTAATTTTAATAAAGGGATTAATTTTTCGAATAAAATAACATGTTGCAACATTTCAATCATTTGCTATAAATCATAGGTAGTTTCTAGAAACATAAAGTGTAGGGATTGATGAGGTTTTAATGTTTGAATTCTTGTCTATTTTAAATTTTAACTAAAAATTAAGCTTTGATCGAAAAGCATAACTGAAAAATGTCTTTCTGTTAAACTTTTCCTTATATAACAGTGAAAAGTTTAGCTTTTTCTATTTTCTCTTTTCTCGCCATTTTATTCGTTTCTTGTCCTAGAGATAATCAACTAAAAACACGCTTTTACTTTATACCAGGCTTATCAAACCATTTTGCTGTTTAACAACGTAAAATACATCCATAAAAAAGAAGTTTGAAACAATACATAAAGGTAATTTTTATCCAAATAATTCCTTTTAACATTGTACAGTTTATAACCCATTTTCGTAAATATTTTTATAAAAGTATTTTCTAAAAATTTACTTTACATTTCACAAAGTAGCTTTAAAATGTAAAAAATTGTGATAGTTTTATAGTTTTCCCGCTTTCTAAAACTACCCACTCTGACTTTCTATAAATAAGAGATTTATTCTTTAGTTTTCGGTCATTTAATCCTTTCAAAAGTTAAAATTTCTTGAACTACTATCCCGAAATACATTTTTCTTAGGATGTAGTAAACAGAAAAAAAAATTGAGTTGAGTAAACAAGAATTAAAAACAATTTCAAGACAAAACATTTTTCAGATGATTAAAAGACCTGTTATGTAATAATAAGTCTCGTGTATTTTTATATATAGCAGGAACGCCCAGAAAGTAAGAGCATTGGGCCTTAAAGGCTCAAAGTGACTTTGTTTTTAACAACGGATGCTGCTTTGTGTGTAAGGTCAAAATCTAAGGAGTAGAATATGTGATTATTTGTTTTAAAATTTTTAAAACTCTTCTGGTAGTGTGTGGGATAAAATAAGCATTTCCATACCAAGTCCGAATGGATTTGGCTTGATTTGAAACACTACAGTGAAACTTAGCACAAGATGGATAATAAGAAAGACTTACATCTTAAAACCAATTTCAAACGACTACCAACATCCATGACAAGATAGGAATTTCCCCAGACTCCGATACCGTTATACAGCATTGTACTGATTTGGCTACCAGGACCACGATTTAACCACGTTTCTTCTCGCAAAGGGAAACGGCACCGTGTTAGATTTTTGGCAAAACTAAAAAATGCTCAGGAAGATGGTGTTATGAATACTTGCTTATGAGTAAAAATAGTGTCATTCATGAGTTTAATGCCGACACGACAAATGTTTATGAGAAAATAAAACGGTTGTTGGGACTTAGAACTGTAAAATGATTATGATAATTAAAATTCCACCACAAGAATAAACAATACCAGGTGGTTGAGTGAAACCTTAAAATTTACGGAAGGATATAACAAACAAAAAGAGGGAATGTCCCTAAACAGAATGAGTCTGTTGTATGGCCATATACGTCCCTAGATAGCCAACGCTGCAACTTTGCACTCATGCTGTTGGGAGACCAACAACCACCCAATTAACCCTCGTTTAACAAAAGAGTAGATCGGAGCCAATCAGACATCAACCATTCAACTCTGATATGGCACCTTTAAAAGATACTCTTTTTATTTCCCTGATTATTTATGGATAGAAAAGGAATTTCAGTAAAGATCATAAGAGGTTTGTGTGGTTGAAAGGGGTGACTACAAATGGATATACATTTGAAAAACTAAGCTTAATAATAGGTAGTTTTAGGCTTATATTAACAATTTAAATTGTTAAAAGTTAAAGGCAAGGGAAAAATGTTAAAAGTGAAGTTTAAAAAAGGAATATTAGTAAAGAGAAAAAAAATTAAACACAAAGTTTCGATTTTATATTCACTTTTTCAACGTATCTGAGATATTACTTTTGGCTACCAGTAGTTTAGCAAAGTTTACACATGATTAGAAATTTGATTTAGTTCTAAATCAAATTTCTAATCATGTATAAACTTTATATCTATAAGCTAAGTAACCGAAGATGAGTTTTTTATACTTAAAGCTCAGAAAAATAAGAAAATAACTATTTACAAAGCTAACTGTTGAATAAATCATTATGTCTATGATTAAAAATACAAGAAAAGATAATTTATCTTTTTTTAAGTTGATCTGTCTGTCATACAACCGCTTTTTTTTGTTTTTCATGCTTCATCTTCTTTTCTGCTCTTAATAAAGAATAACAGCTGACAAACGTTAGTAACTTTTCTGGACTATTAGTCATTTTATTGAGTTTGAAACACTGAGCTGT
Source organism: Pardosa pseudoannulata (assembly GCA_032207245.1). Taxonomy (NCBI): domain Eukaryota; kingdom Metazoa; phylum Arthropoda; class Arachnida; order Araneae; family Lycosidae; genus Pardosa; species Pardosa pseudoannulata. The sequence continues at coordinate 80,864,442 of CM063502.1, read as the reverse complement.
CCTGTCACCGATCAGGAAATCTTACGGATAATCGTAAAAGCACAGACCGTTAGATAGCATTACTTTATGTTAAAAAACAAAATTGTACTATAGAAAGTGCATATTAAGACCGAAAGATAGATAGAAGTGTTTTGTTGTCATTGTCAACAACACTCGGATATAGGCTAGTTTACGAGTGCCATAAATTTTTCTAGAAGAAAGATTAAAGATTTGTGTTGACATGCAGAAATAAAAGAAATGAATGAACTATTTCTTCATTAAAATAAATGTGCATTTTGTGTAGATCTCAGGAATAATTTTCTTAAAGTTTTACATTCATAACTTATGGAAGTCAATTTTAAAATAGTAAAATAATTTTGGTGAGCTCTAAACTCAAGTTATTTAGTCAGTTGAGGACGTAGTTAAAAGGTGGGATTAAGTTCGCTCTTAATATTTGCTAATTTTATTGTAAGTGTTGACACTTTTCTTGAGCTTTTAATCCTTTTCAAAAGGCATTGAGACTAGAAGTAATTAAAAGAAGATTTTAAATATAAAAAGTTTAAGGTTAAGAGTGATATTGTTAATACTTTAGGTCTCTTCTATTGATAATCACAGTTGTAGCTTCTACGTTGTTTTAATTAATGCTGTTTAATAAACATTAAACGTTAAATTATACTGTCGGTGTTAATCTAAATGGGAAATATTTTCACTTTTTGTGTGATAAAATTCAGTTTTATGTTTCTTGCTTATTATGCTATTTTAAATTTACTCGTTAACTAACATCCCATCAAATATATAAAAATTAATATATTTCAATCCTTAAATAATTCGAACTTTTGAATAGTTATTATACTTTTATAATGAGATTAGAAAATTACCGATGTTTTGGTATAAAACTGACTATAATCATTACTTATATAATTATGCTCATTTATATATTTGTTATTGCTATATATACTCCTCAAAATAAAAATTATTAAACTATACTCAGTTATAAAACAAGAAATTTAAACATTTGTGTAAAATGGTGAAGTTTTTATATATTTCTTTTTGACCCGACAGACGTCGTCCTGTTTTAACGTCGTAAATCCAGAAATTGTTAAATGTTTTTAAATTAATTATAGATTGAACCGTTTTGATTGAAAAGTAAGAAAAAAATATTTTAAAAATACTTGCCGACTCCACGCGTACTGTCATCCCAAACGTAATTAGATTAAAGCAAATTTCCTACATTACCTGTCCAACCGTAAATGTAAACATTTGTGTAAAATGGTGAAGTTTTTATATATTTCTTTTTGACCCGACAGACGTCGTCCTGTTTTAACGTCGTAAATCCAAAAATTGTTAAATGTTTTTAAATTAATTATAAATTGAACCGTTCTGATTGAAAATTAAGAAAAAAATATTTTAAAAATACTTGCCGCCACCACGCGTACTGTCATCCCAAACGTAATTAGATTAAAGCAAATTTCCTACATTACCTGTACGGGGATTCGATTCTGGGACCCCTCCTGTTGAAGCTTGTTGCGCTGACCACAGCGCTACGCATATTGTGACAGTGAAGGGTTTCAAGTGGTATTGTAGTAAACTCAATAAGCACGCAAGTCTGAATTTTTAATAAAAAACATTTTCTATCGAATCAAATTGTGAATCTAAATCATTCTCGACTCAACTAAATTGCAAGCACAAAATTTCATGACAATCAATCCAGCCGTTAAGGAGGAGTTCTATTATAAACACACGGACAGAAGAATTCTATATATAAAGATTGGCTAGTATTAGTTTGGTTTGGAGCGCTACGGTCTACTTTTTGCAACACGAAGGCTAATGAGACTATACATTGGCTAGTATAGTTCACATATGTAGCATAAATCCCACATAGAAATATATTAGTTTTACTTCCATTTCTAAAGTTTTTAAGGACATAGACGACAAAAAAAAAAGCTTAAAATAGTTTTGTTCGTATTAAGAACGAAATATGAAATTAATGATAGCGGTTTCAAAAATTCAGATCATATAATGGTTTTAAGAATATAAATACAAAAGTTAGTCTTTAAAACTGATTTAAAATTGTTTTTATATCTCAAAAAATTTATTTTAATTTAATTTAAATTTTTTATTGCTAAAGATAAATTGATTAAAATGTGGGAAGAATGCACCCAACCCTAATATAATTTCAAACGTTTTGAAAATATTGAAATTCAAAATTGAACCCTCTTTTTAAAACTTTAATTCAAGCGTAAATTATAATGTCTGCAGCGATACGTATATTTTGGAGTTGAAGGGTTTCAAGTGGTATTATAGTAAACTCAATAAGCAATCAAGTCTGAATTTTTAACAAAAAAACATTTTCTATCGAATCAAATTGGGAATCTAAATCATTCTCGAATCAACTAAATTGCAAGCACAAAATTTCATGAAAATCAATCCAGCCTTAAAGGAGGAGTTCTATTACAAACACACGGACAGAAGAATCCTGTATATGAAGATTGGCTAGTATAGTTCACATATGTAGCATAAATCCCACATAGAAATATATTAGTTTTACATCTATTTCTAAAGTTTTTAAGGACATAGACGACAAAAAAAAGCTTAAATTTGTTTTATTCGTATTAAGAACGAAATATGAAATTAATGATAGCGGTTTCAAAAATACAGATCATATAATGGCTTTAATAATACAAATACAAAGGTTAGTCTTTAAAACTGTTTATAATTGTTTTTATATCTCAAAAGATTTTATTTTAATTTATTTTTAATTTTTATTGCTAAAAATAAATTGATTAAAACATGGGAAGAATGCACACAAACCTAATATAATTTCAAACGTTTGGAAAATATTTAAATTTAAAATTGGACCCTCTTTTTAAAACTTTAATTCAAACGTAAATTATAATGTCTGCATTAATTAGTACATAAATGTCGTATTTACTCATGTATAATATACAGCCTGTTTTTTATAAGGAAAAATGGGAAATAATTATGTCATGTATCACCCGCATCTAAAATTTGACATGTAAGCTCCTTTTCAGATTGTAGAGCAATTGTTATTGTTACGTGAAATTGATGAATGAAATTCCATTGCTCAAGCAATTTTATTTTAAATATGGCACCAGTCTTAAGTCCTTTAACACTTTGACTGCCATGGCTATCATATGTGATATCCAGTGATATTTCCGTTGAGACACTGGCTATCCGATATGATAGCCATGGTGTTTTAACACTTCAGGCCATGGCTATCAAAGATGTTATCAGTTACATGAAAATCGTATTGGAGTTTGATTGTTGGGCTCCCTACGATGTGTTAGGTATACGTGGTTTGCGCAAATTGGTATATGTGACGATTTTATGAGCTAAGTTTTATGAAAAATTAAATATTTGGAATATGCAACAAAAAAGGGAATATATATAAATAGAGAGAGTTTGTTTTAAAATATTGTTTGTTTTGAAATATTGTTTTTATATATAGTTTTATGTTGAAAAAATACAAATTACACAAAAAAAAGTTTGGCCCCGTTGTGAACATTTGCAATTTTGGCTTGGCAGTCAGTGTTAAGCTTGTTATCGATCAACTTGGGCAGTTGAAAAAGGGGGGGGGGGTTACTAAGGGATGACCGTAGGACAGAAATTGAAGTTTATGTCATCCTCTTTTTATCCTTACACGAAGGATTATTCTATATTCTATAAGTAAAGAGTGTTTCTTGACAACCTGCAAATAAGATGGATAAGAAAACTAATTTTATCTTAGCATTTAATTTGAACATATTGTTTCATGCGACAGAAAATGGGAATAGTATTTCAAGTAGAAAAATCGGCACTCAACGTCAATAATTAGCGTTGTTAGAAGTGTTATTTATATAAAAGAAATGAGATATAAAAGCAGCAATGCTTCTTGAGAAGTAGATTTTTATATTTTGATCTTATTCGAATACCTGTCTTCCGTTTCAAGTACCGGGTGAGCTAAAAGTACGTTAAAAGTTTAAAAATGTATAAAAACGGTAAGAATAATCATAAAGCTGTGTGGTTTGCAGGAAAAGGGATAAAAAATAAGGTGGATTTTATTTAAAAAAAGTCACTAGTCGGGGGGGGTCTGAGAACCAAAAGATTCAGCTAATTCACACAAATCAATCTTGCAATAAAAACCATTATAAACGAGGATTTCTCGTTACCTGATAGACCGTTGCTGATGAAGATATTTTATGTGAATGGAGAGTCTGCAAATGCTGCGTTGCGAAAATTTTGTACGACGAAACGAATAAAAGAGATTTGACCGCAAAAAAAGAATTTTATTTTAACCAACTCTTCAACCTCATAATGCTGCAACGCACTGTGTAACCCAGTTAAATGTTTCCTATTTTAAATTTTTGATCAAGACAGAGTGATCAGTAACGGTTGAAAGGTCGCCTTCCGATCACCTGACCGCAATCCGGCCGATTTCCGGTTGTGGGTTGTTTAAAATCACTCTTTTACCGTCCATTCTCTTTAACACTTGTTATTCCACTAATACAGGAAGGCAACACACTATTGTCCTGCTCATAGACTTTCGAGTCTTCATCATTTAGTACCGATGACTTTTTTAAGTTTCTCTTTCTTCTAAACAAAATCCGCTTTCTTTTTTCACTCTTCAGTGCAAACCGTATATCTTTATCATTATACCTTCTGCTTTTACACGTTTTTGAAGTTATATATATATATATATATATATATATATATATATATATACATACACTGAAGATAAAAAAATCTGGCATGAGAAGGTAAATAAAGAGATAAAAATCAGAATACGGCGCTTCGGTCGTTAACGTTTTAGATATCCTTTGTTCTCTTATTTTGCCACGACAAGCGTGGAGGACATTAACAGCCCGAGTTCCCGCACAGAACTGTCTTTTTTGGTGTTGCTACCTAAGCAAATTCCTATGTCTATATTTGAGTCAGCTTCTTTACTCTGTATAGTTCCGTTCGAGGTTGTGTCTTTCTCCTATTACGTTATCATTAATGAGTTCTAACTATTTTTAATTATTACTCGCTTAATTCTTAACCCCCATTTTTAAACCTGACATATATATATATATATATATATATATATATATATATATATATATATATATATAATACGCATATATATAATATATATATATCTATATATATATATATATATATATGTGTGTGTGTGTGTGTGTGTGTGTGTGTGTGCATGCAAATGGTTCAGGGTATTTAATTATACTAAGGCTATACTATATGCAGAAATCAGGTTTTCGTCGAAATTCTGAAATCTTTTAAGGAACTCTAGTGGTTATTCTAACATACCTCTTTTTTTATTGCAGAAATTGGAAAAGAGTACATTTTAGTAGAACTTTTATGACTTCAATACCAACTTAATTTTCGGAATTATTTCAAACTCAAATATTTTTTAAAGTGCTCTTTTTCCAACTGCAGCAGACCGCTGCAGACCAGATCACCGGTGATAGGAATCTATACGCCCACCAGGGAATAGTTTTCTGCGGCACTTTCAAAATTAAGCCCCTTTTTTATTTATTTTTTTTATTTTTTTTATTTTTTAACGGATATTTCCAAATCTATTTTCGTGTTTCACTTCCTTCATTTTGCTTCAAATTTCTTTTACTTGGTCCTTAAAATTAACTTTTTCTTTATATTTCAGTCTTAATGTCGATTTTAAAGTACAATGCAATTGATTGTTAAATGAGCTGTCGAAGATGGACTTAATTCAATTAAAATAATTACTGAAAGGAAATTTCCAGATATGTAAGTATTTAGTAATTTTGAAGCTTAGTTTTGTTGTTAAAATTATTTTAGATTATCTATGTTGTTTATTAATAAATGTATTTAGTATTTTATTGAAAATAAATAAATTTTCGTTGGAATCATGTAAGTTAGAATTTATAAAAATTGCTACTCATAAAATTGTCAGCCGTATTCACACAAACTATTTTTTAAGCTCATGAATCCATATCACAGACTCATGATATTTCACATTAATGATAAAGCACATTAGATCAACTTGTAATCCACGGTAGCAATTTGTTGTATCAACAGCCCTCAAATAGATAGAATATCCCTTTGATTTACATCTTATAATAAAGCAACACACTGTAGTCCTGTTCATAGTCTCTCGAGTCATCAGCGCCCTCTTTTGATGACTTTTTAAACTAACATTTTATGTTTTGAAACAAAATCTGCCTTAGTTTTTACCCCTTTCGAGCAAACTGCAAAACTTTATCAGTATTCATTCCGTTTTTAGTCCTTTTTAAAAAATTTAATACACTTTTGGTTCACCCGGTATATTCCGTGATTACAAGAAGCATTAAAATTATTAGTAACTTATTTGCCCTAAAATTTGGCAAAAGAGAGCTCGTAATATACGAGTAAGTACGGTTTTTCAGTTGTCACGTTATATTGTAATGAAACACATTTTTATATGCATTTCACTAAAATTGCTTCTTTTTCCTATGATATTGTGCACCCTAAAAAATTTCATTTGCAATTAAATGGTTATAGAATATTTTAAATTATTCGTTTGTTCTCTGAAATTATTATGTATGTATTCTTACCATAATTTTTTTCTCAACGGTTAATGCATACGTTAATTTCGAAAAACTCGCGCACTAAATTTATTGAACACGATTTTTGTTGTTGTTGTCTTATACCACTTGGTCAAACCAAGCACGATTGAGCAGGAGGCTACTTGTGGCTCAAAGGGATGCGCCTTTTGTTTTTAACGAGCACCACAAGGATGAAAGTACGACTTTCACCATTGCTCAAGTGGGCTTACGATGTTTACGATGCTTACTCCTGTAGCTTACGATGCTCAAGTGGGTCCTCCTAATCTTGAAGCAGGGACCAAGGAGAGGACAATGCTTGTCTTGCCATCCCTGGAGGTATTGATTAAGAACTTGGAGGAGATTGTGACCACGAACATATTTTAAGTGCCCCAGTCACTTTTAACAAACACGGCGGATATTACACTGGCTCGGGATCCGAACCTGCAACTCACCAGTGACGAGAGCGTTGTCTTTGCCGACTGAGCTACAGCGGATCACATGATTTTTTCATCGAAGGAATATACACTATTATGATCTGTGGATGTATTTTCTGGTAATCTGAGGTTTAATGGTTTACTTCTTACAATTTTACATAAATATAAACAAAAAAATGCTTAGAAATTAAATATTTTATGCAAATTAATTAAAATTATTAGTAAATTGAAATTCAATCGATCAATTTTATGAAAGACTGTAAGGATTATCTTTTATTACTGTTATATCAGATTCCTGAAATAAAAATTACTAGAATAGAATAAATTATAAAACTGTAACCGTAAAATAATTTTTAATTAACTCATTAAAGCTTTAGTGTTCTAAATAAATTTTATATAATTGGAAGATATAGATATATCGGTTCTTCTTACGATCTTGAAGTGCTTAAAAGGTAATTTAAAATCAAACTGGAATATTTTAATTGATTCAACTGTACTCTAAAATTAATATGTAGATGTCCTTACGACCTAAGCTTTTTTTTTCTCATCAGGTGTATGTTAAGTTAAAAAAAGGTCGATTCAGAATTGCCTGAACGTGATGTTTTGATGGAAGGAATGTACATTGTAATGGTCTATGAATGCTTACTGTTGAGATTAAAGCGCTTCCAGTAATCAATACGAGTGCATTAAGATGCGACAGAATGCATTACGCAATGAATATGATTGTTAATTAAGCTACAACTGAGGTAATTTAAACGGAAAGTGGTAATTGTCTTTTTCAAATACAATAAAGAAAATTATGATGTACGTCATTGTATAAAATCTGAGTATAACAAATAGGTATTTTTTGGCCCAATGGGTTATTTGTTACACTTTATAAAGTCGACGTTATTCATTTATAAGGGATTTATTAAAAGACGGTAGAATTTAGCTCTTTAATACTCATGTTTCCTCACAGTTGACAATGTAGAAGTAAAATACACTTCGAATAATATTAATTTTGAATTAATAACAAAATCTATAGTATTATTAGGGTATATAATTACCTCTTTGTAAAGTTTTCTTCATAATGTAAAAAATTGTGTAGGCACTCTTAATAATGTATATATAAGATATAATGCTATTTTCTATTTTTATATAATGCTACACTTAACCACAAACACGCATATATATATGTATATATACATATATTAATGCGTACAGCGATTTAAAATATTCATATATATATATATATATATATATATATATATATATAATAAATGCATAATATATATATATATATATATATATATATATATATATATATATATATATATATATATATATATATATATATATATATAATGTGTACAATGATTTAAAAAAAAGGCTAACTCAGAATTACCTAAGCTTGATATTTTAGTGGAAGGAATGCACACTGTAACGATCTATGAATTCTTACTATTAAGATTACAGCCCTTCAAGTAATCAATAAGCTTGAATTATGATACAATATACTGTATACAATAAGATGAATATGTTTGTTAATCAAACTAAAACTAAATTAATTTAAGAGGAAAATGGTAATTGTGATTTACAAAAATGATAAAGAAAATTAGGAAATACGTTATCATAATAAAATCTTAGTATAGTGTGATATATTTTGACTCATTGGGCTATATATTTATTACACTGTATAAAGTTCACTTTTTTTAGTTATTAGTGCTTTGTTAAATAATATACTACTTCAGTATTTTTATACATATTTTTCCTCAACAGTCCCTACTAATATTATTCGGAGTAAAATATACTTATTACGAATAATAATAGTGGTGAAACAATGGAAAAATAAATAGTATTATTAGGGCACATAATACCCCTTGTGTACTGTTTTCGGTCATAATCTAGAAAATTGCGTAGTACCCTTAATAACGAATGCATAAGGCTTATTGCTTTATATATATATATATATATATAATATATATATATATATATATATATATATATATATATATATATATATATATATATATATATATATATATATATATATATATATATATATATATATATATATAAATATATATATACATATATATATATATATATATATATATATATATATATATATATATATATATATATATATATATATATATATATATATATATATATATATATATATATATATATATATATATATATATATATATATATATATATATATATATATATATATATATATATATATATATATATATATATATATATTGCTATACTTAAATACACACACACACAATATTTTTACACCGAGATTCTTGAAGAAGTAAGAATCCCCACTGTAAAAATGAACACATTTTGAATAATATTAGCTTTGTGGTATTAGCAAAATAAATATTTCTTTTTGACACAGCGTTACTTTTGTATAAGATTTTTGTCCATAATGCAAAAAATTGCTCATGGAACTTAACTAGCATATGTATAAGGTATTTTGCTTTTTAATTCTATGTAATGCTATATTTGTATATATATTATATATATGTGTGTGTGTGTGTGTGTGTGTGCGCGTGTGTGAGATAGAGAGAGAGAGAGATTGTGTGTGATAAGTATGTATAAATATTTATATACATAATATACATATGTGTGTATGTGCATGTTTATGTGTATTAACATAGAAAATGTTATTTCCTAGAAAGACCATCTTGGAACTTTCTGAACGTAGTGTTTTCATGAAAGAAATACACACTGTAATGTTGTTTTATTACTTAGTGTTGAAATAAAATGGCTTGGAGTAATCAGTGCGAGTGCATGAAGATGCAGAACAATGCATTACGCAATGAATATGGTTGTTAATTAAGCTACGAGTGAGTTACTTTTAGAAGAACACAGTAATTATTTTGCCCCAAAATAAGAAAAATTCTGAAAGTATGAGTATTTATTTTCCTATCTAAAGGACTTTATTAAAAAATATTGTACTTTAAAACTTTGATTCAAGAACAACTAATCTTAAGTAATAATAAAGAGTGTCATTAGGACTATTCTTTTCCTTGTACCACATTTTCTTTCTTGAAGTAAAATGTTTTGCTTGTATATATACCATTCTATAAATAATTTTTGTAACTTTTATAAAATATATTTTATTTCTTTCCTTTATTTGAATGTAAATACTATTACACTTAGCTATTCATAATAACACTAATAACCACACGAAAATCAGTATTTTGCTTTTCTATATATAAAAGTTATAACTATATGCATAAGGTGTACTGCCGACTGATAAAGCGTCTGATTGACTATCCATGAGCAATATTTAATATATATTTATGTTATAATTTAAACTCTGTTCACGACTTCCGTTATGATTATAGTGACAACATATAGTTTACCCAGTAGTCAATTATTTTAAGATTTTTTTAAGGGACGTAATCACATCTCCAAGCAGATGAAAGAAAAGTTGGTTCTTGAAAATGATTAAAAGTTCTAGAGTTACAGTTACATTTATTTTTCAAATTAAGTTTACAAAGTTTTTGTAGAAGAAGGGTATCTTATTCCAAAGGATCTGTAATGAATTGCCTTTGATTATATTTACTTATTATACTTGAAAGAGATAGACCACTATGCATCTTTCTTTATACCATAGCCCCGGTATCCATCCATATATCTAACTAGTATTGTAACAATCAGCTGTTTTAAACCCAATAAATTTTTATCTCAGCTCATACACCTAGACTAACCAGGCAATGTCTTCTACTCGTAGAACAAAGTCTCTGGAAGTCACCATCTTATTTTCAAATTCTCATGCATTAGATACTGGTATACTACTTTAACCATGAAGCATTTTCCCATTCCAGTAATGGTAACATTTGTTGCCAGTATTAATTATGATAAAGAATAAAAGATTTACCTGCCCATTTTTGAAGTTTGTATTGTTGTAACTTCATTTAGAACAAAACTGATTCAACAAATATCTTTTCTCAATAGAAGAACATGAGAGTTTTCAAATGTTATTATTTTCATTTGTTTTCTGTAATAGAATAACGGCAATTAAAAATTATCAGGATACGAAACTATTTTTCATCAATAACAAAATCCAACTGTTTCTATTGGTACAATTAGTCACCTAATTGCATAACCGGTAATTGAAAACCATTTTTCCCAGAGTTACTTGTGACAAAGAGAATGGAACTTTAAGCTGCCCATTTTTTTTAAAGTTTGTATAAATATGCCATTTAGAAATACGCAAGAGGACGCAACATACATCCTTTCATTATAGAAGAACATGAGAAATTTTAAATTTCGTTATTTTACTTCGTTTAGTGTAATAGAATAACGGCAGTGAAAAATTGTTGGAATAGGAATATGTTTTATATCCATTAATCTTTTATTTCAGTTCATACTACAAAAAATTCTACATTTACCTAAGTAAAATAAAAATGATTACCGTTTTCCTTTTAAGCTTCCATCCTTTGAAATTTCACACACATTTAACTCGTCTTTCTTTCTTCTAATTGCTATAGAAAAGTCGGTCTTTTGAGACGTATGTTTTTCTTGTTTCCTAAAATTCTCAGTTGATTTACATACCACCTTCATCTTAATCAAAAATTTTACTATCGGAATTCACAATATATTTAATCTCTACACATCTATGGTTAATTTAAATTTCAGTTTGTCAGTGTTTTTATCTTACCATTCACACTTGAAAAATGCACTTTCATTACAAAAACGTGACATATGTGTACATTAAGGGATGAAAGAGTCACTCTTTTTTTTATAAAACACAACCTGCAAAGAGAAAAAACAAAAGGAACATCTGTTGTAAACGCAGGAAAATAAAATCAAAGATTTTTTTTTTTTACTTAAACAATAAATATAATTTGGACTCTGTGTTAAAAGACATACCTGCCATAAATAAGATAAAAAAGAGAGTAGATAATCCTCTGTCTCTAAAGTTCCAAAATGAGATTTTTCCTTCTTGAAAATTGTTTGTAGTTTAATTTAAAGGTTTCTTGCAGTCTATTAAATGGACTCAGTTTTTATTTGCCAAACGTTTTCAATTGAATTTATTAAGTGGATAAAAGTAATTGGATTCTAATATTAGTTCTGAATGTGAGACTTCAATATTAAGTGCAGTTGTGAAATTCGGTGTTAAAAAGTGGTTTGAAAAGAGAATGCTAAATTAAATCGGGAAATTATAAACAAAAATAAGGTTATTAAGAAAATTTCACATGGAAAGAAGGTTTAATAAAACATCTCCTTTCTAAAAGCTGATTAGAGATCAATAAATATTAGACAAGGGTTTTACATTCACTAACATCATCATAATTAATTAATAAGAAAAATTTATTCTCTATTTGTATTAGGATTTCGTTTGGTTTAGAGCGAAACGGTTTACTTTTTTGTTAAACAAGGGCTAATGAGACCGGGACCTATTGTTTAGAGCTGATTCTGAAGTCTACTAACATCTATGACAGCAGCGAGATTTGAATTCACAAAAGACTTGGTGGCAGGTTTGGGAAAGAAAATACCAAATTATTAAATTGTAAAAATGCATAATAATGAATAATAATGAACTGACATAAAAAAGTGGACATGAAAAATTGTCTTAATTATCTTGATTTATTAATTTCTTAATTCATAATTTCAAATAGAAACGTCTAAAGAATAATAGATTTCTTTCAGAAGTTAATCAAAAAATCTACCACACAGGAATTGAGAGTAAAAAATGGCTCATATTAAATATACCTCTTTTTTCTAATGGCAAAAATATTAAGGACAGTGGAAATCTGTAAAATGTTAAAATATAAGTTGACGCTGCAGAAACTGTGAACGATGTAACAATGTAACAGCGATGTAACAATGTAAGTTGAAAAATAAATTGAATGCTAGACAAAAAGAACAATCTCTTAAAAGAAAATGGAAAAAAAAGTACCTATTTAGATAAATTCGGGAAGTTTAAATACAAGTTGAGTTTTGTTTAAAATTCATGGAATCAAAACTGACCTTTCTTTGGAGAGTAAAATCTTTTCCTCTCTTGCTAACTATAAATAACTTTAATTTTTACATTAAATTCATTTTTTGAATAAAATCTGATGCCTATCGTTGAAATTTTTAAATGTCCCTCTTCAGAATAGGATAAAAGTCAATTCCTCTTCCTTACTTTTTGCTTCTTTTGCGAAGGAAAACCCAAAGGAAAGATATGACAGTCAACCTTGCCCAGCCCGAGGATTATATTCACATTAGGCAATTCTAATTTCAGCTGTAATTGGAAATATAGGAGCTGTTGCATAGATTTAATATTAGCTGGTTTTTCGCCCTGTTGCATTTCAGAGCAAGTTATTGTGGGCACTAATTTTAAAAAATTCTGTGACGCCTTTTAATTTCTAATAAATACGCATCAGTGTATCAATAAATATAATGCTTAGATGATCTATATCTAACTAATAATTTATAGTCCAGAAAGTTTTGACAATTATTTGCAAACACAAAGGTGTCAACAGCCGAACGATGGCCGATTGGCTAGGGTGCTGGCCTTCGGTACCGGAGTTCGTGGGTTCGAATCCCACAGTGGCATGGATGTTCGTAGCCGTTCAGAATCGGCTTTAAGCTGTAGGTCCCGGTCTCATTAGCCCTCGTGTTGCAAAAAAGTAGACCGTAGCACTCTAAACCAAACCAAACCAAAGGTGTCAAAAGACACACACCTGTTGGTCAAAATAGATGTACACAAAATCTTGGTAGAAATAGTGTTTTTAGATAAGAGATGAAAATCGCTAAGCGTTAAATTGGAGCTATATGACAAGTATTTAAATAATTCATATTCATATCGGTTACAACAACATTGTGAAAGCAGGCGTTGTCACGATCTCCAGAAGTCAACATTCCTCATCTTTTGTTGACAATAGTTCACTGTAGTCGTCGTATAGTCTTGTAATAAATTATTGCATCGATCGTATTCCCTGATTCCAAAAACTCAACAAGCAATACACGTTCTGAAACCCCTCCCCCCCTCCAAAAAAAAAAAAAAAAAAAAAAAAAAAAACCCGTAGCAACAACCTCCCTGTTGATAAGGAATTGAATTTATTTATTGATATGTATTTATTGAGATTATTAGAGATTATCGAAAAACAAAAAAGCTCCATTCATTCTTTTTAGTACTAGTCACTATAATGATCTATACTAAATTGCAAAATTATGGTAAAAATACTCGGCTTGTTTTCTAAGAAACTGAACTGGCTTTGAAACTGATGGCAATGTTCCTCTAAATGCTGGTGAGAAAAGACAAATGCCTAAATCTTAATGGTGATTATTTCGGAAAGTAACCATATTTGTATGGTACATTTGGCAATAAATTAATTTTATTCTTTACTCAGCTTTTTATGATCTGTCAGATGTTCTAATAAATGACCCTCATATAATTAGGTTTTGGTTTATTTTTTGCGAGTTTACATAATTGTCACATTATAACATTGTTCTAATGGACCGTTTAAATAATCTTTGCAAACTTAATTCATTTTCCAAACTGTTAAATTAGCTTTGAAATTCTTAAATTTTCTATATTTATATATAGTTGACTAATATATATATATATATATATATATTTGATAAATTATCAGATAAGAGAGTAAAAAATCGTTAAGTTCCTTTTATGAGACATGTCAAACAAATGATGATCAACAAAAATAACTCTGCAAAATAACTGATTCACAACAATTTATAAACTTTGCTTTACTACTATCATATGCTCTGTATTATTAATTATCTTTCCTCATTAAACAAAAATAATAGGTAGTTACTAAAAATTGTATAATAACGGGGAATATATTGCTCATTGTATAAGCAATATATTCCGAGTGATTATGCAATCTATTTATAAATATAATTAGACCCTGATTTGTTTTCTCTGAGTTTAAATTATTTTCAAGTTATGATGTTCCTCTAATGAACTCTTGGAAAATTCTTTGCAAACTGAGTTCATTTCCCGAACTGTTAAATTAATTTTACAATTCTACTTGAATTTTCTATTTCGATATTTTTGATAACTATAAAATTCACAGACAGGAGAGTTGAAAATTGTTCACCAGCTTTTGTTAAACATATGAAGCAAATGAGGATCAATAAAGCTTTTTGAAATTCTGCGTCACTTAAGATTTAATGATAATTAGTCCATTGTGAATTTGAAGTAATTTACATATTTATATCTGAACACTTATCTCTTTGAAAATATTTCAAAATACAAATTTCATTTGTTAATTTTCTTTTGTATAAAGAACATTTAGAGAGATTTAAATTTTAAAATACTAAAACGTATTTGTTTCTAAATGCATATTTAAAAGTTTTTGACAATTAAAAATGTATTTCTTCCATTTCAGATCTTTTTGAATCTGAAGAGCTCTAATGGTAAATGTTTCCCAGTAATGAATCCGTGCTCTATTAAAATTTTCTAAATAAAATACTTTTAAATTAAATCCTGAAAAACTGGTCGAATACTTAATGGCCTACATAAGTACATATTACCTTTCTTAATGAGGTCACCACCTATAATAAAGGTGAAAAATATTAGTATCCATTTAGGAATAAACTAATTATACTAAATAGATAGTAATATCTTTCAGAATCTAATTTCTATGACATAACGAAAAAAAATGCATCTATAATTGTCAGATCAGTGGGCCGTCCAAATAATGCATTAAAGATTTAATAAATGCTTATAAAAAAAGAATTTTGGTCAATTAATCTCCAGAAAGTACTTATATTGAAAGACATAAATATTTAAGAACAATAACTTTTTGGACTAGTTTAATTCTGAGCATTTTTTGTTTAACAAAATAATTATCCACTGAACCCACTAAACATGTGATTTCTATAAAAATTTGTACATATATTTACATTTTGTACTTTAATATGGTACATCTGTGAAATTTTCTTGCTCCTATATATTTTCCAAGGTTTTTCTAATAAATTCCATCTTTTACCTCTAAATAATTTTACCCGTACACAGTTTTGGGTTAATGGAAAATCGACAGATTCGCACGTACGCTGTTCGGGCAGTTAAACGTGTCCCACGCTTTTTACTTTATTTTAGATTTTAGTGTTTGCAACACATGGCTATAGTAAGTAATTAATTACACTTTTTATAAAACATGGTTGTGGTAGTCCATAGTTATTTTGTTTTTACATTTTTCTATAAAATATCTGCTGCAGTTCATTCCGCTTTTTTTAATTGATAGTTTTTTAACACATTGATGTGATACTCAAGATTATGTATAGAATCAAATGTACACAGTTTTGTAACCCAGGTTTATTTTCACTTGCTTTGTGTTTCACAAATTTGCGATACTATTTGATGCTTTTTTTAATAATATGAATATTAAAAAATGTAAGCAAACTTATTATTTTTTCTAATGCCTATTTTTGTAAAGTGTTATTTTCACTTCAGTTAGTTTTCCAGAGAAAAGTCAACAAAAGAAAACATGCCATTTTCTTTCTATTATGAATATAAATTACCGTAATTTAATAAATCCAGTGATTGTAATAATTATAACAGTTTATTTTAATGTATATATAAAAAAAGAAACAGATAAGTGGTTAATATACTGTCCCAAAATTATTTAACTTTGTACAAGCTTCATTCTTTGTTCATACTCATCACTTGTAGTAATTTCCGGTCGAGTTTTTTAAATTCTTTTGTATTGATTTAAACTAAAGCTAAATCAAAATGTACGATATTTAACAAAAAAATATATATTTTGAAATTTTATTTAGTAATTTTTATATTTCAAAAAGTATAAAGATTAATTTTATAGTGGATTATTTGCATTAGTTTATCTCATAAAAAAACTAGAACCATATATAATTTTGAAAATATAACTTTATACAGTTTGAAATGAAAACAATTAGCAAGCATGGATATGTACGTTTGTGAAGTATAAAGAATGCTACGATAGTTTTCAATACATATACTTTAATGTGTTATGAATCTTTGGATGTAAACATAGTTTGACATGCTATCAGCCATATGTTCTATATCTCATTCCTAAAGCCTATTTGTGACCTAAAAATGTATAACTATTTTAACTTTCATGGTCATTTTTTTCTTCTTGTTTGAAAAATAAGAAAAAAGATGAGATTGCAACCAATCTTTTAAATGCTACTTTAAAAATCTAAATATAAATATTTGCAACCTTGAGCAGTATATTTAAAATGATTTTTTTCTCTGGATGAATTTTTAGACCTCCTTCACTAGAATCAGTATGCAAAATAAATTTCTTAAACTTAGTTCATCCTGAAATCAAATGTTAAAGGTCTCATGACTTTGTAGATTATTTTTTTTAATTTTAGGAAGAGCTAATTTCTAACTTTTACTCCACTTATTTAAAAATATACTAGTGCATCTTTTACATATGACTTGGAAATAAATTAAGGCATAAAAATGGTTTTGCTTGAATTTAATAAATTTTATTCTAACTATAAAAATAATTTATAACTATAAAAAGCGTAAATTTTAAATAAACTCTCAGCTACATGTAATAAGTAAAAGCATTTTTATATGCTACATATTTTCACCTTATACTTCTAATTCATTGGGGATCTGATATGTAACAATTTTGGCTTTATTATAAAACTTACTTCTTTTGGGAAAGCCAAGTTGAAGCACAGCTAAGATCAAAATTGAAGCATGATAAGGAACTCGCCAAACCGTCCGCAGAATAATAATTCAATAATAAAGGTGCTGATTAAGTTTCCGACTTAGTTATCCGCGTGGAAATTAAACACTTGTTTTCAATTAACGCGTAATTTTTTTACTTAATTAGGTGGTGAAAATTTGCGGCAAAAAATAAATAAAAATCATTTTACAAGAGCATTAAATGTAATAAATTACGCAAAGACGTCTGGATCTTAAACAGAAAATAGATAATTTATTAATTTTTAAGAGCAAATAAATGCATTGAAAATTCAGGGGCTTTAAAGATTTTACGCTGCTTTTTGAAAATTTTAAGGAAATATATCACCGGGTCTAGACATTGAAAGCGTAGAATAAATTATTCATATTTGTTTCAAAATTTGGTGAAAAATCGATAGTTTTAAACTTTTGACTTCAATTTATCGGGTTACTTATTGAGAATTACTGTTTTAAAAATACCTCTTTCTAATCTTTCCATAAATTTAGAAATTAAAGGATGCATGTTTAGAACTTTCCTCAGTTAGACATTTTTAAATCTGAGTTTATGCAACACATTGTATAAATTGTACAAACAAGGATGAAAGATTTCATCAACAAGGTCATAATGGACTGTCGAAATCTGAAATTAGAATAGTCCGCAAAAAATAATTTTAAATCATTAACCCTTTTAATTAGTTTAGGTAAAAATGATGTCACTATGAATAAACATTATTATTTAAAATTTCTATAGGAATATACATACTTAAAGTTTTTTAATACCCAATTCTATATCCTAATTAGGGAAAACCACTAATTGTAACTATATGAAAGTTGGTGAGCTGCGTTAAAGAAATGAAAGCAAATATTCCTACACCAGTCAATCAACCTTGCATATTGTTAGGGATTATCTTACTTCACGAAATATAAATGCAAAATTTGCTCCCTTCTGCTGTCAATGAAATCGGATGTTATTATATTAATTTCACAATATTTTTGGCATATGCGTTTTGATTGAACGATTTTTAGAGCAATGAATTATATAGATTTTGTCCTTTACTACTAGAGAACACTGGGCAAGGAGTGAAATGGAGGTGCGAGATTGGTGTTGATTTAAGTTACATTTTAATAACTTTTTTGTTGGTAGCTTAATATATTTTATTGTAAAGTTTATTAGATATAGTTTTAAGTTTATTGGTAAATATCTGACCTGCTTTTGAGTTATGTTTATTTGATATAAAATCTTGTGTTTTGTCTTTTGCTGGATAAATATATTGACTTTATTTTAGCTAATTCATTTAAGTTATGGAAGAAAGTTTCAAACATAAATAAAAATTAGGGACTAAGTGAGGTAGAAGTTAAAATTTTGGGTATGAATCAAAATCTATAGGGAATTTGATTTGTACGATTACAGTGCTTTCGGTATGTTTCATATAGGATAAAAAAATATTAAAAATTTGAAGCATTAATTTCTAGAACTAATTTTTTCCTAACACTAAATAAAACTTTATGGCGCCATGAGCATGCAGCTCACGTTTACTTTAAGTACCTGATATCTACTTTGCCCGAATACTTATCTTACTGGTTGCCCTGGGGAACATTTGATTCAATAATGCATTTAAGTAAACAAAGAAGGCAATATCAGTTACTTGCTGAGTTTCAACGAAGTTATGTAATGTATATTACATAGTAGATTTTCTTTTCACGATATTTCAGAAAACCTTGACGGGAATGTATACACTATGCATACATGTTGGCATAAGTGGTTATGGAAAAATAAAGTCTTTAACACTGAAGCCAACAAGTATACACTGAAGAGCCCAAAAACTGGTACACCTGATTAATATAATGTAGAGCCCTTGGGAATACGCAGAAGTGCGACAACACGAAGTGGCATGGACTCTACTGTCTAAAGTATTGGAGGTAATTGGCACCATAAATCCTGCAGATCTGTCAGTATATCCCTAACAGCAAGTGGTGGTGGAGATTTCTTCTGAAGAGTACTTTGCAAGGCATCCCAGATATGATCAATAATGTTCATGTCTGGGGATTTTGGTGGCTAGTGGAAGTATTTACCGTAGCACCGTATTCTGATTGGATCCTTGCCTCTTTATGTGCGTACATATGCCTATACCAGTTTTTCTGGCTCTTCAGTGTATTGCTGCACGTGCACCGTCATCTACGACTTTAGTGGTATCAAGCTAAAGCTTATTAACTCATGGAAAGAAAACTGTTATGCTGTTATATCAGATCAATTTCTATCTTGATGCAAGTAAGGTATATATATTGGTTAGAAGAAAACCAGGTGAGAACTTGATACTAATATGGGTGTAGTGATATGTACCTTCCCCAGGAGTCATGGTTTAGGAGCAATCTCCTGTGACAGCAGGAACATTTTCGAGGTTACCCATGTACTTTGACAGCAAATTTGTACTTAAGACTGGGTATTGAACCAGTTATAGAACCAGAACTCTTAAGCAAACGGCTGATATCCCCCAACTTCCTCCACCGAGTGCCAATATATCGTCTTGGCTTTAGGAATCAGGCAATGTTTCTACCATGGAGCCCGTACAGAACATGATTGAATGGGAAAGCCAGCATCGTCCACAAATATCACGGGCTCTTGTAGAAAAGATTCATCTAGTTAAACATACAGTAAAATTCCTAAAGAATGACACATGACATTAATGCATGCGAATGTGCTTGCTAAGATTCATCATCTTTTCGACTACAGCTATTATTAATCTATCCCTATTTTCCATTTGAAATGGCTCTTCTTGAGCATACTTTAAACTGTGACCTTAAAATATTAACAAAATAAATATACTACCTAGACAGTTGTTACCTTAAATTTCACTCCTTTAAACAAATTTGAATTGATTGGCTTTTCAATACCAGAATCCATGTGTCCGAATCCCGCTTCTGGCATGGATGCTTATAGTCGCTGAAATCAACTTTATGTAGTAGGTCTCGATAGAATTAGATCTTGTATATCCAAATTTAGCCAAAGTGCTCGAAACTAAACTAAATCTAAACTAATTTCTTCTTAGCGTCAGAATTTAACTTTCCGCCAGAGTGTATGATAAATGCTACACAAATTCTCTATTTGTAAAATTATATTCTGATTGCATAAATTTCTTTGACAAAAAATTAAATATTGGAAAATGTTATCCACAAGTATTCTTACACTGAGCATAGTCAAAAATGAATTGTCACTTAATGAATAGTTTTTAACTTTACAGCTAACACGCAGAATTATTTCTCACAAGTATTTTCATGTAGATGACAAACTACTTCAAATTAAATTAGCTTCATTCAAATAAGTTTCAGTTCAATGCGATTTTTTTAATTTAAGTTTAAACTTATTAAGTCATTATTTGGAAATGTATGAATTAGTTTATTTATTTGTTGATTTATTGATTACTGCATTGTTTCGTTAACTAATTTAATTTACTTTAACTAATTCATTGACTTTAAATTTCTTTTCAATAAGTTTAATTCTAATGATATAAAATATAAAAGAATGGTTTTTAATCTTAATAACTGAGTATATTTATGAAATTTCTAATATTTTAAAGATTCTTTATAATTTGTAAAATAATCTAGCATAGTTATACTTCACAGATCTACCTGTACATCGCACGAATTTTGGGAAAAAGAATTTCTTTGATTTGTAATTTATTTGCCTACACTAGATCACTGATTTCTCGTATTTTCACTTTTTTCGTTGCAGTATTTCTAATGCATGTCTGAGGCAGTCCATTCAGTAGTTTAGTTTGTAGTAATTACAAAAAAATAACTGTTTTAGTCCATTTATTTCATTAGTGTGCAGCATTTCTAACACAGGGCTGTAGCAGTTCATTTTTTTTATATAATTTGTAGTTTTGTAATAAATATTGTGTGTTATAGTAAAGATTGAATTGAAAGACGAATGGCTGCAATTTTGTAATAAATCGGACAATTTGTAATAATTATGTATCAAAGTGCAATTTACTGAGTTTCAGTGAAAAAAAAAGCTATTCCACTTGCTTTGTAATACGAATTGTTGTACGAATAATAGACATGCGTCCTGGACCTTATTATCGTACCGACAAATTTAGACCCCCTATCACAGGAGCTTCCAAATCATAAAACTAAACTTAAAAATACTTATTAAAAATAAAAAACTCCATAGATGTAGACAAGAAGTAGACAAAATTTTTATGCATAATATACGCATTGATTACCATTTGTGGTTAATGGTAAAGTTACTGTTCACTACTACCCCCTCTCCTCTATTTGATACATCCCCTTAATAGAATGTTAAAGTAACATAAGGGGCCTGAAAACTTATCTTTGCCAAGGGCCCCATGATAGGGGTAATCGTATCTATTTTCAGTACTTTGACTATTATAGAATGCACAATAAAACTCTTTGATAACGCATTAATTACATAATTAATTTCTCTGTTAATTGGTTATCACATTTTGTTAATTTATTTATTATTTTCTCTTTTTAATGCTTATCTTTGTGAATTGTTCTTTCCAGTTTGGTTATATTTTCGAAGGTAAATACTAATTTTAAGTGAAAATACCCTTTTCATTACACTGTAAGTCTATTCTTACGCTGACCCATCCGAAGACATACAACAGTAACAAACTGAAAAATCAGTACGCCACGACAGCAACCACAACTGCTGTAAAGCTGCTGCTTACCTATACAAAGTTCCGTCATGGTCCGATATTAGTTTTCACCCACCCAGTAAGGAGCAAACTCTACAGAGGTAAGCTCAAGACTACCAGGAAGGTCTGAAGACCTAGATCACTTAGGTGAACCCCGGGCGCGTGAAACCCATGTATATCTAAAGGAGGTATACCCCTGAGGTTGTCTCTCATTTAGCACTACTAACACCTCCTAGAGACTGTCTCTAGAAGGTGTTGGTAGTGCTAAATGAGAGACCTCCCACACCTCCTACAGACTGTCTCTAAGAGGTGTTGGCATTACCCAGAGGACACATACGGCTTGAGCTCATGGCCGCGGACGCGAGAGACGTTGTCCACCTTCATTACGCTGTAAATAAAGGTTAGCATAAATTAATCAATTTAATGCTAGAAAGAATTTTACTGCTGATTTGGAGACATGTAACCGATTTGAACATAAAACTGTTTATGAGAAGTGTATTTATTTCTGGGTAGAAAATAGCAGAAAAAAGGGATAAGTGTTTAACATACTGTTACAATATGCTTGAAATACTTAACTTTCCAAATGTTGCATTTCATACTTCATAATTATAGCTTGAGTGAATCTTTCGTTGAGGTCTTTTTATATTTCTTTTTAATTGATTTAAATACATTTTAATTTTAAATCAATTTAATCAATTTAAATACAGTTTAAAACTTTAAATAATAATGAGTTCATTTTTTACAGCTCGAAAAGAAGAAAAAGCAGAATGCATGAATTTGAAAGATTGCCTAAATATAATGTAAGACCAGAAGAGAGAAACAATTGGAGTTAAATATACATAGTTGATAGTTTAATAAATTTATGTAAGTAACTAACGGTAAAATTCTACTTTCAAATTTCAGATGAAGAACGAAAAACTTAAGAAAGACAATTTTATAACATTCTTTACTTTTTCAAAGGTTTGAAGTTTTAAAAAGAAGTCTTCGTCTATTCCTTTATGCTTGCTTCTGAAGTGAAATTGAACTGTGAGATTAATTCGGAATAATTCCTATCTATTTGAGAATAAATCGAAACGTCGTCTGTTTCGTTTGTGTATGTTTAACAAAGTTAATGCTCGATGCAGCGAGGGTGGCTCAATGGTCAACTGTGGTAAAGAGCGCTTATACGGAATCAAATATTAGTTGAATCACTTAAATGTCTACGCATGTTTCTCTTATAGCTAACTATCTGCATTGCGTATCGTTGTTCGGAAATGCTAAAATCAGGGTTAAGCACAGCCTGCATGTTTTGATTATTCCTCTCGGTGTTTGTGAACTGCATGTTTGCATTTACATACATTCTGATTTAAATTCTTGCGCAGAAACTGCAATAGAAATATTTACCATAAATTCTAAACACTCTGTTACGTAATTAGTTAAGTTAGCAAAGATTTAATCATTGTTGTTATTTTATGTCTGCACATAAGTATATGATATTTTACATACACATATACACATATTTTTTGCAAATGCCATATAAAATCTATATATCACTTATTCCATCAGTATACGAGTTCTCCAGACTTTTTCACCACAACCCTTAAAACTACTTAGTGCAGAGGATATGTCCAAATGTTCGGCTTTCAAAAAAGATTCGCAGATAGGTTCAGTATTTGTCAAACTGTGCATAGTAAAGACAAGAGTAGTTTTCCTAGCTCCAGCTATAGTACAAAGTGCGTGATTTTGTAACACTTCCAAGTTTTGAATGGTGTGTTTGGGTGCGGCATTGAGGATTTCATTAAAATAGTTAATAACTAGGTGTATGAAAAATTTATATGTAGTGTTTAAAGTCCTTCTATTACACCCAATCTAAATCCAGCTAAGCGCATCAGAATGGGAAGTCTACTTTCAGGTTTTGTCTTCCAGTACTCTACATATGTTCTCCAATTCTGACGGGAATCACGAACATATCCGCGATAGGTGACAGAATCAATGGTTTTCAAAATCCTTCTCTGAAATTTCACATTTGGGATAAAAGACTATCTATTTAAAGTAAAATACTGACACACAGCTATAGTCTTGTAAACTCTTATTCCAATTTCCTGACACCAGAAATCCAATTTTCTCGAGGTAGTGTTTAAGGACTCATTCAAAATATCTTGTTTTTTTATCTGCAGTATCCCAGACAACTATATCAGATTATTGGTGAAAAGAGTAGAGTTTACATCTGGTGACTCGGCTCTTTTTACTGATGATCTAGTTGTTGCACACACACACACACTAAATAAGTATGTATGGTGTTTTGTTAATGTAAAGACAAATTTAAACGGTTTTTCTTTGACTTCTAGAAAAACAAAAATTGGAATGGAACATGAAGTAGCAAACCACGATGAGAGGGTAAAAACCGCAATCAGGTTTCGATGTCAAGCTGTAACGATAGTAAATACAAAAAGATTTATTTCACTAATTATTACATGAGTTTTTGCATGTGGCAGCCACTAACGTAATTGCACAGTATATAACGACGTAAAAACGATTCCAAGACGCATTCGAAAATGCCAGATTGCTTTTGATATCGGCCACAGAGACGACAATCAGAACTATAAGTTCCTCTAGTGTTTCCACAGGTATCTCATTTACAAGTGGTTTAAGGATACCATATATGAAAAGGTCTCATGGATTGAGATCCTGGCAAAAGAACAGATCAATCAACAGGTCCTACGGGTACAATTCATCTCCTTGAGTAATAACATCTAAATAATTACGCACGCTGCAGAAAAATTGTTCAAGGGAACTGTCATGTATGTACCACATGCCTGTACCACATTTTGCGGTATATCTGCATTGCGCCATACTGGCAGTGGGTCCAGTCTCTTGTAGTAATAGATCAATTGTGGGAAACAACACCTCATCGGATATCCTTGTTGGTACACCTGTTTGAATCCGTAAAGCATCCACTGCCATCTACTTAACCCTACGTCAGATGCATATGTGTTTCTCCTTTGAGTAGTTATTCATCATGATTCTCACTGAAATAAACAACAAAAAGATGCACGCCCTTACCACACTAGCACTAATTTTCGTCATCCACAGCCTGTGCTTTTCACAAAGCTATGTAAGATGTGGGGAGCGAATTTATGAAGGCAATCAGAAATTATCTGACATTCACATTTCGATGCCTGTAGAACGTGAGGCTGCATGATTTTTTCATGATTTTCACTTTTAAACTTTTTTTTACGACACCCTGTTTTATTTGCAATTTTTGTTTCTCCTGGTGCTTATTTCCATCTCTCTGAGTTAGTTAGTCATATATATATATATATATATATATATATATATATATATATATATATATATATATATATATATATATATATATATATATATATATAACTGTGTGTAAATGCATATATGTGTGGATATGTGTTAATTAAGGACCATTGTTTAGTGACCTAGTTATTATTTTAGCTTATGAAGTTGATATTATAATACACCTAGCGAAATAAAAACCAGTACTAAGTTTTAAAATGATCTATTCTAGACGATGTGAAGTCATGTAATAACACACACATATATACATACATAAATATAAATAAATAAATAAATAAATAAAAATAAAAAAATAAATAAATATATATATATATATATATATATGTACACACACACACACACACACATATATATATATATATATATATATATATATATATATGTGTGTGCGTGTGTGTGTGTGTCTAGCCTTTATATATTTATTTAAGCTGAAGTAATTCTAGAATCAACGTTATTTATATATGCCTCTGTTCTACTTGAAAATGTAAATAATGAATAATCATTCCTTTTTAAATTTTTTGCAGAAAAATAACTCAGCTTGAAACCATAATCATATTGTTTTAATTTGAATATTAATGAGTGTATTACTGCAAGATAAAAATTTAGCAAGCCAATTGCATATTAATTGCATCTGTCCCTAGTGCTCTACATTTTAAGAAAGTTTAACTTCTCATTCGAGAAATTTGCCTTTTTTTTCGATTAAATTTTTTTTTATGTATTAAAGGCTATAAATAAAAGGAATACAGATTTGATATCACCTCTATCAGATCTTATTTATCGACAACGATATTCAAGTTTTGTTTGTATATTAGTTTTTAGAAACCGCAACGAAAGCTAGGTCATTGGTATCTTAATGAATCTTTAAATCCCTATTAACAATTCGTATGTTAATGAATCTTTAAATCCCCATCAGTCCTTTGTATCCCAATGAATCTTTAAAGGGCACATAACCTTTACGCAACTTTAAACAGAATTTTTTTCTTAGTTTTCGTCTTATTATATATCTTCATTAATTATTATCGTAATTACATGGGATTTTCAGCATTTGTTCTGAATTTTTATATAATTAGTTTTGCTGAATTTACTTTATTTGTAAACAATAAGAACTCTTTACATAAAGTAAAAATCAAATAATATTCTCCACCTATTTAAATTTGTAAAAAATATCAGAAGTAATACACTAGAGGTTGAATAAAAAAAACTAAATGTTTAAGTATTCCATCTCAAACACTTTAAATACTAAATGAAATAAACAACAATGAAAATAGTAGGTAGAATTTCAGTGTAAGTCTATAATTTATTTACTGTGAAAATTTGAAATCAATGTGTACAATAGTTATTTTTTTAAATTGCTTTCAAGTTGAAAAACCACCATTTTTTGTAAGCTGCATTTAAATGCAAAGTTTTTATAGTTGCCTTAAAAGCTATGATATTAAATACAAAGATTGTATAGTTTTAGAGATTCTAGTTTGAATATTTCAATAAGGTTGGTTTTAAACGATTCAGAAATATCTAATAATTTTTAAAATATAAAAATCAGAAAATTTCCCTTAAATCATTATTAACCCTTTGTATCCCATTAAATTATTTTTTTTCATAAATGCAATTCCAAAGGCTGGGGTACTTTGCTTGAGTAAACTTTCTAATTTAAATAATTAAAGTCGTTCAAAATAATTTTTAACAAAGTTTTATACTCAGTGACACCTCTTATATAACTAGGCGCATATGTAACTTTAACTTCGATTTAGTTCTAGATAACAGTTAGAAACAAAAGATTGGAAAGTTGATGGTCCATGTTTGTTGAAAAAGTAAAAACGGAAACAAAATATTGAATTTGATTTTTGTCTCATTATTACTAATATTTTTAATGCCCTCATGAAGTCAGCTTCACGACTAAAATAAAAAAATCCACATGTTAAAGTAATAAAACATTTTATTTTTTCGTAGTATTTTGGGCAATGCCTAATTTTTTCTGGTTAATCTCTACGGCTGACTTTAAAAGCCTTGTTTATCCTTGTCTTTCACTTCACGTTGAAAGTGGAAGCAGGCTCGCTCTTGGTACACATTTAATTAATTCAGTTAAGAAAATACCGTAGTAAACGTCACAGACATTTACAACAAGGTAAAATGATAATATAAATAAAAAATTTATCTACACTTTCGGTTTTATTTTTCCATATATACCTTCTTTTGCAATTCCATCCCAATCCGTTCAAATCTATTATGAGACTTGAAATTTTTATAATAGAACAATAATGATTAAATGATCTTGTTCTATGCAATTTAAAATATGATTTTATATATAACAATTCACTAAATGATTTGTAAAGTTTCTTCCTCCCTTACATGTAACTCACTCACCACTCATAGATTATCAAACTTGAAGTCTTCATTAAAATAGCATCACCTTTTATTCGATTAAAAGAAACAAACTCAAGCAGCACTTCGTTCTTTAAAAATATATCATCCAACAATCGCTGCGGCTCTCCTACCAACATTTAACTTTCAACCTCTATATTTTTCCACATGTGGCAGGGCGCAACGTTAACAGACAAAAAGTTAGTCTTTGAATAATTCTAACTTTAAAAAAACCAAAGAGAACATGAAGCAAAACAAAAACAGCCAGTAGCTTCCAAAATTTTTTTCTTTGATTTTTTGCTCAATGAAGTTAACTTTTTGCAGCTACATATTCTGACACATATTTAAAACAAATAGATCATTTTCGACGGAATAAATAAAACTTCATCGAGCTGAAATGCATGATTGTATATGTTTAATGAGTAATTAAATCTACCTTTACTGGTTTCAATACTTACGAAATTTTTTTCTGAATATGTCATTTATAAATATTGTTTATAGATATTTTTCTTAGTTTCACTGAATATATTCAACTTTTAAATTAAAATTATTACTTTCTTTTTCAAGCAACTTCATTATCATCTTTACCATAAATTGTTTTACGTTAACAATGCTTAAGAAATACGCAAATACAGAATCACTAATTTTAGTCCGTCGCAATAAAATATATATCTTTTGGTATTACTGTTTAAAGCTATATTCTCACGTGATGCTTTTTTCTTCAGTTTCGCATTTCATATATGCTACTTCAAAGTTAAAATGCTTCTTTTATAATCTCAGAAAGATTTCAAATTTCATTAGTACTACGCAAAGGAAAATTCAATCCTCGGTTTTCAATTTCACAATAAATAAGACAGTAAAATGTTGAAAGAAAATAGAGTAATTTGTATCACATAATAGATATACGATTCCTGATATGCAATTAAACACTGGTACTTCAAAAGACTACAGCTTCGTTTTAATTTAAAAGCAAGATTTGTATGCTCATAGTAAATTAAAGAAAATACCTTTTGTTGTGAGCTTTCTATATTAGCATTTGAAACAGGAATGGAATTCCTATGACAATGAATATTTAAATCTTTTTTGATCAGTTCAACTACAAATGTTCAATACATAAACGCAATTTGAACAATTTAGTCTTATCTTAAAAATATTTTATTTTTAAATATTTAAATAACAAAGTGCTTTGAAACATTTAGAATTTTAATAAAAAAAAGTAATGAAATTAATTCTTTAACAAAAAGATGGGAATAAGTAATAAATCAAAACAATTTTCTTCGGCAAAATATCAAAATCAAATATATATTTTTCTTTTCCTCTTTGATATTACAGTTCTGTATATGTTTCTAAATTTTAGAGAAACTCAACTCCCATTTTGACAAATTCTTCTTCTTAAAGTGTTAGATATATTTTAGAGAATTCCGCAAGAAAAGTTTTATAAATTCCAATCTTGAAGCAATATGGAATCCAGCCCTGTGGAATTTTAAGTTCTAGTAAATTCCATTAAGCTGTTATCTCAAATTATATTTCCTTACAAATTATTTCAGCCTAAAAAGAAAAAAATCTAGAATAAACACAGTTTAAATTGCTTAGTAAATTTTTAAACATATTCTAAGAATATTTAATAAAGCAAGTATTAGGAGACGCATAATTAAATTTAACTGATGTATATTAAATCTGTATCCAGTGTAATTTAATTGCTAATAAAAGCAAACGATTATAACTTAAAGGGAAATAGTGCCTTTTGAGACTTAAAAATCTTGTAATAGTCTTTTATCGATTCATCATGAAAGTTAGTTTCACTCTTTTTAGAATATATTTAGTATTATTATTAGAATCTTTTAGAATTAGTATTAGAATCTTTTTAGAATATAAGACTTTTAAGAATTCTCTCTCCTTGAAAAACTTCTTTAGTTTTGCCATTTCAAATAGTATATTTTTTAATTAAAGTAACGTGAAAAGTATACACCAAATAAAAAAAGAAAAATACATATACCTGCACAAAAAGTTTGATCTATATATATTAATAAATACATTTTTATATCAAATTGAAGTAAAATATAGGTTTTATTGTATAAACCAAAAGTTTTAAAAGTACCTGACATTTTGAATTTGAAAAAAATGAAAAACAGTTAACCAATTGAAAATAGACTTTATCTTGATATAAAATAGAATATAGTGCATGTATTAATATATTTGAGGTTCATGGGATAAAAAATAATTTATATTTGATATAAAAAATTAGTTTCTAATTTTAAAATTTCAACCATCAATTTGGCCGAATGAGGGCCAAATGGTAAAGTGCTTCTCTACAGTACCGGATTTCGTGATTTCGAATCCCGCTCTTGGATGTTCGTAGCCGTTCGGAATCGGTTTTAAACAGTAGGTGCCGGTCTCACTAATCTCCTTGAGGAAAACAGTAAATTGCAAAGCTTATAACCAAACCAAATTAAACGTTTTGTGAGTGAGACATATCTACTAAAATATATATATATATATATATATATATATATATATATATATATATATATATATATATATATATATATATATATATCCTCTTTATAAACATTCTATAGCTTTATTTGACAAAATTTTAATGAATCGATAGAGTTAGGAACCAATTAATTATCTAAGACATACTTTATTCTAATCAGAGCATACCTTTTTATTTTATATGGAATTAAAAATAAGCTATTATAATGAAGAATTTTCAGTTCGAAAAGTACTATGTCCTCTTAACAACAGAAAAGAAAATTATAACAATGTTAATAATAACATTTTGTTAAAGATTATGAAAATCATTACTGCAGAAGATACGAATCGTTTTGAATGTAATTCCGAAAAATTTGAACAAAATGCTAATTAAAGTTTAATTCATTTGACTGAATTTTCAGCTTATATCCGAACCATAAAGTTGTGACATTAGATTGCATTTGTTCTCATTCATTATAACTTCATTAAAGTGGACATTACATCCGTTATTTTATCCCACAGGCTTTGGAAATGATAAAACGGAACAAAATTGATTCATTATTTATGAAATTTTCATCATTTTGGATGTTATTAACAATCTGTATCTTGATTGCTTTGGCTTTTATATGATTTTCATTCTCTGAGCAAATATACCTAACTTCCATTTAAATCTCATAATCTTCCTGCTTGTCTCTGTGGGTGAAATATTTGTCAGTAAAGCAATAAATAAATTAAAAGGTAATACATACAAGACTTTATTAGTAGATTAGTGCGTCATATTGTACACTAAAGGCACTTAGGGAAACCCAATTTATGAATTTGGGCTATTTATTCTTAATGATGTTTGCGGTTACCGCTCAAAGAAAAGAACGTAATAAATGTTATCGTAACTGAATTGATAATAACTTCAGTAAACAATGGTTTTTGTCGCAACACAGTTGTTTCACGATGATTATGATGATTCACTTCACGATCGCTAGAAGTTGATTTCTTAGAATTAATTAGTTCTAAATGACATTATATGTGTGTGTAGTCCTAGTATTACAGGGTATATTATATATTTTCTTAATAAATACATAAGTTTTAAGGTACATTACACTTTATTCCTTTCATAACACATAATCACGTGTTCTTCTAAACTATAATGCTAATAAAATGAAAAGTTAATATTTATTTGCATTTCCATACCAATAACCGAGACATATGTGATTATTTCCACAATTTATTTTTTACTTTCTAATATCACCTTTATTCCTATAAAACTTACATCTTGGTAAAGCCTTTTTTATGGAATTTTTGTTGTTGTTGTCTTATGCCACTTGGTCAAATCACACATGATTGAGCCATATGCTACTCGTATTAAGGAAAAATGGTGTGCCTTTCGTTTAAACCTCAGACACATTGTATTAGCACCTCAAGGGTGAAAGTACGACTTATGCTCAATGGGCCCTCGTAATTTTGAAGCAGGGGCCAAGCAGAAGACCCTTAGGTTTGGCCTGCTATCCCCAGAGGTATTGTTTGAGAACTAGGAGGACATTGTGATCACGAACATATTTTACTTGTCCCAGTCACCTTTAACAAACACGGCGGATCTTAGTCCAACTCGGCCTCTGAACCCATAACCCTCCAGTTACGAGAGAGTTACCTTTGCCGACTGAGCTACCACGGCTCTTTTTTTATGGACTAGCAAGTCAATTAACTCATACTTCTTTACACAAAACAGTTTAAAATAAGATTAGAAATTTTACAATATGTACATTTTGACAGTTATAGTGTAATCTAAATGTTTTTATTAATATTTTATACTTTAAAATATATTTCATCTTACTGGTTCTATCCTATAAGAGCATTTCTAAGATTCTATTGCAATTGTGACTTTTAGACCTGATTATGGCCTTTAAACAATTGAATTAACTGCTTATTTTAATATTTAAACGCTTATATTATTCATCTCACTGGTTCTATCCTATAAGAGCATTGCTAAGATTCTATTGCAATTGTGACTTTTAGACCTGATTATTGGATTTTAAACAATTGATTTACCTGCTTATTTTAATATTTAATCACTAATATTTTTCATAATCGTTTATATTTTTCATCTTACTGGTTCTATCCTATAAGAGCATTGCTAAGATTCTATTGCAATTGTGACTTTTAGACCTGATTATTGGCTTTTAAACAATTAATTTACCTGCTTATTTTAATATTTAATCGCTTATATTATTCATCTCACTGGTTCTATCCTATAATAGCATTGCTAAGATTCTACTGCAATTGTGACTTTTAGACCTGATATTGGATTGGTATTTTATTGGATTTTAAACAATTTTATTGGATTGGCCTTTTTATTGGATTTTAAACAATTAATTTGCCTGCTTATTTTAATATTTAATCACTAATATTTTTCATAATCGTTTATATTTTTCATCTTACTGGTTCTATCCTATAAGAGCATTGCTAAGATTCTATTGTAATTGTGACTTTTAGACCTATTATTGGCTTTTAAACAATTGATTTACCTACTTATTTTAATATTTAATCGTTATTGGCATAAAATAAATTAATTACATCTTTTAAAATTACGGATTATTGCCATCTATAATGAAGTCTTTGTATACATTTATTATTTGTTATGCTTATATGTATACTCCAACATGTGCCCGATTAAAACATATTTGTATATTTCCTTAATAAAAACGTTTGTGAGCATATGAGACGCTTACCGTTAATTATTTAATGTCTATAGTTTGGGGCTAAAAGAAAACAATATGTACTTACATGGTGCACCAATTTTTCTACTTTTTAAATATATTGTCCATACGATAGTAAAGTCATATAATCATTGTAACGCACACTCTTTTCTACCGGTGTGCTACGTTCTGCGTGGGACCTGCCCGCCTACTGTACTGGGGCAGGTATGTTTCGACAGTGGTCACTGGAATACATATCTTCTAAAATAATTCCTCGGAAACCTCTTACAGACGAAACAACATTTTTTATTTACACAACATTAAAAAAACAATTAAAGAAAATCAAATGTCATCGTGAGTCTCAGAGCCAGTCCTAGCTAATCACCGAGCGTCGTCTTTTCTTTCCACATCAGCGCAGAGAGATGTTTCTCGGCTGCCGGCCCTATCTCGACTCTCTCACTCTCTGTACTCTGCTGAACTCCTTGCAGATTCCTCCCTTCTTCGGGGGGGGGGGACTGGAAACCTCACAAGGCCCTGCAAAAACACACCACGACACCGAAAATCCTTATCGGCCCCCTTTCTCCGGCCGGCTTCTTACTTCCCCCGCAAAATGCCAGGTGGAAGGGGTCAAAATGGGGTGATTCTGCCGATGTCATTGCCGAGCACACAAAGTCGTGGGTGCACATTCCTTACAATCATGTCATTCAAAAATATTAAGATTGCTTTCCAAAGAAGGACTTATATGCGTTAAAGCGTGTTATATGATATAACGTGTATACAATAAGTGAAGCATGTTGTCTAATTAAATATTGCATTGTCAGCCATTTTGGGATATCTTTTCATCAGATACTCTTCGTAGCTGACTTTCCCCGGGGTAAGAAATAATGAACCTGAGACAAGAGTGTTGGTGTCATCGTCATTAAATTTCAAAGTTTCCACAATTTCATCTAGGTATGACACAACATTTTCAGTATAGTCTATGAGAAAAAACGTGTGTATAGTAGTTTTGCTGCTTCGGACAAAAATATAAAAAAAGATAGCACATTTAGTTTGCAGCAAACTTGCAGCAAGTTCAGCATGACAAGTCTGCAAGTTTGAAACAAGACTGCAGCAAGTCTAAGAATTTTCGCTTGCTTCAAGGTTGTCATGACAAGGTTACCACAATTTTACAGAAAAACAGCGTTGCAAAGAAGTGGCCGGTTTATGTTCCGTATAACTTGTAGGAGTTTTCCTGCAAAGTTTTCCTGCAGGAGTCAAATTTGTTATGACAAGATATTATTCAAAAAAAAAAAAAAAAATCAAACTTTCTGCAACTATGCATGCTATCTGGGAAATGTCTCCTCCATCTCCCACATTAAAAACTACTGGCTCACATATCAATTAGGGAATCTTAGAACACTTAAACCAAATGTTTTTCAAAATTAAAAAAAAGCCTATATGTTATAGATTGAGATGTTATACACAATTAAAAAAAGGCACAAAAATTCTGTTTAGTTTAAAAGCTATGATTAAAAATATAAAAGACACTCTAGTGATTTCTGTGCTTGGCAGTGGAGTTGCGCGCAAGATTTCTGAAAACCTATTTAATATTTTTGCCCAAAACATTCAGCATTTCAATATAATGTTGGTTTCCTGTAATTCAACTAAAGTTATTGCTGTGAGAGTAATATTTTTGTTTTAGAGATGTATGTGCATGTCAAAATGACCCCCCAAAAGAGTAAAATTTTAAATGCGTTTTATAAATATAAAAATCTGCTTAATCTTATGGTGTTTTTAGTTAGATTTAATTTTAGAAGTATATTCTTCATTAAAAACTCTAAATTTAACATTTGTGTGCAAAATATTTGTTGTAAACATAAGAGAACAATTTTAACAAAAAAAAAATCAAGTTATAAATACATACTAGACGACCTGACATACGTTGTCCTGTTTCAACGCTGTAAATCCAAAAATTGTAAAATGTTTTAAAATCAATTATAAACTGGACCATTTTGATGGAAAAGTAAGGAAAAAATTATTTTAAAGGTACTTGACGCCACCACGCGTACAGTCCTCACAAACAAAATAAGATTAAATTAAAACTCCCACATCGCCTTACGGGGATTCAACCGTGGAACTTCTGGTACTGAAACCCGCTGCGCTGCAAATGCGCCACCGATACATTGACAGCCGAATGTTTCAAGCGGCATTATAATAATCTCAATAAGCACTCAATTCTGGATTCTTAATAAAAAACATTTTCGATCGGATCAAATTGTGAGTCTAAACCCTTCTCGAATCAACTTAATTACCTACACAAAATTACATCAAAGTCAGTCCAGTTGTTTAGAAGGAGTTCTGTTACAAACACACGGACAGAAGAATTTTATATATAAAGATATATATATTAAATATTTTTTTATTATTCTTACTATTATATAGTCCGTCATATGACGGGATTATTAAAATTTTTAATTTTCCAGAATTGTAAAGTACCCTATGAGGCAGGTAAGATACTTATTACTCCCGACCCAGCAAGAGCCATACGGGAAATGATCACTTATCGTCTAGATAATAATCCAAGACCCAAACCAACAAAACAGCAAAAGCAAACAAATACCTAAACTTATTTTTGAATTACTCCAAACCTAAGAAGCAAAACCGCAAAAAGTTAAATCTAACAAACACCAATATGAAAAATAAAAATAATCCTTTCCTATATTCTAAGAAACCTAGTTCTTTTTTTTTCTTTATCAAATACTTTATTTTTAATTACAATCTATTCCAACAATCCATAATTTTTTACTTTTTTAAACAGACAATAATAACACAATTTTTTTTAAACAGACAGTAATTACAAACAAATAACTTGCTTTCGGAATTTAACAGTAATTTATACTACAATATCATATAAAATGAAAGGGTATATATAAGTTCAAACAAAATAATATTTTTTTTCCTATGAGGCAGGTAAAAAAACCCTTTGTTTATTGGCTGAGAATTATCTGCCACACGCTCAATAATTTGTTTATCTTTACTGACCGCATGTTAGTTGCCAACCTTAATTTATCTTGTTATATTACGTGATGGGATTGAGAGCAGAGGTTTTAATATTGATTTTAATATTGACAGTGATTATTTGGCGGTATATATGATTGATTTCCAAAATTTAGCGAATTGATTGTAAACCGTGTGGTTATGTATAAAAAACAAACACACAAACGAACAAACTTTTTAATTTTCAAAGATATATAACTTAAACAATAGCTATTTATTAGTCCGTGAAATAGACTCATAAACTTTTATGAAAAGAATTTTTGTTAATAAAATTTTGCTTGCAACAAAAAATAATCAATGATTAAATTTAAAATTATCACATATGTACCTAATATACTATTTAAGCCAACTATAAAAGAAAATTGTTTACGCAATATTTAAGTTCAGCGTTAAAATATATGACAATAATGCGACGATGTTTAAATAATTTAAAATAAGAAATGATTAAATGAGATGATTACAGGAATGACGTCATAATGCTAAAAATGCTATTTTCATCTACTTATAATGTAATAAATTGACTACTTTAATCACCTGCTCTTAACCGGGGACAATAGGGCTTGAAACAATGGCATTAAATGAAAGAAAATGAGGTAAGTGGTGGATTTCGAATGTTTTAAAGGCGACAGTATTTTTCGCTGTGATATGAAGCATATTTACACCAATTTATTTTAGAATCGGATCGATGTCTTAGGAGAAGATAAACTTTACTCGCTTTGTATTTTGCTAACCCTAACTCGTCATGAATCCAATATGGATGCCTGTATCCCTTCCAGATCCAACCGCTTCCTAAATTGGAGAACAGACGAACATATAACTTAGGCTATTATTATATAGTGGATAGGTTTTAAAGGTTAGTTTATTAAAGAGATATATAACTGATTTCTACAAAAAAATTTCAGACATTATAATGGGAAATAAAAAAAGTTATGAAAAGTTAACAAAATTATGGGATCCTAATGTTTAAGAGTCATGAAATCACTTCAATCTTTAAAAAAAATAATATAAAATATTGACATTTCAGGCTTTCAGTTATACAGCATTATATTTTGTACAATAGTTTATGCAATTTTTTTTCTAGTAAAACAGCATTTTACAAATTTATGCCAAAATACCACCACAAAAAGAGATCTGGATTGCCATGCCTTAAGGCCATTCCTAACCTGAAGAATCGGAAAATTTTGATCGTATTCATCCTAAATGAATAAAGCAATCTTTAATAGACGTAGAGCTGACGTAAATAATTTTGTATCATAAACTGTTACTATATCTGTTATTCATTTATAGGAAAACGAGACCAGCTCAGAGAAGATAAGTTATCTTTCAAAGAAATGAGTTAGCTGTTTAGTCCCTATAGCTTAAAGGTAAACTAATCATAGATATTTTTAACTAATGATAAAAGGATTATTGTATGGATTTCATTGCTCAATACTTAATATAAAACGTTTCGTAAAGTCCTTGATGTACAAGTAATGATAATTTTAATCTTGGGCAAGTATTTGATAAATGAGAGACAAACAATAAATTGAACTATAACGTCATATTAAAAAATGTGGCTATCAGTTTTGTACTTAAAAGTCAAATAAAAAGTATAATCGTTATCAAGATCATATCTCTTATAATAAACATAAAACTACATGCAATCTCAATACTTTATTTTGCTAACAAGGATAAATATGATAACTTTAGAAGGGGTTTATTGTTTATAGAATGATGTCACTTGATCAAAAGATCTCGATAATTCAAAAACTTTGTGATAGAAGTTTTGACTGCTGCATGTATAATTTAGTAGTTATGAAATGAAATTCATCAACTATTTTTAACAATTCAAAAAACTTAATTTCTAGAAGTAATGAAGCTTTCTTCCTAATAAAACACGCTTTTTGACAACAAGTACTATACTTCTACTTTATTGTATGAATATTTTTGCATTTATTTAACACGTTGTGTGTGGGTATATTTCACAGAGGAATTGTACCGTGAGCAGGCTTTTTGTGCGTAAATTTAGTTATTCAGTTAAATCTCAATAGATCTAAAATTATTAACTAACTTTTCGTATTTTATATTGAAATATATAAACAAATGTATAACTAGAAATACATAAATAACAACCATAAGATTTTTGTAAACAAAAAATATATTTTTAGTGTATAAATTTATAATAGTATCGTAAATATGAAAA
The DNA here is from genome assembly GCA_032207245.1 of Pardosa pseudoannulata. Classification (NCBI taxonomy): domain Eukaryota; kingdom Metazoa; phylum Arthropoda; class Arachnida; order Araneae; family Lycosidae; genus Pardosa; species Pardosa pseudoannulata. The sequence goes on along the minus strand of CM063502.1, from coordinate 80,826,125 downwards.
ATCAAATAGAAATAGTAGTATATAGTTTTTATTTTTTCGAATTATGTTATATATAAACATTTTTACATTATAAAAAAATGAAAAGAGCAATCATAAAACTAATAATGTAAAAACTAGTTTTTATTTGTCTAAATATTTCCAGAATCTATGTAGTAGACAAGAACATTCGGCTTCGTTTTCCTGTATATACCGTTATTTTTGTACCCACAAACAAACCATGTTGTTGAACTAACCCGTACTACTACGTGATCCACGCTCAAGTATCAATCGTCAGAAAACGTACTAGTACGTGTCCCGCATACAATGTGTTAAGAGATGTGAACAATTTCATTAAAGTTATTAACTTCTAAAAACTCTTTGAATGACACATAAAACTTTTAGAAATCTTTTTACGTATACCACCATTTCTGAAAAATATAGTAGCAATCTTCTGTAGCATGCATAATGGTATATCCGT
>CM063502.1:80678168-80818168 GCA_032207245.1 Pardosa pseudoannulata | reverse complement strand
AAAATGTGATACTAGCTACTAGTTTCCTTGATATAAAAAGTTTATATCATGGTACTATGGGGTAGCTATAGTGAAGTTGTGTACATGTTGAATTTTTGTCAAGAGTGTAAAATGCCAGGCTTCACAGACTTTCAGAACAGACAAACCGTAGGAGCTAGACTAGCTGGATTAGATGTGAACAAAAATTCCAGCTTTTAGTTTTTCTAGAAGTAGGTGTCTAAAGTTATGTGAGTACATGCACAGCCCTTCAAGACAAGCTCAGCAAAGCAAAATAGTAAACAGAAGTAAATGCTGAGTGAGAGAGATCGATGGGTTTTGAAGTGGATTTGAATATCTAATACAACTGCAGCTAAAGTGACTGCAAAATTCAATAAGCATCTGAGTGTTAATAATTACAGTTAGGGGGAATCTTCATAAACAGAACATTTACGGCAGAGCAACAACTCCCGAGCCACTTCTCACAGATGTCAATGACAAACGTCATCTACAGTGATGCAACAATCACAAAAACTGGTCGATTGTTAAGGAGAAAACAATTATATGGTCAGACGATTCATCTTTTATACCCTTCAAACTCACAGGACGCGTGGAAGACACTTGCAAAAGCATATGATCGGGGTTGTCTTCTTAGAGCTGTCAAGCCCTGAAGGTGAATCTGTCATGATATGGTCTATCGTAGTTTTCTACTGGCCCAATAGTAACCCTGAAAGGAAGGATCACTGGGGAGAAGTACAGAAAAAAATTAAGCTGACCATCCTATGTTGCAAACTTTGCTTACAGCAGCAGATGGACTTTTTCTGGATGACAATGCTCGTAATCATGCAGTGGGACTTGTCCAATCCTGGTTTGATGAGTACGAGGATGAAGTAAAACATTGGCCCGCACATATCCTACCTTCCTATGACTTTAATATAATTTAAATCTTATAGTTATTTTTGAGCTTTCAACATGGAAGTGATACCCTACACCGGCATCTCTCCCTGAACTTTTACAATATCTATCTGAGGAATGGTTCAATATTCCTCTACGACTTAGCACTTGTATGACGCAATTCGCAGGCAAATATAATATGTATTATATACTAAAGAAGGTCCCATTCCATATTAGTGAAGGGTTTCACATAAATCAAAGGTGTTTACACTATTTTGATAGCCACATATATGGGTATATGTTATGTGAGTGCTGACATATAGATTCCAAACAGATACGTGGGGTAAAACGATCTGTTGTTACACACACACATACATATACGTGTGTGTGTGTGTGTCTGATATCTTGTCTTTTACTGAAGTTATGTATTTTCAAATAAAATTATGGTGTGGTTGGTGTGGTTTGGAGTGCTACGGTCTACTTTTTGCAACACGAGGGCTAATGAGACCGGGTCCTACAGCTTAAAGCCGATTCCGAACGGCTACGAACATCCATGCCACAGTGGGATTCGAACCCACGAACTCCGATATCGAAGGCCAGCACTCTAACCAATCGGCCATCGTTCGGCAAATAGAATTATGTATATACATATAAACATATGCGTGTGTAAAGATGCAAAAATGCACTTAAACTAGTAGAAATATACTGGCGATTGATTTTGATCCTTGTTGTATATTCAGTTATAAAAGTAGTTAACCCACAAGTTACAATAATAATAAACTTCCGGGGATAAAAAAATTTTATTTTCAGAGACCCAAAAATTAGCCATTTTTATCACCAAAGCACTAAGCACATCAGTCTAAACCACAACCATGTTCAAATGAAAAGAGATAGGAGTTTTCTCACGACGTCCAGGCTGAATAAAAAATTCCAAAAAGTGATGATCTGGCATTGTACTTCTACAATTATGCACTCTCAGGCGTAGTTTAGGATTCTACGAGTTATTTGTTCTTGGCTCTAAATAAATTTCAACATCCACCGAATGAAGATGAAAAATGAACTTTAGAGCTTAATAATTTATCGTACTAATTTTTTATCATTACATACAAATACGCACACATATATACATGTGTATAATAACTACATTTATATTTTAAGTATTTACAGGGAATAACAGACATATTTTAGGAGAGTGTTTCATTTTCTTTTTAGAAAATCCAAGGTGAATTGACATTGCAGTCGTTTAGTTTCACATGCATTGTTACCTCATCTTTATCTGATATTTTTTCAGTTATCAGTTTCTAACCATTCGGTGTGAATTCCTTTTCCTATTCCTGTTCTTAACTCTTTTTGAAAGATAAGCATGATTTCTCAGTTATCAATCCGAAATATGTTGAGTGAAAACAGTTTGTTTTCCTTGATACGATCACGAGATACTTTTTTCTTATCATTGTAACTGGGTAAAAGGTAAAAGGGAACTTAATATTTTAAGTTCGAAATCGTTCTGCTTCGCATAGTGTAAAATATTCCACAACATACGCAATTTTTAAAAATGCCATATATCTACCAAGATTGAAAAAAACATCAAAATGTTTATTTCATTTCATTTAACATTTACTCTGATTTAACGTTCTCGCTTACTTATTATATGAAAATAAAGGAACAGATAATTTTTGTATTGTTATGCTTAAAATAACTTTCCAGATTACGCAAAAAAAAAGATTTGTACAGCCTGGTTCCATTAAGTAAAATTTAAGAAGTCCCAGAAGGTGTTTGAATGACTGTAAATGCATTTAGAAACATTAAATAAACAGGCATACTTAAACTTGAGTCAGCAGCAGTATTTTTAATATGCATTTAAATGTACGTATTTAAATGTACACGGTAAAAATAGAGCTATTAGCTCCTAGGTACCTCATACATCTAAGTCTACGTCTACAAACAAACAATGCATTCGAAGATAAGTTTTATACTCATATTAACAGTTTTCAGCTTAACCCCTTCTGGTAAAATGACGAGTCTAGCTCGTCATTAGTTTTTCATTCCATACCACACAATGACGAGCTAAACTCGTCATGCGATTAAAGTTACTGTTAAATATGATAATTAATTTAGTTTAAAATTTCTAGTGTACTGAATTTGGCAACACTTTTATCACTTGTGAAAATCACAAGTCACTATTGCATATTGTTTACTTAGAATTTCTTGGTACAAGTCATTGCCAAATTAATGAGTCAGAATAAAAGAAAACCTACTAAGAAATGCCATGTGTGTTACAAGAATCAAATTAAAAGTGAGACTACTTGGCGGTGTAAACAATTAAGAATTCCTTTGCACTTTGTTTTGAAAAGTACCACTAGCTTGAAGACTATTATCTGTATACCTTATTAATATTTTGCTTTGATATTTTCTTAATTTTACTGTTTCTGATATTATTTAACACTATGTAAAAAGTGGATTTTAATTAAGAATATGTAAGAATTGTAAAATGAAACAAGTTTTTTAAATAAAAATTAAGTGGTTATTTCATGCACAGTTTTTCATTATTAAATCATACCGGAAGGGGTTAATAAACGGGGCCCATAACAGCTGTTGAGAACATATTACTGCTTGTAGTAGAAGGCTAGTTTAAATACCTCAGTAGTCACGGCATCAGAAAAATATAATCAATACAAAGACAAGGACTGCAAAGTCTAGAAGTATCTGATTAGTTCAAGAAGTAAGTTCAGGAACAAAACAGTCATTTATTTTTATCTCTTTACTAATATTATTTTTTAATACTGTTTGTAAAGTGATATTATAAGAGTAAAACTTATGTAACAGTACTGATATGTTTAGTATTTCCAAATGTTCATCCATTTACTGTGCCTCCAGCCAGTCGTTGAAACATCTTATGTAACTCCCAGAATTTTATAAAAAAAGATCGTAATAAATAAATTATTTTTTATATAATCTAGATCATCCTTTTAATCCTAGAATGCTGTTCCGTTTTTGATGAACGTATTATTGTTACGCCGGAATGGCCGAACGATGGACGATTGATTAGGGTACTGGTCTTCGGTGCCGGAGTTCGTGGGTTCGAATACCGCAGTGGCATGGATATACGTAGCCGTTTGGAATTGGCTTTAAGCTGTAGTTCCTGGTCTCATTAACCCTCGTGTTGCAAAAATTAGACCGTAGCACTCCAAACTGTTATGTCTGAAATACAACTTTTATAAAAGTTATTTAAAATCAAGGAAAGGCAAGTAATACAAACAGTTTCATTTTCAAAAATAATTAAATTTAAAGTCATATTGTTTCGTCTGAAAGACAACATTTATAAAAGATATTTAAAAGCAAGAAAAGGCAAGTAATACAAACAGTTCCATTTTCAAAAATAATTAAATTTAACCCTCCGAGTGGTACATACCGAGGAAAAAAGTCTCCACAAGTTATAAAGCAAGAAAGTTTCATTGAGTCAATGACCAAAGTTCCATTTTCAAAAATTTTTTACTTCACCCTTTGTCATAGATTGGAATACGCCCGAAAACCACCCTCGTTATTGTTCGTTTATTTCGGTTATAAATAGATATATAAATAGACAGTATAGATAGTTAATTTTTAATACACATAAAGCTCGTCAAGTCTCGAAGATCGTCCCATAAGAAATAATGGGTTCTAAAAGTACAAAAAAAAAAATATTCTTTAAGAGAATGATTTCTGTCTTTTTTACGAAAGTCATCTAAGCTATTTAAGAGGTACAATTAGAGATACATCTGTTACCGCAAACGAAATACTTCGAAATAGAGATTTACAAAGCCATGAAAAGCTATCAGTGTCTTTGTGCCTCAGAGAGTAGGTGTGCAAACAATCAACCTGACCCTCCTACCTCAAAACTCCATAGGGAAAACACTGACAGAAATGTACATTACATCCATTTTCGGAACGTTTTGGAGGTCGAAAATTGTACGTGACAACCGCTTTGAAGACATCATCGGTTTGGCGGAATTGTACGTGCGAAATTAAATTTAAAGTCATATTGTTTCGTCTGAAAGACAACATTTATAAAAGATATTTAAAAGCAAGAAAAGGCAAGTAATACAAACAGTTCCATTTTCAAAAATAATTAAATTTATAGTCATATTGTTACGCCTGAAAGAAACCATTTATAAAAGTTATTTAAAATCAAGAAAAAGCATGTAAAACAAACACTTTCATTTTCAAAAATAATTAAAGTCATATTGTTACGTCACGTCTGAAAGACAGCATTTATAAGAGTTATTTAAAATCAAGAAAAGGCAAGTAATACATAAGGCTTTATTTTGAAAAATGATTTACTGCATATTAAAATCATTTTTAGCTTTCAACAGATTATTATCTTAATTACAAAACGTCTTCAACACGTAAAGATAGAAATTTAGAGTTAAGCATAATAATTCACATTTTTTTTCTTTGATTTTCATATAAGCGTTAAAACGATAAAATTATTCACGAAAATTCCATTTTTTCCAAGACAAGCTTAAACTTCAAAGTGAAATAAATGAATATTAAATATCATATTGAAAAAACTCTAGCAGCCCTTAAAACTGCTTTTGATGTATTAAAATGAATCCAAAACCCGCGAGATCTGAATGAGGTAGAATGTTAAAAATTTTCAAATATTTTAATTTTTCGTTAATATGTAATTTTCATAATGACATGCAATACCATTTAGCTTTTAGATTTATTTACAATGGCTTTTGGTAAAATGAGAAACGATCTCCTCTGCGTATATGAAAACTAACGTATTACTAATACCTAAAGATAATTATCTTATTCAAGTTTTAAGAGGAAAAGAAACAAATGTTTAGAAGATCACTTTTAAAAAATTAAGGTATTTAGAGAAGCCTCACAAAATAAATAAATAAAAAGAAAAGAGGGGGGGGGTATGGTACAGCTAGTACTTTTTCTCTTTCTATGAGCTTCATATATATTTTTAAGCTGGTCTTGAAATCAATGGCCACCTATTGTACAGTCTTCCAAAGAAGTTTCTCCGAACGTGGTCGAAGGTTAGGGTGCTGGCCTTCTGAACCGGTGTTCGTGGGTTCGAATCCCAATGTGGCATGGATGTTCGTAGCCGTTCTTAATCGGTTTTAAGCTGTAGGTCCTGATCTCATTAGCCCTCGTGTTGCAAAAAGTAGACCGTAGTGCTCCAAACCAAACCAAAAGAAATTTCCGAATATCTTGACGGATTATATCTCCTTTCCCCGATTTATAATATACATTATAATTATAGATATATCCAGAAACGATTTTCTTTTTTAAAATTAATTTTAAAGTTAGCACTGGTATTTTATGTATACAAAGAATAAGAATTTTTAATTCATTACCCATTGCCTATTTTACATATACGTTACCGGTCATGGAAGGTTTATTGTTAATAGCTGTGATATGCAAAGATTGTATTGTTTGACAAGTTCACATATTTTTTATTTTACCAATAACGTCTTCTGATTTTTTATTTAAAAATTACTTCTACGTGAACAGTCATTTTACATATATTTTGGTTCGCTATACAATTTTAAAATACCAGTGCTAACTTTAAAATTAATTTTTAAAAGGAAAATCGTTTCTGGATATATCGATTATTATAATTTATGTTAATAATTGGGGGGAATATAATCCGTCGAGATATTCGGATATTTCTTTGAGAGATTGTACATCATACCCTTATGCAAGTATACTATATATGTGTGTGTGTGTGTGTTAACATACATATGTGTGTATAGATACATATGTATGTATGTATAGATATCTATGCATGTATGTGCTGAACTATGGCCGAATGGTTAGGGTGCTGACCTTCGGAACCGGAGTTCGTGGGTTCGAATCCCACAAGGGCATGGATGTTCGTAGCCGTTCGGAATCGGCTTTAAGCAGTAGGTCCCGGTCTCATTAGCCCTCGTGTTGCAAAAAGTAGACCGTAGCGCTCGAAAACCAAACCAAAAACTATGTATGTATGTATGTATGTACACTATGATGGTTCTATAGAGAAGTCTTAATAATGAATAAAATTTGTTTCTATGCTCATTATTATTAATTTTTAGTAATGATTAAAACTTTATGATACTCTTTGTAAATAAATTTTGTTCTTAAAGAACATTTTTTACTTATATATTGTAATATTTTGAAAGAAAAGGCAATACATTTACGTATTTTCTTTAATAAATGGAATTTCATAAGTTTTTAAAAAATGTAGATTTAAAATCTGAATATCTACTCTTCTTCCTACATGCAAGTCAATAAAATTCGAAACTATTTTAGATTTTACCCATTTCGCTCATTTTCGAATATTTAATTAAATTTTTCCCGTTTAGTAACTAAAATACTCGTTTTGTGTTTGAAGACACTTTTATTAAGGATATGAGAAACGGTCTGAAGGAATTCCTCGTTAATTTTGTCTTTGCCTCTTTATCTTTTTGTTCTTGAACAACAAAAGTTGAAATCTCACGAGTGGAGTGTTTGTCAATGAGTTGCGTTTGCCTCTAGAAATGCAAGAATCCTGTACTTATTACTCCCACTGGTTATCTTTCTTTTATTTACCTTAGCCATTTCCACGGACTTTATCGATAGTACGGTTTTGTGTGATATTATGTTAGCACAGTGATTTTTTTTTCTTCTGTTTCGTGGTTCAACTGCCACATACGTCATTATTTTCACTTGTGCACTCGTAACTAATTCAAGTGTTTGATTTCTTCAGCCAGTGACAAGTGGTTGAACTGAAAACTATATTTTACGAAGCGATTATTTTAATTTTGTTTTGTGGAGACTAGAAGTGTTTGTTGAAGTGATAATTTAAAACTGGATTAGATATGCATTTTATCTATATTCTTGATATGGTGTATTTAATTTAAAAAAGTAAAGCGTATCAAAATCATTATCATGCGAAGCTTCAATGAAATGTAAGGAATTATTCTACGAATAATTCCCTTTCTATTGTTATATTTAACCCATAATTTAATTAACCCATTTAATTAACCCATATTGGACCGCTGTCCTACAAATAGGACAGAAAATAAAATTCCATTTAATAATAAAGATTTTCTGAGTGGATTTTATTTTAACACCTTTAAAATAGACACACTTTAGCATAACAAGAAAAAAAATTGAGAAATCAAATTATATTGTAATGTAAAATTTATTTTCAGCAAACCCTTAAAAAATAGCCATTTTTTAATCTTTAATTTTATATTTATTATTATTTTTTTTCAAATATTGTGGAGGTTACTTTTAGTTACAAAGATACCAGTTCAAGAACTGCGAGAGAAAACCAACAGCAGTGTGCTTAAAATGTAATGTTGGGCTTTGTTTTGACTGTTTCTCCAAATTTGACATATGAATCAGCCTAATGCAATGTAAGTGATATTTGTTAAATTTTAGTAGTGTATTGGACCGTTGTCCTAATTATAGACAGCTAATTACTTAAAAAATTAAAAATATTTTTTCAATATTTTGGTATTATATGCTTAGTTACAAAATATTAATGATATACATGAAGTTTTAATAACTTACAGAGATATTTAGTTGGTGTGGTAAAATATGGGTTAAACAATGGATGATTTAATTTAAAAAGTAGATTTCTTTATTACATTTTTTTTCTCACAATGAAAGTTCATATTTTTCTCTATCCCTCTAAAAATTGTTCGAAATCTTTTTTTTTCCTACGTTAAATATATAACTGTCCTGAAGTATATGCATAATACATTATGCGTGCCTTTTGTGAATAAGTAGATGAATGTTATAATTACCAAATTTAATTAACAGTGATTGCATTTTTTGTAGAATGGGGATAATCTAATGCACTTTTTTTAATGTTTTTTCATCTTACACCAAAGTTCATTATGTTACTTGCTGAAGGAATTTCACAAAATCTTTTGCTTAAATTATAGTAAGACACAAAACATAGTTGTGGAGAAAAATTCTTATTTTATTTTACGTTTATTTGATATTTAGAATAATAGACGAATTCGTAACTAATCCATTTTTAGGTTCGAAAATATTTGTTTGTTATTTTAACTATCTACTATAGCAGTGGTTCCCAAACATTTTCGAGGCGCCTTTTTTGAAGCAAGATTTTTCACGAAGGCCTATCATAAATGTTTACATTAATGAAGAAATTCATCCATACATTTATTTTTTATTAATTTCATTAGCATTAATAAATGGGATGGGTATTTTGACACATTTTTCCTTTCAATTGACGTTTTTTGTTACTCATCTTATGATAGCGTAACAAAATATGATAGCGTGTGAATTCTTTTTAGATTTCTAACAAAAAGATGGGACTTCTTTTATTATACAATAGTTGCAGCTTACCCGATTTACAATTTTAGATCTAGAGAAAATGATATCTGTTATCAACAGTTCATTCGCATTGACAAGAGTGTTCTAGCTTGGTGGTTTTCGATTTATATGGGTGAAATATAAATCAAACATACCAAAAATCTACATACTTAACAATTTTTAATTTTTTTACTTTATTTTTTGTTGGATTAAACTAATTGTCTTTGTCTTTACAGGGCACGGCGACTCACAGTGTAGAAACCACTAGTCCAATTAAGTATGAAGATTTTACCCCTGTGAAAACTGCAGCTTCATGAGGGGCTACTAAGCACACTGTGGAAACCTGTGCAACATTTACAGGGCACGGTAAAGCAGAGTGTAAAAACCACTGGTCGTGAATTGAACTAGCGAAGACAACAGTTCATTCGCATTGACAAGAGTGTTCTAGCTTGGTGGTTTTCGATTTATATGGGTCAAATTAAACATACCAAAAATCTACATACTTAACAATTTTTAATTTTTTTACTTTATTTTTTGTCGGATTAAACTAATTGTCTTTGTCTTTACAGGGCACGGCGACTCACAGTGTAGAAACCACTAGTCCAATTAAGTATGAAGATTTTACCACTGTGAAGACTGCAGCTTCATGAGGGGCCACTAAGCACACTGTGGAAACATGTGCAACATTTACAGGGCACGATAACGCAGAGTGTAAAAACCGCTGGTCTTGATTTGAACTAGCGAAGAATTTGTCCCTGTAAAGACCGTTGCTCCCTGAGATGCCGTGGCACACACTTTGGTAACCACTGCAATACAATCAAAGAATTTTCCATAAATCTTGATTAAAGTAACATAAAATTTAAAAGTTGTACTGAAACTCATGTGTTTGCACCACAAGTCATGTATAATTTTAGCTTTTGTACTTAGTTATATTTGGGCTATTTTGCAATTTATTTATAATTTTAGAGTCAAGTGTTTGTAATGTTACACACAATTATTTTGCATGCTGGTGCGATTGTGTACACGTACCTGACAACTAATAAAACGAAGATATTGGAATATTAACAATTTGGCAGTGCTTGCAACCAATATGTTTCTTTAACATGTAGTTATAACCAATCTTGTTTTAATGACCTTATAGTAATATGTATTTTATATTAGTTTGTGTTTTAAATGTTTTAAGAATTTTGAAATTTTTTAAGTCTTTTCGAGTCTATGTGGTAGCTTCAATGAATAAAGTTATTTTTATTGTTGGAATGACATGTGGGCATTATGCATGCTAAACACCAAACCTGCCATTTTCTCATACTTCAGTACAAAGCTTATAAAGGACAAACTATTTTTAAATTATTTTTGCGTGTTGATGTAATATGAAACATTACTGTATAGAATAACGAAAAACCGCATCTGCAAATTCCTCCAAAACACTGCGTGCTTCTTTAAAAATGTTTAAGTATTTCATTAACATTTGGAAAGTACTCATCCTTAAAGGCTCTAAAATATTTTAAATTTTTAGATAATGGAATGCAATATTCATTTTAAGGACATTTTTTATACTTATAATTGGAATGTAGAACAATTTTCAGTGATTCCAAATGTAAGTTGAAATCATTGAAAATGGCCTTATTTATGTAAATTAAGTTAAATCAAGATATTTATCCACTTAACTTCCTTGAAAAAAGGAAGTCTAAGGAAAAGGGAAATGCTTTGAAAATTTAAACTAAAAAAATAATAAATCCTCAGCATTGAAAATTACTCAGCAAATTAAATCACACTTTCATGAAACCGTTTTAATCAGCTTAGCGTTTTATCGGCGTTACATTTGAGTATGAAGAAAGAATTATACTAGATAAGAAGAATCTATGTATTTATCAATAGCTACAACCGTTCTTAATTCAAACAGTATTATGTCTCAAACTAACAGGGTGAATTATAAAAGAAATTTGTCGCTTTACACTACTCTTTTGTTGCTTCATTATATAATCAGATGGCTCATGAGAAACCGAAATTTTCTTGAGCAGTACGAATTAACAATTTCAACGGTTTTCATGAAAAATTTCTACTATATACACTTTAATATTATTTTAACCTTCAGAGCTTAAAAACTAAATCTCTAACAAATTACTTTAAATTTCTTAGCATCTAAATTTGTTCATTTGAAGTAATACATTTCATTTGAAACTATCCACTTCATAAGAACTTTAAATGAATGTCTTTATTTACCCCGCAAAAAGGATAAATGTGTTAAACCTCTTCAATCTGGGGTAACAGAAAATTTTTACAATACTCTAGCTAAGAACTATTCAATGTAGAATCATTTTGGCTGTCTAATATTATAAATCCCTACTCGTAAATTATTCATATTTATTTCAAAATTACCAACGAAACAAATGCATTTCTTTGCATTTTCTCAAATACCTTATTATATCATTCTTATTTAGTTTCATGTATGGAGACGCGATTCTAATCTGGAACTGGGATCAGAACTCCGCCCGAGAATTCCGCACAAGACGAAAACTGTTGAAATAATTTTTATTGTCTTCTCCCCTTTACAAAAGATGTGGTGAGGTCCGATTTAGATCCCAAGCCTTTTATTAATCCATTAGTCGGTTCCTCAAAATTAAAAACAAATTATCAACAGTATTCTCCTAATCATTGTATGAGCAACAAAAAACGTTGTTTGGGTGTTGTATTACTGATCTAAATCGCCTCATCGCAATAATTAACTTATATTCACTAGAAAAAAATATCTAAAGATTAAATCCTTTCGTATAAAAAAGTAGGGGAAATTTAAACTATGTTTTATTACATAAATTTTATTCTGAGCCTCACTTTCGTATAAAAAAGTAGGGGAAATTTAAACTATGTTTTATTACATAAATTTTATTCTGAGCCTCATAGCATAAAATAAAATAGTCTGCTTAAAGTCAATAAATAGTCATTTGATGACGGAATGAACACAAAAAAATATCTCACTTTGTCAAATAACATTTTTTTTATATAAAAATTAAATTGAATTCTATTTGGATAATTAAAATGCTTGCTCAAAATTTACACTTCCGTCAGGTTCCTTGATTTGCTCAAATTTCTCATTTCTAATGTTACTTCATAATGGTGTTGTACAGAGGCGTATCCAGGGGGAGGGGGTGCAAAGAGACATTTGCACCCCCAAGATTTTTTCTCGAAACTGAAACAAGGAAGAAAACTACTGAAGAAATTTTAAATGTTGTCTTCCTTTTTTTTAAGTTTATAAATACCATAATACTACAATAAGAACATTAACTTGAAATGGATGCTATAATTTCACACCTTAAAGATTCACAAAACACAAAGAAGTTATGAGTGCTTTAAATATTTTAATCATACCAGAGAATGATCCCATATCGTCAGATGAAAATAAATTAGAAATACTGAAAGAAACATGTTTTTCAGATTTATCAGATTGTAATATTAGTATTTTGACAGCTGAATATCAGCTATATAAAAGGAAATTACTAGCATAACAATGTAGATTAACTGCTATAGGAGCTTTACAAGAGTGCAATGTAGAAATTTTCCTGACTATCCATAAATTTTTAAAAATTTTAGTCTCTTTTCCAGTTTTAAATATAAATTTGTAAAAACTAAAATGATAATTTTTTTTCATTGCATTGTATTTTATTAATTTTCATTGATACAGGATTCTATCAATTCTGGTCGGTAAATTTTTTTTCATACTATCTTTATTATTTTTTTTAAATGTCCATATTTTTCTAATTTTTATAACTTGGTTAGAAATATATCAGTTCATGAATAGTTTTACAACGTAGAAATTAGATTGATATAATGTATTCTTTAGTTTTTACATAATAATAATACTAAATTAAAGAAGTCTATTTTTTCGTGGAAATTATAAGTGCCTATATGAGACAATTTAGAACGGGAGAATCTGAGATTAAAATGTGTGTATACATCTGTTGTATTATAAATTCTGGTTTGTAGTGTTAACCAAAAAGATTTTTAAGCTTTGTTCATTATATAACTTAAGTTTTAAAAATTAGGTATAAAATTTTGGTAAGCCAAAAATCAGAAGACCTACAACTACTGACCCAGTCAGTCTGTGCTTTAATGAGGATTTGTATTTAGTAAGCAAAATAGTGTGGAAAAACGAGCTTCCTTATTTTCTAAATAAACTAGTCTTAATTTTACCCATGCATAGATATTACCGGGGACCTTTACTTATTATTTTCTTACGATTCTCCTCTTTCAGCTGACTTACATCTAGCTCTTTTTAAAGTTCATTATCTGGTATAATCATAAATCGATCTGTACTAATTAATCTGTTCGCATCTCTGAGTAAAAACTGTATAACATTTATTTAAACATTTATTCATGAAAATGCATATTTGAAACAGAACTAAGCTATTATAGTACATAGGTAAAGTTATATAGCATTATTATTATTTAATCAACCATTTTAGCGATTTCCTTTAGCGTAAATATTTTGCATTCTTACCATTCTTGGATGGGAATCATGAGGAAATATGCTTTTACACGCCAATAATACCGTTGAAAACATAACTCGTGATCTAATTATATGAATGGGAACTGAATTTTAAGTAGTATTACTTTCTCAATCCATATTCAAAACAAAATTAATTTGTATTTAACTGCGGAAATATACATAATCAATAATTAATAGCATTGTGAAGCAAAAAGTAGACAAAATTGAAATGAAATTTCTAAAAATTTTACATTTTTTGCTTATTGGAATTCCATTAATGCTTTTTATTGTAAAGTGTGCAGGGAATAAGAGAAATATCTTTAGAAAAGGGGGAATGAAATAAATATTTGAATACGGTATGACGGGCTCGACATCCCCTCCCTCTGAAATCCTGGAATTTATTTTATTACGTCTCAACATTGTAATAAAATTTCATATTGTATTTAACTGTGAAAATATACATATTCAATAATTAATAGTATTGTGAAACAAAAAGTAGACAAAATTGAAATGAAATTTCTAAAACCTTTACATTCTTTACATACTGATATTCCACCAATGCTTTTTATTGTAAAGTGTGCAGAAAGAAAGAGAGATATCTTTAGAAAAGGGGGGAGTGAACTAAACAGTTGAATACGGTATGACAGCTCGACATCCCCTCCCTCTGAAATCCTGGAATTTATTTTATTACGTCTCAACATTGTAATAAAATTTCATATTGTATTTAACTGTGAAAATATACATATTCAATAATTAATAGTATTGTGAAACAAAAAGTAGACAAAATTGAAATGAAATTTCTAAAACCTTTACATTCTTTACATACTGATATTCCACCAATGCTTTTTATTGTAAAGTGTGCAGAAAGAAAGAGAGATATCTTTAGAAAAGGGGGAGTGAAATAAACAGTTGAATACGGTATGACAGCTCGACATCCCCTCCCTCTGAAATCCTGGAGTTTATTTTATTACATCTCAACATTGTAATAAAATTTCATATTGTATTTAACTGTGAAAATATACATATTCAATAATTAATAGTATTGTGAAACAAAAAGTAGACAAAATTGAAATGAAATTTCTAAAACCTTTACATTCTTTACATACTGATATTCCACCAATGCTTTTTATTGTAAAGCTTGCAGAAAGTAAGAGAGATATCTTTAGAAAAGGGGGAGTGAAATAAACAGTTGAATACAGTATGACGGGCTCAACATCCCCTCCCTCTGAAATCCTGGAATTTATTTTATTACGTCTCAACATTGTAATAAAATTTCATATTGTATTTAACTGTGAAAATATACATATTCAATAATTAATAGTATTGTGAAACAAAAAGTAGACAAAATTGAAATGAAATTTCTAAAACCTTTACATTCTTTACATACTGATATTCCACCAATGCTTTTTATTGTAAAGTGTGCAGAAAGAAAGAGAGATATCTTTAGAAAAGGGGGGAGTGAACTAAACAGTTGAATAAGGCATGACGGGCTCGACACCCCCTCCCTCTGAAATTTTGGAGTTTATTTTATTGCATTTCAGCATTGTAATAAAAGTGCGCTTGCAGGTATATTTTTTTTTAAACTACGTACTTAAAAAATTTAGTTTTTGAATAAATATTTAAGTTTTCAAAACTTTTATCTATATTTTAAATATTACGTTTCATCTAAATATTATTTAAATTTTTTTGCTGCAAATTGTTTTATATATTTACTGAATTATATTACAAGACTAGCATATAACCCATCATATGACGAGATCAGTAAAATTTTTAATTTTCCAGAATTGTAAAGTATCCTATAAGGCAGATAAAAAATGGTTTGTTTTTTGGCTGAGAATTTTCTGGTACACGCTCAATAATTTGTTTATCTTCATACTCCTCTAAAGTCTCCCGATACTGCGAATGCAGTTGAGAATCACGTTAAATTCATTTAAAAAAGATAATTCAAAGTTTTCTAAGCTGAGTCGTTTTGCCACTGTAATTAATGGAAGTAAAAGAATGAAACTATCTTTTCCACTACACTCTGGAAGTCGATACAGTTTGTTGTTTATACAGGTGATAAAATTTTCATAGCAACAAAAATTAGTCCATGATTAAATTTAAAATTATCACATATGTACCTAATCTATTATTTAAGCCAAATATAAAAAAAAAATATTTACGTAATATCTAAGTTCAGCGATAAAACGCATGAAAATAATGCAGACGATATTTAAATAATTTAAAATAAGAAATGATTAAATAAGATGGTTAAAGGAATGACGTCATAATGCTAGAAAAATATGTTATTTTTACCTATTTATTATGTGACAAATTGATAAATTTAACCGCCCTCTCCTAACCGGGGAAAATAGGGCTTGAAATAATGCTAGAAAATTAAATGCTAGAAAAAGGGGAAGAGGTGGATTTCGAATGTTGATAACCCTAACTCATAAAGAATCCAATATGGATGCCTTTATCCATTCCGGGTACAACCACTTCATAATTTCGAAGACAGACGGACAGATAATTTAGGCTATTATTATATAGAGGATTTTACATAAATTTTTAGATACATATAATTTTGACCTTTATAGAATTTTAATTCAGTTATTAGTATTAAATATTAATATTAGTCATATATAAATTTTTACGTGTTTTATATTTTTAGTTTAAAAAATAGTGAAATATCGGGGGGGCATAGTCCTCCCGCCCCCGAAAAGAAATCCTGGTTACGGCTCTGAATCCGAGTATTTTTTTCTACTTACACTCAAAGAAGCCTAATTTGCATCTTTAAAATGGTAATACGTAACATAAATGAAATAAATTTCCTGCAACCCTTACTTTTAAAATGACAAGTGGACATTTTGTCATTTTAATATATGTATTTAGAATGGTTTTTTTGTGAAAGTATTCCCTCCATCCTTATATTTTTACTGTAAAATAAACTTTTCACCAAAAATATTCTTTTACTTATTTTAGAGTCAGAACTACTCTTTGAAGAATTTCGGTATTTCTTAACATTTACCAAATGTCAAATTGAGCTCTTTTGGAGTTTGGCATTGCCTAGACAAAATACATAATAAAAAAGTGGTTAAGTTTTGAAAATTTATAGCCACGCTTAGTAATTTAAATAGAGTTATCGCTGTCAAAATGCATGCACTCCCTTACTTCTATTATTAGTGCTTTCTATTTTACTATATCAAAGGTCATATGCAATAGCACTGAAGCTAGACAACGTAGAAATATAATTTCTAAAACTATATTTATTGAAATTTTTCTTTTGTACGGAATTTAAATATTTATTTGAGATATTTGTAGGAAGAGGAAATAAATAAAATATAGTTAAAGCATCGATTTTAATTTTTAATTTTTCGAAACTTCTAGATTTAATCTAAGGCTAGAGATTTTTTTACCAACTTCATCAATAAAATTTAATTTAAATTTTTAAGAGTAAAATGATCATGTGTAAGATATATGAAATAAATTTCCAACAAATTTTATTTTTAAATGACAATTGGACATGTTTGTCATATTCATCTATATATCTGTATAAGTCCTTGAAATGAAATATTTCCCCGTTGCTAACATTATTTTCTATATAATAAATATTTCACTGAATATATATTTTTTATTTCTTTAAAGTAGAAACTATACTTTCAAGGATTTTGGTGAATTTTAACTGTTTTTAAATGTCAAATCTAACTTTTTTCAATTTTACTGCAACTTGTTTGAATACAAATTTTAAAGAAAGGCTCAGTAATTGATGTTTGGAGTTATAGTTTAATTATAATTACTTCTATCGAAATACATGTAATTACTTTTGTCATTGTTATTTCTCTTCTCCTCTTGTTTCTTTTTGTATTATTTATATTATTGTATTGCATTGTATATTATTATATCTAAAACCATATCTGACATTGGAACTAAACATGCTAAGTATTCTGCAGATTTAAATTTCTTCAATAGTATCCTTTCCATCTGTAAATTATTCACTTAATTGAAAGTATAACTTTGCTCTTTCAATTTTAGTCAAAGTATTTTTTATGCTAGTAATTTTTTATACAATAAACATTATACCAAATATATTTTAAAATGTATTAGTCGAAACTACATTTTGAAAAAATTCTTTGCGTCTTTAACTTTTTCAAACGTTGTTCAATCAAACTTTTTGGGAGTCTCGAAATTCCCTGATAAGAAAAAAAATGACTGATAATTTAAAATTTTTAGCCATGTCTAACATTTTAAATAGTTATTTCAACCAAAATATAGCATTGTCTTACCTTTGTTATACATTTTCCCCTCTTCTTTACCTTGCACTGTAATTGAGGTTCTCACCAAACAACAAACAATCTTTTGAAAGATTTGGGGTTTAAAAATTGGCCGGTGTAAAAAACAAAATATATAATCTACCAAATATGAAGTAAAAATTTCTATACTACTATTATAGTTCTTAGAACTCAGTGATAAAATAATTCTAATTTACTATCGTACTTTGGCTGATTCTGTATCATTCAGTATTGAGAATATATATAGAGAAAATAGAGTGAGAAACAATTACTATTTCAAACGAATAATATACAAAGATACATTAATATTAAAAATGTCTTGACTTACGTAGTTTCTTTGAAATGGAGAATAACAGTCTATTGTAGTAAGAAAATATAAAATAAATAGGCTTACGGTATTGGCCGGTGTAAAAAACAAAATATATAATCTACCAAATATGAAGTAAAAATTTCTATACTACTATTATAGTTCTTAGAACTCAGTGATAAAATAATTCTAATTTACTATCGTACTTTGGCTGATTCTGTATCATTCAGTATTGAGAATATATATAGAGAAAATAGAGTGAGAAACAATTACTATTTCAAACGAATAATATACAAAGATACATTAATATTAAAAATGTCTTGACTTACGTAGTTTCTTTGAAATGGAGAATAACAGTCTATTGTAGTAAGAAAATATAAAATAAATAGGCTTACTGTAATTTGATAGATAGCTTGAAAGTATGTGGAAGTAAGCTCTCTTATGGATTCAAAATATCTCTAATGATGTTTTTAGAGATATAAAGGATTTTTTAACAATAGAATATATTCCTTTGTAACCCTAAAGCAACAAGAAATAAGTTGATATAAAAAAATATTTTGGTAAGAAAATGAAGTCTGATAAGATTTCAAAATTCATTATTACAGACGTCTTATTTCATCATTTAATAATAAATCTCAAGTTTAAAAAAATTCTACTCCTTCAAATATCTTTACATGCATCAAAATAAATCAAATGTAAACTAATATATAAATCTCAAATTATTGATCATGTTTTCTTAATTTAAAATATTTGGATGAGGGGATTATGTATTAATTCAATTATCTTGTTTTCCGTAGCATCTTAAATGAAGAACAAAAAAATGATAAAACTAGTTGATAACAATATTTTTATTTTAACTGAGATTTTTTTAGTTTTAACATGTGTTGCAATACTATATAAAAAAATTTCTTTATTTATTTTTTGTTCTTGTTACTTCTTCTCTTATCAACAATCGGTCCGTATGAGAATACTGTAATGGGAAATTGATTTTATGATTCACTGCATGTTTCAAAAGAAACTTTTTAACTTATTAAAATATCTGATGTATAACACGCTTGAAAAACTGTAAACAGCTATGATAGAAACTAAACAAACGCTTACAATAAAGATTGTTTATTTCATAATGAAGTAAAATTACGTATGTGATATGGATTTTTTCAACATTATAATAACTCATAATTTGAAATTTCTATTATTTTTTTTAAAAATTCCCAGACACTTAAGACTTAGAATTGTTATTTATTTAATTTCGTATGTACTTTAATTAATTTATTCTGAAACGCGATTTATGCTTTATCCTTATAACATTCGCAGAATTAAAAATTTTCCGAAATAAAAAATGTACTTATTTTTTTGTTCAAGAAAATTGCATAAAACCCGACATCTTGTTTAAAATAAACCATGTAACTAAAATTACATTATAAATAGCCTGGTACTATTATGTAGCTTATAAAATGAGAAATAAAAATTTCTCTGAGTCATAAGAAATGGATTGTTTTTATATTTTTTGTGCATTACTTTTGAACACTCCAGTTAGAAATATCACAGATGCAAGAAATAGAGTGTGAAACTTTACGCCGTGATTGGGATAGGGGTAATAAGGAAAGGATTGGTGTTGTTTATAATTTTTAAAAAACTCGAATAAGGGGGAACTTACAGTGGAGTTATTTGACTTTCTTTTTATTTAGATTTTTATAAACAATTTCCTAGCACAACTCAGTAATCTAAGGATTTTCCAGACAAGTTTTGTAAGTTTATGATATGTATTATTATATTTTAAAATACAGTTATTATATGAGTTATCGAGCCTGTAAATTAATTATTTTTCATTTTTATTTATGCCGATCAATAGCTATGTTAGTGACGTTTAGAATAGTTTATCTAATAGCTGCAGGGTATTAAATTTAATTATTCATTTCCAAAAATTCCGTACGATTATATAATATTATATTTTTTTCGTTTTGAGATTAGTTTTTTAATAATTTGTTACAGAGTTTTGTAAGTCGCATTGCACTTATGATAATCTAAAATCTATCATGTGGATTATTTTGCCCGCAAGTTGGTTTTCCTTTTATAGTTTTCATTGTGCTTTCATGTAAATTTATCTATAGTACCTATAGTAATGTTAATAGTTTTTAGGATAGTTTATATAGTATTTAAAGAAATAAATACAAACGGTTTACTGTTAACAATTAAGAACGACTATATGCAACAGAGAACTAAAATGTAATGCATCATTGGCGCACAGTTTCAACTCTTAAATAAACTTTCAGTACTATGTTGCTTTATCTTTTATCGTATAACCTTTAAATGTACACTTGAATCATGATATTATAAAATATTGTCTTCTATCGTAATTATTAATTTAATTTACAGTAAAAATGTATTACATCAGTTATCAAGCCTGTAAATTAGTTATTTTGCATTTTTATTTATGCTGATCTATAGTTATGTTAGTAACGTTTAGGATAGTTTATCTACAGGGTGTTAAGTTTAATGATTCATTTCCAAAAATTGCGAACGATTATATAATAATATTTTTTGTTTTGGGATTGGTTTTTTAATAACTTGCTACAGTTTTGTAAGTCGCTGTATACTTATGGTAATCTAAAATTTATCATAAGGGTTATGTTGCCCTCAATGTAGTTTTTCTTTTACAGTTTTCATTGTGTTTTCATGTAAACTTATTTACAGTACCTATAGTCGTGTTAATAGTTTTTATGATAGTTTATTTAGTATTTAAAGATATAAATACAAATGGTTTACTGTTAACAATTATGAACGACTATATACAGCAGAGAAATAAAATGTAATGCATCATTGAAGTACGGTTTTAACTCTTAAATAAACTTTCAGTACTCTGTTGCTTTATCTTTTGTCGTATAACCTTTAAATATACACTTGAATTTGAGATTATAAAATATTTTCTTCTGTCGTAGTTATTAATTAAATTTGCCGTAAAAATTTCCCTAGTCGTCTTCCAACAACATTGATCTAAAATTTATTTATCAACCACAAGGATTATCTTGCCCATAAATTAGTTTTTGTGTGTGTGTGTGTGTTTTAACAATTTTTTATTGTTTCTTGGTGTTTCCTAGAATTATTATGAACTGTGTAAGAAAAAAATAGAAAATTGAGAATTCAAAAATGTAAATAAATTAATTAATCAAAATATTTTTCTCCTAAAACTTTAACTTTATAAATACTAAAATGAAATAAACAGCTGCTATTGAAACATAATAATTCGAACAAGCAAGTAGGAAATCAAAAATAAAGTCATTATAATGAAAGATAACATTAGTTGACAGTTAAATGGACTTTTCATTGATTTCGATAATCTTAAAAAGACTTTTTCGTTTCAAAATCAAGAGTGTAATACATTATAATTTCAAAGAAAGTGGCAAGTTTTTGTTATTTATTTCTACGTAGATTAATTTTCACACAATTCACTGATAATTTTGTGAAATAAAGGCATCTGTTGATTGTTTTTAGATGATAAACAATCTCAAATAAGCATTAGTCATTTCTTTTCATTGATATTACTGATTCATTTTAATATTAAACAAAACAAGGTAATTATGAAAACTGATTTACATATTTTAATTTTATTTTGAAAAATAACCTTTCTAACAGGAGCAACGTGGGGAAAATCACAACATTAACGCATGTTTTCAAGTTTTATTGTAAAATTGTGTTTATATTCCTAGAGATAAAGGAAATCAAAATTTAGAAGTTTATTTAAAAAATCATTTTTCAATTTAAGCCAGTGATTTGTTTTTCTTCATAAAAATATTTGTCTCGAATACAAAATTATAATAATTCATTGTAGTGGAGAAAATGAAATTAAAATATTTTAGTAATAAAACATATTTAAAAATTAAATTAGTTCTCGTTTAAGGATAATACTCTCATTTGATTTTCTAAAGTTTTCTGAGTAGTTAAATCTATTTTTCTAAAAAAAATGAGCTTGCACGTTAGAGATTTTATATTTCAACGTCATTTTTTAAAATCTATGGTAATTAAGACAATAACATTAAAGCAAATATTTCAATAATTCTACAGAAATTTATTCATTAACATTAAATAATTGACTTATAATTAAACTCTGTTAACTATATCATTATATCTCAGTGAAAGTAAAGTTACTTTGTTGTCAAGTTAATTTTTTAATTTTAAAAAGCTTTGTATTCTTTTTGGGGAAGGGAGGGGAAATAAATATAATGGTATAATAACACAAAAGAAAATTTAATTTTTTATGAAAATTTATGAAAACAATTTTATGTGTATCAGTTTTAGAAAGGAAACGTAAAAATGTGTTTATAATTTAAACTTGACTTCTTTTAAAACCTAAAATTCATTTGTATCAGATTTGTTTCAGAAGTAGTATAACGAATCAATATAGACAAATAAGAATATTCAAATTCAAAAGTTCTAAGTATTAAAACTGTAACCTATTTTATTCATTACATTTTCTTTTTAAAAAGGTATTGCTTGTTATAGAATTCAACAAATGTATATGTTATATTTGTACCTCTCAATACTCTCCATCGAAAAATGTTGTGATTCTAACAATTTTCCCCTTAAGTATTGCTTAAAAATCATATATTGGAGCAAATAGTTTACTTAAAATTCTTTTTATCTTAACATTATTTTATGATATCCATAGTACAACCAAATTCATTTTAATCTGCAAATTTTTATTTCTTTAACACTAGTAAATTTTTACTTGTATCAATTTAAAAAATAAAACCCAAAAATGTGTTTCAAAATTAAATTTGACTTCTTTTAAAAAATAAAATTCATTTGTAAGTTTTAACTTGCTGCAGAAGTAATATTATGAATAAATATATAACAAATAATCTGATTGGAAATTAAAATCTTGTAATATCAAAACTTGTATTTTGCAAAACTAGATTGACTATAGTTTATGTTTCTAATATAATATTTCAAGTTCAACAAAATTATACGTTACAGTTTTCCTAATATTTCTCACTGAAAAAAAAATTTATAGTTAAAAATCTCCTTGCTTTTGAAGGGATTTCTCAGAAGCCAAAAGTTATTTTTACTCTTTCGAAATAACTATCCTAATCAAATTAAGTGGAAACTGTTTAAAAAAAATTGAAAATTTTTTGTTCCACAAATAAGTATTATTAACACTTTTCTGCTCTATAACTAATTACATTATTAATATTTAGCTGTTTATACTTTTCTATATATCACTATAAAAAGTAATATAAAAATGTGTTTCAATTTTAAATTTTTCTTCTTTTACATCTTTTATAAATTATTTTTTTTAAATTTATTACAAAAGTAATATGGTATATAAATATGGACAAATAATCTTGTTGAAAATTATGAGTTCTTAGTATTATAACTTTGAAACAATCTATAGTTCTTAAATTTCAATACGGAATATTTAAAAAACCTAAATTGCTTATAATATTAGTGCTATTAATTTGAAAAATTCAAAAAATTACATGTTAGGGTTATTCATAACAATAATTCTAGCTAAAAATATATTTTTTTAATTCTGCCTCCTTTTGTAAGAATATGTATCAGGAATCAAAAATTAATTTCAGTCTTTCAAAATAATCCTAATCTAATTAAGTGGAAATGGTTTGAAAAAATTGAAATTTTTGTTCCACAAATAAATGTTAACACTTTTCTGCTTCATAACTAATTACATTATTAATATTTAGCTGTTTATATTTTTCTGTGTATCAATATAAAAAAGTAACATAAAAATATGTTTCAATTTAAAATTTTTCTTCTTTTACATCTTTTAAAAATTATTTTTTTAATTTATTTAAAAAGTAATAAATATGGCATATAAATATGGACAAATAATTTTGTTGAAAAGAGTTCTTAGTATTCTAACTTTGAAACAATCTATTGTTCTTAGATTTCAAAACTGCAAATTTAAACAATCTAAATTGATTATGATATCAGTGATATTAATTTAAAAAATTGTACAAAATTACATGTTGGGGTTATTCTTCACAATAATTCTAGCTAAAAAAATATTTATAAAATTGTACCTCCTTTTGTAAGAATATGTATCAGAAGTCAAAAGATAATTTCAGTCTTTCAAAATAATGATCCTAATCCAATTAAGCTGAAACTGTTTGAAAAAATTGAAACTTTTTTGTTCCAAGAATGAATGTTATTAATACTTTTCTGCTCCATAACTAACTACATTAATAATATTTAGCTGTTTATATTTTTCTGTGTATCAATATCAAAAAATAATATAAAAATGTGTTTCAATTTTAAATTTTTCTTCTTTCACGTCTTTTAATTTAATTTTTTTAATTTATTCCAACATTTATATGGTATATAAATATGGAAAAATTATTTTGCGAAAAATTAAGAGTTCTTAATAGTCTAACTTTGAAACAATCTATAGTTCTTAGATTTCAAAACTGCAAATTTAAAAAACCTAAATTTATTATAATATTAATGATATTAATTTGTAAAATTCTACAAAATTACATGTTATTCTTCACAATAATTCTAGCTAAAAAATATTTTTTTAATTCTTCTTCCTTTTTTAAGAATATGTATCAGAAATCAAAAGTTAATTTCAGTCTTACACCTTCTTTAGTCTGTATTATGATAATTCAAAATAATTATCATAATCCAATTAAGCTGAAACTGTTTCAAAAATTTGAAACATTTTTTTCCTCAATTAAATGTTACTAACACTTTTCTACTCTATAACTAATTACATTATTAATATTTAGCCGTTTATATTTTTATGTGTATCAATATAAAAAAGTAATATAAAAATGTGTTTGAATTTTCACTTTTTCTTTTTTTACATTTTCAAAAAATTAATTTTTTTAAATTTATTCCAAAAGTAATATGGCATATAAATATGGACAGATATTTTGTAGAAAATAAGGAGTTCTTATCATTCTAACTTTGAAACAATCTATAGTTCTTAGATTTCAAAACTGCAAATTTAAAGAACCTAAATCGATTATAATATTAGTGATATTAATTTTAAAAAATCTACAAAATTAGATGTTGGTGTTATTCTTCACAATAACTCTAGCTAAAAAAATATTTTTAAAACTCTGCCTCCTTTTGTAAGAATATGTAACAGAAATCAAAATTTAATTTCGGTTTTTCAAATTAATTATCCTAATCCAATTAAGCTGAAACTGTTTGAAAAAATTGAAACTATTTTTATTCAAATAAATGTTACTAACACTTTTATGCTCCATAACTTTGTACACAATTAATATTTAGCTGTTTATATTTTTCTGTGTATCAATATAAATAAGTAATATAAAAATGCGTTTCAATTTTAATTTTTTCTTCTTTTACATCCTTTAAAAATTAATTTTTTTAATTTATTCCAAAAGTAATATGGCATATAAATATGGACAAATTATTTTGTTGAAAATTAAGAGTCCTGAATATTCTAACTTTGAAACAATCTATTGTTCTTAGATTTCAAAACTGCAAATTATATAATGAATTTGGGTTTTTTAAACGCAAATTGATTATATTAGTGATATTAATTTAAAAAACTCTACAAAATTACATGTTGGGTTATTCTTCACAATAATTCTAGCTTAAAAAATATTTTTAAAATTTTTCCTTCTTTTGTAAGAATATGTATCAGAAATCAAATGTTAATTTCAGTCTTATACCTTCTTCAGTCTGTATTATGATAATTCAAAATAATTATCATAATCCAATTAAGCTGAAACTGTTTGAAAAAATTGAAACATTTTTTTCCTCAATTAAATGTTATTAACAATTTTCTACTCTATAACTAATTACATTATTAATATTTAGCTGTTTATATTTTTCTGTGTATTAATATCAAAAAGTAATATAAAAATGTGTTTCAATTTTCAATTTTTTTTATTTTACATCTTTTATTTAATTAATTTTTTAATTTATTCCAAAATTTATATAGTATATAAATATGGACAAATTATTTTGTTGAAAATTAAAAGTGCTTAATATTCTAACTTTGAAACAATCTATTGTTCTTAAATTTCAAAAGTGCAAATTTAAAAAATCTAAATTGATTATAATATTAGTGATATTAATATAAAAATTGTACAAAATTATATGTTGGGGTTATTCTTCACAAAATTTCTAGCTAAAAAATATTTTTTTAATTCTGCCTCCTTTTGTAAGAATATGTATCAGAAATCAAAAGTTAATTTCAGTCTTTCAAAATAACTATCCTAATCCAATTAAGCTGAAACTGTTTGAAAAATTGAAACTTTTTTGTTCCTCAAATAAATGTTATTTCCACTTTTCTATTCCATAACTAATTACATTTTTAATATTTAGTTGTTTACGTTTTCTGTGTATCAATATAAAAATGTAATACAAAAATGTGTTTCAATTTTCAATTTTTGTTATTTTCTATCTTTTATAAATTAATTTTTTTTAATTTATTCCAAACGTAATGTGGTATATAAATATGGACAAATAATTTTGTTGAAAATTAAGAGTTCTTAGTATTCTAACTTTAAAACAATCTATAGTTCTTAGATTTCAAAACTGCAAATTTAAAAAATCTAAATTGATTATAATATTAGGGATATTTATTTTAAAAAATTGTACAAGATTATATGTTGGGGTTATTCTTCACAATAATCCCAGATAAAAAATATTTTTTAAATTCTGCCTTCTTTTGTAAGAATATGTATCAGAAATCAAAAGTTAATTTTAGTCTTTCAAAATAATTGTTATTCTAATCCAATTAAGCTGAAATTGTTTGAAAAAATTGAAACTTTTTGTTCCTCAAATAAATTTTACTAACACTTCTGTACTCCATAACTAATTACATTATCAATATTTAGCTGTTTATATTTTCTGTGTATCAATATTAAAAGTAATATAAAAGTATGTTTGAATTTAAAATTTTTCTTCTTTTACATCTTTAAAAAATTGATTTTTTAAAATTTATTCCAAAAGTAATATGGCATATAAATATAGACAGATAATTTTGTTGAAAATTAAGAGTTCTTAGTATTCTAACTTTGACACAATCCCTAGTTCTTAGATTTCAAAACTGCAAATTTAAAAAAACCTAAATTTTTTATAGTATTGGTGATATTAATTTAAAAAATTCTACAAAATTACATGTTGGGGTTATTCTTCACAATAATTCTAGCTAAAAAAATATTTATAAAATTCTGCCTCCTTTTGTAAGAATATATCAAAAATCAAAAGTTAATTTCAGTCTTTCAAAATAATTATCCTAATCCAATTAAGCTAAAACTCTTTTCAAAAATTGAAACTTTTTTGTTCCACAAATATATGATTTAACACTTTTCTGCTCCATAACTAATTACATTATTAATATTTAGCTGTTTATATTTTTCTGTGCATCAATATAAAAAAGTAATATAAAAATGTGATTCAATTTTAAGCTTTTTTTTATTTTACATCTTTTACAAATTAATTTTTTTAATTTATTCTAAAATTTATATGGTATATAAATATGGACAAATTATTTTGTTGCAAATTAAGAGTTATTAATATTCTAACTTCGAGACAATCTATAGTTCTTTGATTTCCAAACTGCAAATTTAAAAAACCTAATTTGATTATATTAGTTCTATTAATTTAAAAAGTTCTACAAAGTTACATGTTGGGGTTGTTATACTTCACAATAATTCTAGCTAAAAAAATATTTTTAAAATTCTGACTTCTTTTGTAATAATATGTATCAGAAATAAGAAGTTAATTTCAGTCTTTCAAAATAATTATCCTAATCTAATTAAGCTAAAACTTTTTTGTTCCATAACTAAATGTTTTATCACTTTGCTGCTCCATAACTAATTACAATATTAATATTTAGCTGTTTATATTTTTCTGTGCATCAATATTAAAAAGTAATATAAAAATGAGTTTCAATTTTAAATTTTTCTTCTGTTACATCTTTTAAAAATTAATTTTTTAATATTCACTCCAAAAGTAATATGGCATATAAATATGGATAAATAATTTTGTTGAAAACTGAGAGTATTCTAACTTTGAAACAATCTATAGTTCTTAGATTTCAAAACTGAAAAATTTAAAAAACCTAAATTGATTATAATATTAGTGCTATTAATCTGAAAAAGGTCTAAAAATTACATGCTAGGGTTATTCTTCACAATAATTCTAGTTAGAAAAAATATTTTTTTTAAATTCTACTTCCTTTTGTAAAAATATGTATGAGAAACCAAAAGTTAATTTCAGTCTTTCAAAATAATTATTCTAATCCAATTAAGCTAAAACTGTTTGAAAAAATCGAATTTTTTTTTGTTCCACAACTAAATGTCATTAATATAAAATCCCGAAAAATAATAATTTACTTTTTATAGCTTATATTTAATCAAATTCTCGAATATATATTTAAATAGTTTGAGAATTTTAAAATCCAACCTTATCAGAACAAGATAAAAGTCTTATTGATTTTCTCTCTGGGCAAACCTGGGGCAATAAACATAAATTAATGACGAATAAATCTCAAAACATAAATTCTAATATTATAAAAAAGCGTAGAACAAATTAATTGCAGGCTAAAGATTTTCTTCTGTCGAACATCAGATTTATTAGACGGAAGAGGAATTTCCGTTCTGAAAGGAGGTTCAA
This sequence comes from Pardosa pseudoannulata, assembly GCA_032207245.1. NCBI lineage: Eukaryota > Metazoa > Arthropoda > Arachnida > Araneae > Lycosidae > Pardosa > Pardosa pseudoannulata. The sequence continues at coordinate 80,789,322 of CM063502.1, read as the reverse complement.
AAAGAAAAAGAAAAAATAATAATAACAAGGACTAAGTCAATTCAAACTCTCGGTAACATTATTGCCTTTTCGTTCTTTTCTAATGTATCTGAAATATTTGATTTTTGTTGAAAGTAGCAGTTATAAAAAAAAAAAAAAAATAATAACAGGGATGTCTCAATCTTTAATAAACCCTTAATTTAACAAATGTTTACATTATTTGTGAATTTCTGTTATTTTCTATCTGTATAGACTAAGATCTCTGTATAAATAAAAAAAATATATCTTTTCCATTTTGAGATAAAATGTCCGCTGTAGCGATAAATTATATATAGTAGCTATAAATATACATGTCCGGTGTAGCGGCCAGACTTATCCAAATTAAAGAAGTAAAGAAGTTGTATATCATAAAGGAGAAATTTATTGCACATTTTGTTTTAAATTATTCAAATATAGGTTTCATGTTAATATCCAGAAAACTTCAGGAAAAAAAATCAGTAAAATTTTCATTTTATACACTTTTGTATTTGATAATATTTGGTTCAATTGTTTCAAAAGTTATTTGAAAATGAGTATAATTCTCTTTATTTCTTGATTCATAATTATACTAGAATACAAAATATCGTGTTATAACGGTTAGAAACATGTAAATACCGTCATAATTAATTTTTTTTTTAGTTTCTGAATAGAAGTTGTATATCATAAAGGAGAAATTTATTGCACATTTTGTTTTAAATTATTCAAATATAGGTTTCATGTTAATATCCAGAAAACTTCAGGAAAAAAAATCAGTAAAATTTTCTTATTTTTATACAGCATAATATTTTGAAAATACACGTATTTTGGTTCAATAAATGTTTAAAAAATTATTTGTTTAAAATGAGTATAATTCTCTTTTATTTTCTTGATTCATAATTATACTAGAATACAAAAATATCGTTAGTTATAACAATATCGTTAGTTATATCACATGTAAATACCGTCATAACTACCTATACTTTATTTTCTAGTTTCTCTAATAATATATTCTTGTGGCTGGTACTGATCATAAAGGAGAAATTTATTGCACATTTTGTTTTAAATTATTCAAATATAGGTTTCATGTTAATATCCAGAAAACTTCAGGAAAAAAAATCAGTAAAATTTTCTTATTTTTATACAGCATAATATTTTGAAAATACACGTATTTTGGTTCAATAAATGTTTCAAAAGTTATTTGTTTAAAATGAGTATAATTCTCTTTTATTTTCTTGATTCATAATTATACTAGAATACAAAAATATCGTTAGTTATAACAATATCGTTAGTTATATCACATGTAAATACCATCATAACTACCTATACTTTATTTTCTAGTTTCTTGAATAATATATTCTTGTGGCTGGTACTGATCATAAAGGAGAAATTTATTGCACATTTTGTTTTAAACTATTCAAATATAGGTTTCATGTTTATACATAGAAAACTTCGTGAAAAAAATCAGTAAATCAGTAAAATTTTTTTATTTTTATACAGCTTAATATTTTAAAAATACACGTATTTTGGTTCAGTAAATGTTTAAAAAATTATTTGTTTAAAATGAGTATAATTCTCTTTTATTTTCTTGATTCATAATTATACTAGAATACAAAAATATCGTTAGTTATAACAATATCGTTAGTTATATCACATGTAAATACCATCATAACTACCAACTATACTTTATTTTCTAGTTTCTCTAATAATATATTCTTGGGGCTGTTACTGATCATCTGTTGAAATAAATATTTTATCTTTATATACATTATTCCAAGGCTATGAGTATGAATATACTATTCTTTTGTTCTCTGAGATGAGACTATTATTAATGGATTCACTATGAACTTGTCTAATTTATATGTTCTTGCACTACAATTTTATTTTCATGTATTTATCTTAAGAGGTCTCTTCGATAAAAGCATAAACGCATCTCCTTGTTCGAGAACATAGTAGAACTTAATATTATTAAATACCGAATACCTCATAATTACATATGTGTTAAAGAACTATATATGGAAGTAAAAAAACTTAAACCTCATTTAACCTCTTTCTAAACTTTTGGTTAACGTCAGCATTTTATTTTTACCAAAGACTAATTTTATTAAGTGAAAAAAATTCTAATAGGCTTTTAAAGTTCATCAAAAAAATTCACAATTATAACTTCTTTAAAGGTCTTTCAATTTTAAGTGCATATAAATAACAAAAATATTTTTATGTTTGGACGACAGAGAGTTTATTAGTTTAGTTACCAACTGGTTTTCCATTCATTACATTCTTATGCATCTTTAACTTCTTCCCAAACTTCCTTTGTCAACTCTAGTTTCCACTTGAAGTCTTTTCAAAGGTTTGTATTACTGTTTTTAGTAAATAAAGCTTCATTCTACATACAGCATGTAGAACTATTATAGCTGAATTTTTCTTCTTTCAATTTACCATTTAGAGCTTGTAATCATTTTTTTTTAATTTCCATTATTTTGCATAAATTGGGTTTTTTAGTAGAAGATAGATAGATGAATACTTTTCCAATCTTCCAATCTTTCCTTCAGAGGAAATATTTCGCAGAATTTTGTTTTAAATTTCCAAAGACTTTTGGTTTCTCGCGTAAAGAAACATCATTTATTTGTGAAAATTCATCTTCATTCTTCTCGGGCAAAAACTTAGTCATAATTACAGAATTCTGCTCTTTAAATGACTGTAAACTGTTTTAAGACCTGAAAGAGAAACTGAGTTTTTTTTTAACGTTGTTGTTTAAGTGTCTAGACAAACACAAAGGAATCTTTTCCAATTTTTGAATGTGGTATTTCGAAATAAAATTTTTACTCCTGTTTTTTAAATGTTTTCAATTCCTACTTTGTCATATTTTTTTTAATTCAGAATATTATAAACTTACTCAAGTTTATCAAATATTCAGTAAATGGTTTGGCATGATTACTAAGCAAACAAATGTGGAACATAATGAAAAACCATTTTAAATTAGAGTTATGGTTCTTAAAATATATTTTTGAAAGTAGTTTATACAAAAATTGTATATAATACTTTTATTCCTGTTTCTTAAATGCTTTGCGTTTCTGCTTTGTCATATTTTTGTAAATTCAGAATATTATAAACTTGCTCAAGTTTATCAAATTGTCATTTATTTCAGTAAATGGTTTGGCATGATTACTAAGCAAACAAATGTGGAACATAATGAAAAACCATTTAAATTAGAGTTATGGTTCTTAAAATATATTTTTTAAAGTAATTTATACAAAAATTATATATAATACTTTTACTCCCGTTTCTTAAATGTATTACTTTCCTGCTTTGTCATATTTTTTAAAATTCAGAATATTATAAACTTGATCAAGTTTATCAAATATTCAGTAAATGGTTTGGAATGATTACTTAGCAAAAAAATGTGGAACATAATGAAAAACCATTTTAAATTAGAGTTCTTAAAGTATATTTTTTAAAGTAGTTTATACAAAAATTATATATAATGCTTTTACTCCTGTTTCTTAAATGTATTACTTTCCTGCTTTGTCATATTTTTTAAAATTCAGAATATTATAAACTTGATCAAGTTTATCAAATATTCAGTAAATGGTTTGGCATGATTACTAAGCAAACAAATGTGGAACATAATGAAAAACCATTTTAAATTAGAGTTATGGTTCTTAAAATATATTTTTGAAAGTAGTTTATACAAAAATTGTATATAATACTTTTATTCCTGTGTCTTAAATGATTTGAATTTCCTGCTTTGTCATATTTTTGTAAATTCAGAATATTATAAACTTGCTCAAGTTTATCAAATTGTCATTTATTTCAGTAAATGGTTTGGAATGATTACTTAGCAAAAAAATGTGGAACATAATGAAAAACCATTTTAAATTAGAGTTCTTAAAGTATATTTTTTAAAGTAGTTTATACAAAAATTATATATAATGCTTTTACTCCTGTTTCTTAAATGTTTCGCGTTCCTGTTTTTTCATATTTTTTTTTAAATTCAGAATACTATAAACTTATTAAAGTTTATCAAATATTCAATAAATGGTTTGGCATGATTACTAAGCAAAAAAAATATGGAACATAGTGAAAAATCATTTTAAATTAGACTATTGTTCTTAAAGTATATTTTTTTAAAGTAATTTATACAAAAACTATGTATAATACTTTTCATCACATAAATAGTTTTATTAAGATTTCAAATGAATACACAAACAGTAGTGGAAAAAATTATGAAAAAATATTATTTTAAGAAAAAAAACAAAGAAACTGTAAGCATCTTTAAATGCGTCAATAGCAACAAAAGTTCTAAATATTTAAAGTTTTGTTTCTTTTTAATATTCCCAAATCCTGAAAACTTGTATTTAAATAGGAATACCGTGATCATATTTACAGTGCTCTTCAAACAGTAATTCATTACTTTTTACTTTTCTGCCTAATATCTTCGTTAGTAGTTTCAGTCAAACAACCTGGAAATCAAATTTACAGTGATAAACCCTTTCATTCAACTGCATCGTATCATACATATTTTTTTTAGTTCTCATACATCATGCGTAAACACTTCTGATAAAAGTTATCAAGATAAAAGTCCTACGGAGAATATCTAGGATTCCACGCAATTGCACTTTAGAAATTCTACTTTCAGAGTCAAATTTTCATTATAATAGGATTCCCATCAATGGTAAAATAAACCTATTTGAATTTCAAGTTCAGATCAATTTTTTATTTCTTTTTCAGCTAAAGTATAAATAGTATTTACTTTTATATCTTTCTAGCTCTTTTTCAAATATTCAATGCTATTCATACTCCAGACTTTTTACCTTTTTTATCTTTTATGTCTAGTCTCTTACAAAAAGATTTTAAAAGCGAAAAAAGAAAACAAGTGATGTGACTTGATTTCAATAAGTTATTTTTTTTATTTTTATTTATCTGTTAAAATATAGACAATTCTTTATATATATATATATATATATATATATATATATATATATATATATATATATATATAGATAGATATAGATATAGATATGTAGATATGTGTGTGTGTATTTCAGATATTTATGCAGGAAAAAAGCCTCACTGAATACTTTGAAAGACAGACTGGATGATGGAAGGACAAAACTGAAAAAAGACCTAAACGAGTATTGAAGAAAGAGATGTCAATGATGCTATGTCATATTATCAAAGCTACAAAAAGGAACTGCGTCCATCTTGAATAATTGGGTAATATTAGTAAACTAGAAAAAAAATTATACCGGATCAGTCAAGTATCAGTTCAATAAGTGGTGATAAAAAATCCATCAAATTGTTATGAGTACATTATATTTTGACGATATTTGTCAAAACTTTTAAAAGCGAAAAAAGAAAACTAGTGATGTGACTTGATCTCAATAAGTTATTTTTTTTTACTTTTATTTATTTGTTAAAGTATAGACAATTCTTTATGTATACATACATACATATATATATATATATATATATATATATATATATTATATATCAGTTATTTATGCAGAAAATAAGCTTCACTGAATACTTTAGAAGACAGACTAAATGATGGAAGGACAGAATTGAAAAAACACCTAAATGAGTATTGAAGAAAGAGATGTCCATGATGCTATGTCATATTATCAAAGCTACAAAAAGGAACTGCATCCATCTTGAATAATTGGGTAATATTAGTAAACTAGAAAAAAAATTATACCGGATCAGTCAAGTATCAGTTCAATAAGGGGTGATAAAAAATCCATCAAATTCTTATGAGTACATTATATTTTTACGATATTTGTCAAAACTTTTAAAAGCGAAAAAAGAAAACTAGTGATGTGACTTGATCTCAATAAGTTATTTTTTTTTACTTTTATTTATTTGTTAAAGTATAGACAATTCTTTATGTATAATATATATATATATATATATATATATATATATATATATATATATATATATATATATATATATATATATATATATATATATATATATATATGTGTGTGTGTGTGTGTTTATATATATATATAAACAAATATTTCAGTTATTTATGCAGTTAAAAAGCTTCACTGAATACTTTAAAAGACGGATTGGGTGATGGAAGGACAGAACTGAAAAACATCTAAATGAGTATTGAATAAAGAGATGTCCATGATGCTATGTCATATTATCAAAGCTACAAAAAGGAGCTGCATCCATCTTGAATAATTGGGTAATATTAGTAAACTAGAAGAAAAATTATACCGGATCAGTTAAGTATCAGTTCAATATGCTGGGATAAAAAAAAACCATCAAATAGTTATGAGTACATTATATTCTGACGGTATTTGTCAAATTAAAAAATAAAATCACTTGCAGTATAAAATATTAAAATACTGAACAAGATATTATAAATATTACAATACCATGAAGACATTATTGCAAATATTTTGCACCCTAAATAATGATCTACTGCTTGTAGAGTAATTCAAGACAACATGAGACAATATGGGTATTATTGTATCATATTTCAGATAGTCACATATTAAATTTTCATAACAAATGAACTTCAATAAATTTATATTATTATAAGTAGCATAAGTAAATTCATAAAGCAACATAAAATATCATAAGTAACATAAGTATCATAAGTAAATTCTTTTTTCGTTTTATTTATTTGTTAAAATAAAAGCAAATTTATATGTCTATACCTATTTCAGTTTGTTGAAAAAAATAGTATGCACAGCCATTCGGAATCGGCTTTAAGCAGTAGGGCCCTGTCTCATTAGACCTCATGTAGCAAAACAGCAGACCGTAGCACTCCAAAACAAGTCAAACACTTCATCCATGATGGACACAGTTCTTTTGTATGGTTTTAATAATGTGATGCAACATATATGAACAGTTAATTACTCAGTTAATTACTTCCTCAAATCATTCCATTCATTCAATCAAATCATTTTGTTAGGATCATCAAAAAATTATGTTAGAGCTCCAGGTAATTCAACTTATACGAAAATATTCTGCATCATAAAAACAGTGCTAACAAATTGCTTCACAAAATTTTTTCTCTCTTTTAAGCTTGTAAGTGTGTTTGTTTTTTATACATAACCACACGGTTTGCAATCGATTCGCTAATTTTGGGACATCATTCATATATACCGCCAAATAATCGCTGTCAATATTAAAACCTCTGCTCTCCATCCCATCACGTAATATAACAAGATAAATTAAGGTTGGCAACTAACATGCGGTCAGTAAAGATAAACAAATTATTGAGCTTGTACCAGTAATTTTAAGCCAAAAAACAAACCATTTTTTTACCTGCCTCATAGAGTACTGTACAATTCTGGAAAATTAAAAATTTTAATAATCTCGTCATATGACTGGCTATATGCTAGTGTTATTATAAGTAACATTAGGTAAATTACTACAGAAATTTATTACAGTAAGCTTATTGTTTATTTGATTTTGTTAGCATCGTCAAAAAGTAATGTTAGAGCTCCAGGTAATTCAACATATACGAAAATATTCTGCATCATAAAAACAGAGCTAACAAATTGCTTCACAAAATCTTTTCTCTCTCCTTTAGAATTTTTTCATTTTATTCAGATATCAAGAACAAGAAAAAAAAGTTTTGGCTTTGAATTCCAAGTTAAATTTTATTACGGTTTGGGGTCATTCTAAACAGTATTTCTGAAGACTTTTCTTTGATTCAATTGTTAAGTTTAAAAAAGGGGAAGCAATCGAAATTTTGCCAAAAGCAAATGTATTAACCCTTATCTGACTTTGAGAAAAGCTTGTCTGTCTTCATAATACAAAATTTCCGAACGCTGTATAAAAAAAAATCATTAGAAATCAATTCTTCAATTTAGAATGAAAGTATTTTAAAGCTGTACCGAAAAGACGCCATAAAGAAACATAAATCTATTGAATTTAAATTTTTGATGATTTTGTTACAAAACACATCTCATTTATATCGATTATTTGCAACATTACTATGCTTTTCATTTTAATGATATATATTAAATATGTAAGTCGATAATTTGAAGTATAGAAAATCCCCCAAAAGAAATATTAAACAATATCAAAAAGTAAAATTAAAATACTACTTGTAAACAGTACATCGTTCTTATAAAAAAGACAGCATTTTCAAAATTCATTCAACAGGCCTCTGGCTCTAAAGATTAACTGTAAAACTGAGCATAACGCTCCTTGTTATTTTATTTCTTTTTTGTACAAATGATATGTTTCCTCGCTTGTTTGACTAACTATTTTCAGTGCTTTGTTTAAATTTTTTTGAGTGTTATTAAAATTGATTATTAGAAAATTTGAAAGACTCATGTCAAAGTAAACGAATGTATTTAGCACTTTTCCTGCTTTTGCGTGATCAATACTTAATTGCATTACAAATTTCTCATATATAATAGAATTAAAACAAAATAAATAAGGCTCTCGATTCCAACAGAGGTTCTAAAGACGCATTTAATAAACATTAATTTAAATCGTAATATTGTATTATATTGATGTACAGAAACATATTACGTGCAAGGTATTCGGCACTTGCGTATAGCTCAAAAATTCAATTTAATTAATGAATTTTAAACTATATAGATAAGAATGAAACAACTGTAAAGCGTTCTGGATTATATCAGTTTGAATTATGAACACTCTATTATTATCATGATTTTACTAATTATTATCATTTATTATTATCATTTTTTATTTTCAGTTTCAACAGAGGTTCTAAGGACGTATTTAATATAAATTTATTTAAATCCTATTATTTTATTATATTGCTGTTCAGAACCATAAAGGAAAGATATTCAGCACTTGCATAAGGCTAAAAAATTCAATATAATTAATGAATCTTAAACTGTAAAAATAAGCATGAAACAACTTTAAAACATTCTGGATTATATCAGTTTGAATTATAAGCACTCTTTTATTATCATAATTTTATTAATTATTATTATTAATTATTATCATTTTTTATTTTCGATTCCAACAGAGGTTCTGAAAACGTATTTAATAAACATTTATTTAAATCCTATCATTTTATTATATTGATGTTCAGAACCATATTACTTGCAAAGTATTCAGCACTTGCGTATGGCTCAAAAATTTATTATAATTAATGAAATTTAAACTTTATAGATAAGAAAGAAACAACTTTAAAACATTCTAAATTATATCAGCTTGAATTATAAGCACTCTTTTATTATCATCATTTTATTAATTATTATCATCTATTATTATCATTTTTTATTTTCAGTTTCAACAGAGGTTCTAAGGACGTATTTAATATAAATTTATTTAAATCCTATTATTTTATTATATTGATTTTAGGAACCATATTACCAGCAAGGTAACCGGCACTTGCATAAGGCTAAAAAATTCAATATAATTAATGAATCTTAAACTGTAAAAATAAGCATGAAACAACTTTAAAACATTCTGGATTATATCAGTTTGAATTATAAGCACTCTTTTATTATCATAATTTTATTAATTATTATTATTAATTATTATCATTTTTTATTTTCGATTCCAACAGAGGTTCTGAAAACGTATTTAATAAACATTTATTTAAATCCTATCATTTTATTATATTGATGTTCAGAACCATATTACTTGCAAAGTATTCAGCACTTGCGTATGGCTCAAAAATTTATTATAATTAATGAAATTTAAACTTTATAGATAAGAAAGAAACAACTTTAAAACATTCTAAATTATATCAGCTTGAATTATAAGCACTCTTTTATTATCATCATTTTATTAATTATTATCATCTATTATTATCATTTTTTATTTTCAGTTTCAACAGAGGTTCTAAGGACGTATTTAATAAACATTAATTTAAATTACATTATCTTATTATATTGCTGTTCAGAACCATAAAACCAGCAAGGTATTCAGCACTTGCGAGGGGCTCAAAAATTCAATGTAATTACTGAAATTTAAACTTTATAGATACGAAGGAAACAACTTTAAAACATTCTGAATTATATCAGCTTGAATTATAAGCAATCTTTTATTATCATCATTTTATTAATTATTATCATTTATTATTATCATTTTTTATTTTCAGTTTCCAACAGAGGTTCTAAAGGACGTATTTAATAAACATTTATTTAAATCCTATTATTTTATTATATTGATGTTCAGAACCATAAACCAGCAAGTATTCAGCACTTGCGTATGGCTCAAAAATTATTATAATTACTGAAATTTAAACTTTATAGATACGAAGGAAACAACTTTAAAACATTCTGAATTATATCAGCTTGAATTATAAGCAATCTTTTATTATCATCATTTTATTAATTATTATCATTTATTATTATCATTTTTTATTTTCAGTTTCAACAGAGGTTCTAAGGACATATTTAATAAACATTAATTTAAATCCTATTATTTTATTATATTGATGTTCTGAACCATATTACTTGCAAAGTATTCAGCACTTGCGTATGGCTCAAAAATTTATTATAATTAATGAAATTTAAACTTTATAGATAAGAAGGAAACAACTTTAAAAACATTCTGAATTATATCAGCTTGAATTATAAGCACTCTTTTATTATCATCATTTTATTAATTATTATCATCTATTATTATCATTTTTTATTTTCAGTTTCAACAGAGGTTCTAAGGACGTATTTAATAAACATTAATTTAAATCCTATTATTTTATTATATTGCTGTTCAAAACCATATTACTTGCAAAGGTATTCAGCACTTGCGTATGGCTCAAAAATTTATTATAATTAATGAAATTTAAACTTTATAGATAAGAAGGAAACAACTTTAAAACATTCTGATTATATCAGCTTGAATTATAAGCACTCTTTTATTATCATCATTTTATTAATTATTATTATTAATTATTATCATTTTTTATTTTCGATTCCAACAGAGGTTCTGAAAACGTATTTAATAAACATTTATTTAAATCCTATCATTTTATTATATTGATGTTCAGAACCATATTACTTGCAAAGTATTCAGCACTTGCGTATGGCTCAAAAATTTATTATAATTAATGAAATTTAAACTTTATAGATAAGAAAGAAACAACTTTAAAACATTCTAAATTATATCAGCTTGAATTATAAGCATTTTTATTATCATCATTTTATTAATTATTATCATTTATTATTATCATTTTTTATTTTCAGTTTCAACAGAGGTTCTAAGGACGTATTTAATAAACATTAATTTAAATCCTATTATTTTATTATATTGATGTTCAAAAACCATATTACTTGCAAAGTATTTCAGCACTTGCGTATGGCTCAAAAATTTATTATAATTAATGAAATTTAAACTTTATAGATACGAAGGAAACAACTTTAAAACATTCTGAATTATATCAGCTTGAATTATAAGCAATCTTTTATTATCATCATTTTATTAATTATTATCATTTATTATTATCATTTTTTATTTTCAGTTTCAACAGAGGTTCTAAGGACATATTTAATAAACATTAATTTAAATCCTATTATTTTATTATATTGATGTTCTGAACCATGTAACCAGCAAAGTATTCTGCAATTTCGTAAAGGCTCGAAAATACAATATAATTAATGAAATTTAAACTATATAGATAATAATAAAACAACTTTAATATATTCTGGATTATATCAGTTTGAATTATAAGCATTCTTTTATTATCATGATTTTATTAATTATTATCATTTATTATTATCATTTTTTATTTTCAATTCCAACAGAGGTTCTAAAGACGTATTTAATAAACATTTATTTAAATCCTATTATTTTATTATATTGATGTTCAAAATCATATTACTTGCAAAGTATTTAGCACTTGCGTATGGCTCAAAATTTTATTATAAATAATGAAATTTAAACTTTATAGATAAGAAGGAAACAACTTTAAAACATTCTGAATTATATCAGCTTGAATTATAAGCATTCTTTTATTATCATGATTTTATTAATTATTATCATTTATTATTATCATTTTTTATTTTCAATTCCAACAGAGGTTCTAAAGACGTATTTAATAAACATTTATTTAAATCCTATTATTTTATTATATTGATGTTCAAAACCATATTACTTGTAAAGTATTTAGCACTTGCGTATGGCTCAAAATTTTATTATAATTAATGAAATTTAAACTTTAAAGATAAGAAGGAAACAACTTTAAAACATTCTGAATTATATCAGCTTGAATTATAAACATTCTTTTATTATCATGATTTTATTAATTATTATCATTTATTATTATCATTTTTTATTTTCAATTCCAACAGAGGTTCTAAAGACGTATTTAATAAACATTTATTTAAATCCTATTATTTTATTATATTGATGTTCAAAACCATATTACTTGTAAAGTATTTAGCACTTGCGTATGGCTCAAAATTTTATTATAATTAATGAAATTTAAACTTTAAAGATAAGAAGGAAACAACTTTAAAACATTCTGAATTATATCAGCTTGAATTATAAGCACACTTTTATTATCATCATTTTATTAATTATTATCATTTATTGTTATAACTTTTTATTTTGAGTTTCAACAGAGGTTCTAAGGACGTATTTCATAAACATTAATTTAAATTACATTATTTTATTATATTGCTGTTCAGAACCATGTAACCAGCAAGGTATTCTGCAATTCCGTGGGGGCTCGAAAATACAATATAATTAATGAAATTTAAACTATATAGATAATAATAAAACAACTTTAAAATATTCTGGAATATATTAGTTTGAATTATAAGCACTCTTTTATTATCATAATTTTATTAATTATTATCATTTATTATTATAATTTTTTATTTTCAATTCCAACAGATTTTCTAAAGACGTATTTAAAAAACATTTATTTAAATTCTATTATTTTATTATATTGATGTTCAGAACCATATTACTTGCAAAGTATTCAGAACTTGCGTATGGCTCAAAAATTTATTATAATTAAATAATTTAAACTTTATAGATGAGAATGAAACAACTTTATAACATTCTAGATTATATCAGTTTGAATTATAAACACTCTAATATTATCATGATTTTATTAATTATTATCATTTATTATTATCATTTTTTATTTTCAGTTTCAACAGAGGTTCTAAAGACGTATTTAATAAACATTTATTTAAATCCTATTATTTTATTATATTGATTTTCAGAACCATATTACCAGCAAGTTATCCGGCACTTGCATAAGGCTCAAAAATTCAATATAATTAATGAATCTTAAACTGTAAAGATAAGCATGAAACAACTTTAAAACATTTTGAATTATATCAGCTTGAATTATAAGCAATCTTTTATTGTCATAATTTTATTAATAATTATCATTTTATTATTATCATTTTTTTATTTTCAATTCTAACAGAGGTTCTAAGGAAGTATTTAATAAACATTTATTTAAATCCTATTATTTATTATATTGATGTTCAGAACCATATTACCTGCAAGGTATTTGGCACTTGCGTAAGGCTAAAAATTTCAATATAATTAATGAATTTTAAACTATATAGATAAGAATGAAACAACTTTAAAACATTATAAATTATATCAGCTTGGATTATAAGCACTCTTTTATTATCACAATTTTATTAATTATCATTTATTATTATCATTTTTTATTTTCAATTCCAACAGAGGTTCAAAGGGCTTATTTATTTAAATCGTACTATTTTATTATATTGATGTTCAGAACCATATTACCAGTAAGGTATTCGGCACTTCCGTAGGGCTCAAAAATTCAACATAATTAATGAATTTTAAACTATATATATATATATATATATATATATATATTATATATATATATATATATATATGTGTGTGTGTGTGTGTGTGTGTGTGTGTGTGTATATATATATATATTATATATATATATATATATATATATATATATATATATATATATATATATATATATATTATATATATATATATATATATATATATATATATATATATATATATATATATATATATATATATATATATATATGAAACAGCTCTAAAACCTTCTGAATTATATCAGCTTGAATTATAAGCACTCTTTTAATATCATAATTTTTGTTACTTTGGTATCATTTTCTGATCTAGTAGTATATTTTTCTAAACCAACAAAATCTAATTAAAATTTAGTTCTTTACTTCTCACAACTTCTCATTTTCTGATATTTTTACAACAGAAGTCTGTATGAATTCTAATTTTTGAGAATTGTATTATGTACAGAAGAAAATCATGCCATTCGATCATTGCATTATATTGTAGTACAATTTAGTACAACATTTTATCTAACAATATACTGCTATAGAATACAAACAAAGGCAAACACTGATTACATCAGTATATTGATCAGTATATACACCTAAGTCTGAAAGTAAATGAATATGGAAGTTTAAAATAATTTTTTATCTGTCATGAATCACCCTTAAAATGAAAAACAAGTTGTTAGAGCTTTATCAAGGCCATTTTTAAAAACTTGTTGACTGAAACCTTTAAAAGTAACATAAAAAGAAAATGCTGCTTATCTTATATCAGGAGAGATCACAATGTTTGGAACCCATACATTTTTCAGAGGGAAATGTCAGGGAAATTATTAAAGAAGTATCAAGGAAGTGGGATCAACTCAGAATTGGTTTAAAGAATATCAAATCCTTTCTTCAGGTCAATCACATCCTTTTCTGAAAGCAATTTTCTAACAGAATAACTTTATCACATTTACCAGGCCCTATTGGTAATTTTTAATAACAACTTGTAAATGGGATAAATGTACAGTACTTATCCCGTTTACTGAAAGGAGTGGTTACTCTTAGCAATATCTGGATATTATTAATAATAGGGGAGACCGGGGCACCTTGGGACAATTTTCAGTTAAACATTTTTATGATTTTTTTTTAAAGCTAATTGAAAAAAATAAGTATGTATGCATATATTGTCATCATATCTGCTTCTTATAAATATTATACCTACTTAATATCTCATTTAGTTAAAGAGTAATAAAAGAAATAAAATACCTTTCCAATGTCCCAACCTGCCCCACTGTATGGGGTAGGTTGGGACACTAAACGACAAATACAAAATACTGTTAAAATTATTTTTATTAACTGTTATAAAAGAGAAATAGCCGAAAATTGTTCAAGTTAATACATTTTTTAACAAATTTTATATTTGCAGCTGATTTAAGCATATTAGCATTTATAGCAGAATGCTTTCTCTTTGTTTTTCTTGTTCTCATCATTTTTTTCTGAAAAAAAAAGATTAATAAATTAATATTTTGACATGTTAAATCAATTAAAAATTAGGCACCAAAATATTAATTATTTTGCCTGAATTGATATTTGTTTACACTTTTTAAAATGTCCCAAGGTGCCCCATCTATGTGTGTCCCAACCTGCCCCATTTTACATAGTATCTTTTGGTAACTACTATACAGTTAGGCTTAACAATACAATTTATTTATTAGCATAGAAATAATAATAAATGAATTTTCTTTCCTAACAGTACAATGTTTTAAAATATTTTAATTTTTTTTAAATTACTTTTTAAAATGCACATTGATGTAATTTTGGGTTATTCAAAACAAAGAAAATGAAATTGTTCCTTACCTATGAGCACTATCTTCATCAAAGTTCTTTGAGAAGTGAAGAGTTATGTCATCTATTAATACACACGAGCACTTAATTCCTGATTGCAAATTAAAGCCTGAAAATAAAGGTGTCCCAAGGTGCCCCACTCTCCCCTATCAGAACTTACAACAATTACCATAATATGTGTATAAACTAGATTTTGTTGCATCTTTAATGAGCAACAAACATATATAAGACATTTTGCTTAATTTTTAATATTACTCGCCTCACATTTTCTGTTGAAAGATGTATTGCCAGAAAATGTATGCGATTAATTTCACATTATTTCATCATGGCAACGGGAAATGAACATCACTACTGTAAGAAAATCTCCCTAATTCCGTAATTACATAAGTTACTTTCTCAGAGTTGATGAAATTAAGGGCCAGTCTCACCAATGTCTTTTAACGGCTAACCGCGATTAATTTCTGTTTAAACGGAGAATTGCGTCATACCATTGGTTGGAACCGTGGGTTAATCGCGGTTAGCCGTTAAACGACTTTGGTGACACCGGTCCTTCAGTTATCAGAAGTGCCTCCGAGAAATGAAAATGCATTTAACATTATCTTTGGATAAACTTCTGCTGCTTTTACGTAGAGAATAATACCACATTATGTGTATAAACTACATTTTTTTGCACCTTTAATGAGTAACAAACATATTTAAGACATTTCGCTTGATTTTTAAAATTCCTCGCCTCCCATTTTGTGTTGAAAGATCTATTGCTAGAAAATGTGTGAGATTAATTTCACACTATTCCATCGTGGCCACGTGAAATGAACATCACTACTGTAAAAAAAAATCCCCCTAATTCCTCGATGATATAAATTACTTTCTCCGAGTTGATGAAATTAAAGTTATCAGAAGTGTCTCCGAGAAATGAAAATGCATTTAACATTATCTTTGGATATACTTCTGCTGCTTTTACTTAGAGAATAATACCATAATATGTGTATAAACTAAATTTATTTTTTTGCACCCTTAATGAGCAACAAACATATCTAAGACATTTCGGTTAATTTTTAAAATTCCCCGCCTCCCATTTTGTGTTGAGAGATGTATTGCTAGAATATGTGTTAATTTCACACTGTTCTATCATGGCAACGTGAAATGAACATCACATCACTACTGTAAAAAAAATCCCCCTAATTCCTCAATGACATAAATTACTTTCTCAGAGTTGATGAAATTAAAGTTATCAGAAGTGTCTCCGAGAAATGAAAATGCATTTAACATTATCTTTGGATATACTGCTGCTTTTACTTAGAGAATAATACCATGTGTATAAACTAAATTTATTTTTTTGCACCCTTAATGAGCAACAAACATACCTAAGACATTTCGGTTAATTTTTAAAATTCCCCGCCTCCCATTTTCTGTTGTGAGATGTATTTCTAGAAAATGTGTGTTAGTATTCACACTGCTCCATTATGGCAACGTGAAATGAACATCACATCACTACTATAAAAAATCCCCCTAATTCTTCAATGACATAAATTACTTTCTCAGAGTTGCTAAAATTAAAGTTATCAGAAGTGTCTCCGAGAAATGAAAATGCATTTAACATTATCATTTGGTAAACTTCTGCTACTTTTACGTACAGAATAATATTCTTTTTTTGTTGCTGTTTCTTTTTCTCTTTAGCCAGGGAGGGAGTAAAAAACATTTGAAGCTGTGGAATTAATCAAGAACTATTTCCCATTTAAAGTTCTTTACAAGAAAGTTTTATTATAGATATATGTGGTAGTTGCACCTTGTTTGAATATGTTTTGAAAAGTAATTGAAATAAAATCTTAAGAAAGTGGATGTTTCTTTTCTATTTATCATAAAAACTAAAGCAAGTTAGATAATTTTCGCACTTACTATTTCATTATCAAGTAAAAGTAAATTTATAAAATTTACATTTGAGATGCTGCGATATATTTTTAAAAAATTTCCATTGCGTTTAATGAGAAATCTCATAAAAAATAGTCATCTATAATACTATGCACACTCTGATTAAATAGTATAAATTATGTGCAAATTAAAAGCTTATGTGTTTTATTTTCTTCTAAGTCACAATAACAGATTAGATCATTTTTAAGTCCCACTAGCACTAACCACTTCTTAATTATGAACTGTTTAAAGCAAAGCCTTTATTAAATTTTGTACTTTTATATTTTTACCATACTTAATAACTTAATTTGTCTGAATTTTAAAAAACAGAAAGAAAAGAAAACATTCTACGAGATTGGAATTAATTCTCAGCGGTATTTGAAATTAGAATGCAGAGCCACACTTATGAATAATGAGAAGGCTTATAACATTAAATTCAATTCAATTTATTGTAATGACTTTCTGGTTTTTGATCATCGAATCCCCTTTAAAGAAAAAGTTCACCGCAAATGCAATTTGGATTTCATTTGTGAATTGCTTTAATCCGCCATCAGAATTTATTATTAACTTTGAATTAATTATTTTTTAACTACAGCTATATTTTTCACAAACATAGTTTTTCATAATCCGCTTAAATGCTTTAAGAACTGTTTCAAATGTTTTAAATTAACAATAGAAGATTATTAACTACTTTTACGGCTTATAACAATATTCATTCTTTTTTATAGTAATTCTAATAAGAGTACATTTATTGTAATAAAAGCAAATAAAATTTTCTAACATACGAATGAATGTGTACACATTTGACAGGGAAATAAAATTTAATATCGTATTATTTGAACTGAAAAGCCATCTCTATAAAAACGTCTTTCTGATTAGGTGTAAAATAAAAAGTTCTTTGAATTAATTATTTTTTTAACTACAGCTATATTTTTCACATAGTTCTTCATAAACCGCTTAAATGCTTTAAGAACTGTTTTAAATGTTTTAAATTAACAATAGAAGATTATTAACTACTTTTACTGCTTATAACAATATACATTCTTTTGTATAGTAATTCTAATAAGAGTACATTTATTGTAATAAAAGCAAATAAAATTTTCTAACATACGAATGAATGTGTACACATTTGACAGGGTAACTTATTTTACAGCAGGATAAAAGCAATTTTATTTTGAATTTTCAATATCTTAACAGTTATTTTTTTTAATTTTAAAATATAATCAGATATCATTAAAACTTTAAGCATATAGAATGAAAAATATTTTTTTCTCTAATTTTATTTAAAAATTTAGTCTCTAATATACATATTTCAAAAATTAACTTGCGAGTAAGTGAATGTAATTTTTTTTTCATTTCTTGTATATTTTTATGTTATCGTTAAAACATATATATTACTTGAAATGACAAAGCTAAAGAATTTTTTAAAGTCTTAGTATTCCTAAAGAGCTAGTAAAATTTCATTCCAAAAAGAGAAAAGTTTTATATTTTACGATTAATTGGGAAAAAAGTTATGTTGATTTTAAGGTAACCGACTACGTTCAGAGCCAAAATTTTTAAATAAGATTTTTATGAAAATATTTTTTTAGTTATTGCAGCAATAGGTTATAAAACATATAAAAATATGAGAATAAATATAAATACATATATATTGTCTTAAAAATTGGCAAAAATAGAGAAAAAAACAAGCATTTTTTGACTTTACCCCAACACTTCTAACTAAAAAAATACTCAAAACATATCACTTTTACTTGGATAATTGTAGATATATACCCATTATGTATGCATTGAACCTCCAGAATGAAAATATTATAAAGTACAAATGAGTTATAGCCAATCAAGTAATTTAGAGCAAAAATTCAAGAAAAAAATAATGAAGTTTCTAACATAAATGCTCATCTCAAAATGAATATATTTAAAATCCTGAGGTTCAATGCATACATAACATCATTAAAAACATACAGTTAAATTCTAATTAAATTCTAAAAATTATTTTAGCAGTTATGACTGTTGAGGCGTGGTGGTGTAGCAAAAATTACAGTTTTTCAGAAATTCAATTTAAAGATTTCATTGGATAAATTCATTAAGTGTTTTATAATTTGATAAACATTCAGAAATATGCTGGAGTAATTTATTTATTTATTTAGAAGCTATAATACGCTATTTACGACGTTTTTCATGCTAACTCAAAGTCAAGTCCTTTAACTGCTCACTTCCGGTATCTTTTCGACACTTCCAGTGATGATTAGACATCTGTATCATGACTTATAATGACTCTAAAAACAAGCTGAAAACCGTTTTCGAAAGATAAAGGACGGATCTTTAAAATAAACAAATAAAACTTTTTTCGACATTTTTCACGAAAATCGCTATTTGAACGTGGTCGGTTACCTTAAATCTCGAAAAATACTATGTCCCCTTAATGGTTCATTAATGCGTTACACACACAGATATGCTAACTAAAACAATGTGATTTGAACTTTTACAAAATACTGGTTACTCACTGTGTAACGGATCATTACCTTTACCGACTGAGCTACCGCGGTCCATATACTTGGAGGTAGTAAGCTTTATGCGCATACGTACGTCATAGTATATGAAAAGAAATAAGATTAAAAAAATATTAAAATTAGATAACTTTTTTTAAAAAAACTCAATGTTTTGAAATATTTTGTCGATTTTCAATATGTTTCTTGTGAAGCAATTTTCAGTTTTTTCTTTTATTTTTGCCTTAATATTATTTAAATAAATCTTTTGAAAATAAGAATACTATTTTCTTAATTGGCTGGTTAGGAGCACTACGCTCTGCTGTTCTGCTACACGAGGGCAAATGAGATAGGTACCTCCTTCTTAAAGTTGATTTTAAACGACTACAAACATCCATGTCAGGGATGGGATTCAGACCCAGGAACTCCTGTACCAGATGGCAGAACCCTACTCATTCAGCCATCGTTTGACTGTTATATCTTGTTGATAAATTCAACAATTAATTCATGGGCAGTATTTTTATATCTGCAAGTAGAATTTCTTGAAAAAATTCTCGATTCCTTCATATTTAAAATTTAATTTGAGTCTTAATAATCTATATAAAGTTGAAACTTAAACTGAATATCCAAATTTATTTTACTATATATTAAGAGTGTCTGGTAAATATTTTGCAGGAATCTGAGAAAAATTAAATAGCAAGGAGCATTTAAAAAAATTACATTTTTTCATATATTTTTCATATATTTTTCATAAAAAAATAATTATTAAAATAATTATTCAAAAATATTAACTGATACTAAATAAGTCTTAATGGGATTAATTTACTTATACTTCGTTTCATATGTATACGAATTTTTCTTAACAGTAAGTTAATAATTTATAAAATTTCTTTGCATCTCCTTAAGAAATGTAAGCAGTAAAATATTCCAACGGCAAAATTATCTTAAAATGATTTCTGTATTCCAATAATTCTCTTGTTACAAACTATAAAGAGTTATTACAGAAATTTTTTATACTTAAGGTTTTAATAGATTATTTTTAAACAAAAAAGAACATTTTAGAGTGGAGGTTACTCTTTACATATTTATAACATACTCTTTACATATTCCTAAATTTCAAAATTTATGAAAAGCAATTATTTGAGAAGCTTATGTCACGATTACTTACTTTAATTTTCAAGAAGTGTATAATTAACTTGAAAAGTTTTACATTTATTTTTGATCAAGTAAAAGAAAGCTAGTTATTTTTACTATCCCACCAAGCTGGAAAACAAAAAGTTCACGTTTCACTTGGCATCAAGCAAAACTTTAGAAAACGGTGTCGAAGACACCGGAAAATATAGAAGTTGGAAAACTATAAGTATTTTGAAAAAGTGTCCAAATCTTTTTTGAATCCGCTTTTATTTACAACTGTCAAATGCTTCAATGGACTTTTGATATCTTTTGCAAAAACCCTCATTGAGCGTTGTTTGGTTTTCAATTTCAGAAGGTCTTTAGGTCTAACAGAGATTTATGACTCAAAACGTTTGTGAGTTTCATAAATTCTAGATGTGTTTGAATTCTCTTAAACAGTAGAATCCTCGAAACAAAACAAAGGAATTTCCATAAAACTTGTAGTGCTGATTTTAAAATTGTTTACCATCCTCGATTTTTTGAGTGACACATTTTAGATTTCGCATGAGTTCTCTTTACAGTTAATATTTATTATATAAATTTTCAAAATACTTTTTAAATCATTCGTCATTTCTATAGATGTGATTTCAACTTTAAAAAGAGTATTTTTTATGAATAATTTAGAATAATGTTTTCAAAATATTAAAATTTGTTTACTGTATATGCATTGTCTTGTGTTGAATTATCATAACGTATTTCTCTATCTCGATGCCTACAATACCGACTAGATCATTTTTATGACAGGCAAAAACTAAAAGAAAAAGCCCCAACAGAAATTTAGATAACTATTTTATGTTGCATCAGTTTAATGATAAAAAAAATACTGATAAGTATTTTACTTTATTTTTGGTCGTCGTTATTTTTTATGCGTAGAATCACAAAATAAGCATTTTTAAGTAAGAGAATAAAAGTAAATTATTTCCCTTCTTGTACTAAAAACTCAAATGTTAAGAAAGTGTTTAAATTGGATATTAAAAATAACCTAGATATCTCAGTTTCTGAGGGCTGGGCAACTGAGGCCTTACATTTACTATATCACAGGGAAAATCAGAACAATTGTGAATCCCTTCATTGCACTTAGCGCTACCATAAGTACACTACAGGGATTTTATCATTATCGCCGCTAGTTGAAGGGAACAATTATTACTTGAAGGTGTTTTTCTTACATGGATTTGTGTTATTCACGAGAAAAATCACAATGAATCAGTTCAATCGCATTCAAACCAGTTACTTAGCAGAACAACATTTCGTGTTAAAAAGCAAAAGTTTACATGGGAAAGTCGCTTGATTATTGGCTACTTTCGCGAGTAAATATACTTCACTGTAAAGGAGTTTTCATATTTATACTGCCCAAAAGAAAAAACCCTATCTAACCGATTTGCCCGTATTCATATCAGCTACTTAATTTGACTATATTTCATGTTAAAAAGCAGTGGTTTTCAGAAGAAAGTCAGTAGTCCCTTTTCTCTAGCAAATATGTTGTACTGTAATACAGTTTTCCCATTTATGCTACGCATGAGAAAATACCAACAAATCAGTTCAGCCGTATTTGAACCAGTTACTTATTAGACCGATATTTCGTGCTAAAACAGGCTTTTTTACAAGGAAGTCGTGAAGTCGTTTAACCTTAAGTCAACTTTTCGAGTAAATACATTATACTGTGATATAGTTTCCCATTTTTGTTGCCCATCAGTAAAACCACATCCAATCAATTGAGAGTTGCATCCAAGTACAATTTAATTTTGATCCCATGCCCTTCTAAATGCTTTCACTACCACTATAGTGTGCATTCTATGCTTGCATTATTATTGTCGTACGCATCTTAGATTATTAATAAATAATAATACAAATACATGTATAATTTATTTGAAAATAAGTTTATTTACAAAATAATGATAATAATAATAATAATAATAACATAACTATCAGTCTATTTATAATGACACTGGAACAACCCTGAATGAAATATAATATTATATCAAATACATATATTTTATATTTGAAAATAAGTTTCATTTACAAAAAAAAAACAATAACATAATTATTAGTCTATTTATAACACTGGAACACCACTGAATGAAATCCATTAATATTAAACAGATTATATTTAAAATAGAGGAACTAAGCTTTATTTAATTTATTGAGAATTTAGACTTTATAGACATTTGAATTCTCAAAGACAGTCGGTCTTCAATTCTACATTTATCCGATTGGACCAATGTGGGAGATAAAAACTAAAGCTTTGATACGGTATCTCATTTCTAGATTGTGCACCAGACATGAGATTCACATACCATGAGTGCTTTCGCATATTAGTGTGAGTGTTAACGGAAAGGTGATGAGCCTGTAAGTGCTGCTTCGCTTAAGATCGAATCAAGCAACGCTATCCAAACCTCTGATGAAATCTCTCTTGGAAAAATCACTATTGATAAATCCCTCTATTCACGCTTGATATTTTATGATTAGTCTTGGTGGAGTCCTCCACTATAAGAGTACAAGAGTTAGCAAACAACTTTTTTGTCAATTTGCAAGTGGTCACTTGATGCATATATAATTTTGGCTTCACCAAAAGACATCCTTTTTGTGTAAAAAGTGCAGAACTGATTATTCTTCTCTTCTTGTTATTAAAAAATGCCTGAATTTTCTTTTATGAATCTTTGGCAGATCATCTGCTATTTCTAGATTTCTTGAGGGTACTTGAACTCATGGAGTATATCCAGTTAAATTGATTGTTTAGAGACAACATAACATTGAAAAGTAAGCGTTTTTATAAACATAAATTTCTCATTCTTTTTCTCATACCGAGAACTTTTTCAAACCCTCCTTGCCTTTTATAGTAATAAAAATCTGCAACTAGATTTAATTCATTATATATAATTATATTTTACTAAATTATTTAATAATAATGTTGCCAATTATTCTTTAGATGTTCATAACATAACATCTCAAGAGTTATTTATTTTAGAAACTTAGTTTTCACAAGGATAAGCAGATTGTATGATCTCACATTAGAAGTCGTTTATTGGAGTTAAATAAAAAATATACTAATTTGAAAATATATTGCTCTTCAACAAAGAGATCGAAATGTTGTGTAAGAATCCATTTATAACGTATCTAAAGAACATAAAAGGGATTACAGTCGAAATCAGGAGTGCGATTATGAAGTAATCATATTTTCGCAATAGGACTAAAATGAAACTTTCTGCTGTCGATCTAACTTTACAGATACTTTCTTGAAGTTATTGGATTACGTAAAGTATGTTGCATCCGAACCTTAAGAGTTAACCTTAAGAGTTTAAGAACCTTAAGAGCCTTAAGAGTTTATGTATGTATGTATGCATATATCTATACATATAGAGACAGATAGATATATAAAGTAGCTGGATCTCACAGCTATGCCTGAGCTTATAATCTATTATATTGAAGCGAATTGTATGGTTTAATATATTATTTAATGCAGTGTTCTTAAATAAAATTAGTGCATCATTAGTTGCACAATTATACTATAGGAAGCAAAATACCACATTTCACAAAATAAGCAGCATAGTTAAGGATTATTTCTGACAAAAAGTATTAATTAATCAAAAAATGTGAGTTAATAAAGGCTATTACCTTAAGTATAAAGTCAGTTTTGTTTGAAAGATATTTAAGTATTCATAGTTTAAGTGCTTTATACAAAATATATTTAAATATTTGGGGGATTCAACTTTTGAACGTACAACGTACATTTCTTCAATGTTAAAATGAAGAGTATTCAAAACTAATTCTGTAGTAACAAAAGAAATAATTCTTTTGAGACTTGTTTATGGTTATATAACATGCCAGACGTAATAGAAGGGATAACCACAATCTCTTAAAACTTAATTGTAGATTTATCGCGATAAGTGAAATACGCTTAAGGACAGTTTATTATCTCTTGACTATTGCTGTTAGTATTACGACTAAAAATGCATATGACTACAACTTTGCGCAAGATTGATGACATCGCATCACCTAACAAGATCAAGGTACCTATGTAACATGATGAGACACCTAACTTTAAGCGTAAATGTGCGTGATTTATTTAAAAATATTTTTCTTACTATTTTAAGCTAATAAAAATTTCTAATATCCTAGCATTTATTTTCTATTTCTATTTATCAATGGATATTTGTTAATTATTGGATATTTATAAGAAATTCGAAGAATCCCAGTATAGTGGGTACACTAAATTATTACTCTCTTTCCAGGAAAATATTTTATGATTCGAACTTAACATCCGCTACATTTTCATTCTAATCACGTTTTAGTAGTTAAATAAATCTACACGCAGTCGGTTTTTCTTGCTGACTACATTTGCTACAGAACTGCTGTACTACATTTTCTATAGCCAATTTTATTTAGATTTTCTGTGCTTGTTAATTATTTCTATATTTAATTAATTTTTGTCTGTATTTTTGATACTCTTTCTTAATTTGTAATTGTAAATACAGGAATGCTACAACATGTATTTCTGAACGGTATGTTATGAGACATTTTAATTTTAAAGGTAAAAAGAAATTTATTTCTCGTACAGTTAATACTTTTGAGTATTTCTGATTATTTTAGAAAGGTTTTTCATCTGTTACTTAATCTGAAACATTACATGTGTAATACATCAAAACTTATTGCCCCTAAGTTTCTTCAAAATTTTCCCAATTTACGTTATATTTTTCTAAAATAATCGAGAAAATTTTCTAATTTGATATTTTGCTGTAATTTAACAATACATTCATTTCCTTATTATAATACGTTTTACCTTTCTTTTTAAGGGTCAAGGAACCTTCAGAATGTCAGATTTTGACCAATAATATGAAATGATATTTTGCTCTAAAAAAACTCCAATTAGGTATACGCTTCATTATCAAAAGGCATTTTTTGATAAACATGATCATTTTAGTGAAATGAAACCTGTTTATTCTTATACACCATTATTTTTAAACTTTTAAAAATAGTATTTTCCAGTTTGAGAATTTTTGTATTGAATTAGTAATTTTTAAACGTTCCAGGTGTATTACTTTTATGTTTTTCCATACTCAAAATTTTGAAGATTCTTTATTAATATATTTGTCACTAAACTGGGTATAATTTTGAAAATAGGAAAGTATTTTCTCGAGTTACAGAGAATTTAATACCGTAAAACAGTGAACATAGCTAATTAAACATTGTATAATTTTGAATAATTGTCCTATATAAATAGCATTTACCGTAAAAGAAAATAGATATCCTGTTTTGTTTCTATATAAATTCTAAAAATAAAATAAAAAATAGAAGCAAATATAAGTATGTTGTGCATAGGAGTCTTTTTAGGGAATATTGTCGTATGATTAACCTTTTATCAAATAATCTCGCAGTTTAATTGAAAATTCTTTTATAAAAGAAAATTTGTATCTTATATTCTTCATGTAATAATATTATAAATTTCTTTTATATATATATATATATATCGTTAAAAAATGAACATTTTAAAAACTGAAATTCAACATCTCTTGGCTTCTTAAAAGATAAAGGAATGTAAAAGTACTCAGTTAATCAAAAAATAGCCATAACTTAAAAGACTGAAAATAAATTAATTATTGTACAGTGGATTTTTCAGTTTAATAGGTATAAAAATTCATGAAGAATTTTAATAATTTCTTCTGGGATAATACTGCTTTCAAACTTTCTCAGATATTTAAATCCGAAACGTAGATGAGATTTTCTATACATGCAGCTCCGAGAAGGGTTATGGACCAAATCTAATGTCGATACGCCTCATGGACTTGATGACCATTTCAAGTCCGTTTGCCACGGATTGCTGTCATTTATAGCTCAGTTATACCAGCTGAATTGCCATGTACAATAACTTATAATCAACAGTTCTCTATTTTCGAAATTCTCTTCCTTCAGGCTAAGTGCCACTTAAAAGTACTCGATCATCTCTATATCTAACACATAATGGATCACATTAAGCTTGTTTATGGTTATAGTGCCATAAAAGCCCTTATGCGTTTCCAATGAGTTCAGCTACTCAATAGATAAAGCTAACAGATGTTCAGATATGTTTTGAAACAAAAACCAAATTCCACGGATTCGGGAATTTTAGCACAATATTTATATTTACCTCCTTATAGAAAGTTAAGTCTTTAAAATAAGGTATATTTTTATTAAAGAGATAATTGTCACATAAATTAAGAATTAAGTTTCCATCGAGATATGCGCTTAATTTTCTGATGTATTAAGTGAAGCATTAAAAATGAAATACCATTAAACCCATGATAGTAATAAATATCACTTTCTTTTTATCATGGGATTTATTCTTTCCTAGGAAAGATAAACAAACTTTGAACGTCTCGTAAATATAGTCAACAATAAAAGGTAGTCATAAATTGATTGAATTGAAAATAATTATTTATTGTTTAATGTATGTTTCTATCTAATAAGCATCAAAATCCTTGAGATTTTCTTTAATATTGTCATTTTGAGGTAATGTTGCTCTTAAGTATGTTAAATACTTAAATATGAAACTTACTAAATAGTTAGTTTCTATACATGCAGCTTTGAAATAGGTTATGGTCCAAATCTAATGTTGATACGCCTCATGAACTTGATGACCATTTCAAGTCCGTTTGCCACGAATTGCATCCATTTATAGCTCAATTATACCAGCTGAATTGCCATATACATCTTATAATCAACAGTTCTCAATCTTCAGAATTTTCTTCCTTCGGGGTAAGTGTTACCTAAAAGTATTCGATCATCTCTGTGTTTAGCACATAATGGATCGCTTGTTTATAGTTATTATGCCATAAAGAACCTTTATGTGTTTTCAATGAATTCAGCTAGTGGATAGACAGGCTAAAAGATATTCTGACCATATTATTAAGAGGTAGATTCATGATTTCCCATCATTAAAGACGATTTTTAATTTAGATTTCTAAATTTCGCATCGTTTAGAGCAAAGGTGCCCAACCTTTTCTGGACTACCACCCCCCTTATAAGAAAAAAAATATTTGAACGCCCTCTCTCCGATAACAGTTAACTATATCAAATATTAAAATAATGTTTCATATTATTTATACGTATTTTATCTGCCTATCTACCTATTAAGAAATAAAAAATCTCATAAAAAATTTATCCAAAGCTGCTAATTAAAAATTTAAAATAAGCATAAAATCAATATTAAATATAAATAATTAGTAACATGTTTGAGGCTGGGGAAATTTTAACAATTTCTAAATGTCGAATTCCGATTTCGGCAACACCAGTCATAAATCTCCAATTCATCAATATTCTTTTTCTTAGATAGTAAACTAGCTACTACACTCAGTCTTCGTTTTTCCAAATACTATGAAGGAAATGCAATTAAAATTTCTGTACTTCTAGTCCAGGGATGGCCAAACGACGACTAGTAGTAAATTTTGAGAAATTTATGACTGAAAAAATATTTCATTTATTATGGTAAATACAAGATTATACTATTAATTTATTGATCATTTTTAGACATGTATATTTTTATAGATAATATATCTACTAGCCCCCCCTTGACTGCTTTAGCATTCCCCATTTGTCTTTGAACCCTCTACCACCCCCATGAAAGTCGTCAGCGCCCGCTGGGACTTTCCATGTACCACCCCCGTACAACCCATGTACCACCTCCGTTAGAAACATGATTTAAAGCAGTGGTCGGAAAACTTTAGAACTTCAAGGATACTACAAGTATAATTTTTATTTGCCGGACCACCAATTATATGAATTTAAAATAAAAAAGACAGTAAATATATTTATAGAATAATAATCAGAACCTTTTAATTTGTTAATACTAAATGCTTATACTAAAAGTTCAAAAAAATATATCGCAATTTATAAAATAAAAAATTTACTTATGAATTACACATTTTTAGCGTGATTTTATGTTGTTACTTATCGCCATCCGTATGTGGAGCTCCAACAACGTCACTGTAAGACAGAGAGCTGCATATATTTCAAACGGAGAGCAAGCAATATCGAGTTTTAATTGCTGTGACAGACGAAAATATTTTTTCGCTCAAATATGTTGTTGAAAATTGAATTAAAATTTTCAGCTCTTAAACACTTAGAGATAGCTATTCAATTTTTTATAGAAAGCCCAAAATTAGATCTTGACGAAGATGTTAATTTTCATTTTTTAATCTGAATGTTAATGAAACTTTTTGTTGGTTGTGTTGAAGCTTATAATAAATAATCATCCATTTGTTCTGAGGACTATCAAAAAGTTTTCACGGACCACTGGTGGTCCGTCGGCCATCATTTGGCGACTGCTGCTTTAAAGTATCAACTTTCGAGCTTTTAATAGTTTAAACTTTTCTTCTTTCTGCACAAGATGTCTTAGACAAATTTAGTTATGATTGATAAATCCCCCACTTATACTACCTAAAAAGTTGGAGTTACATAAAAGATTTATAGAATATGATTTTTATATTTTACTTAACTAAATAATGCAAAAATGTTGATCAAAATTTTTATAGTTTGTTCACAGCTTATATTGGGTTAAACAGCAAGTTAAAGCGTAATTATCTGTCATGTAGCAAAGCATTTATCATAGTCCTTCAAATCAAAACATTTGGTGAACCCTGGAGAATATGGTTTGGCTTAGAACGCTATCGTCAATTTTTTTGCTAGATGAGAGCTAATTAGACTGGAACTTGCTGCTTATAGCCAAATACTAATGATTACAAACATTCCTGCTTCCAAAAGGCTGCTTGCAACAGGATTCAAACCCCCAGATTATGGTTTGGAAAAGTAGAGCTCTACTTGTTTTGCCATGGTTTGGTGAGCCTTGAAGAGAACCAAATATTAAATCCTAATTCTTTAGGCAGATTTAGCCATAATGTCCTTTCAGAGAACTATATTCTTTTATTTTACAGTTGAGGTTTAATGCTGTAATTGTCGTGTATTTAATCTAGTTAAGTTTAATTAAATTCTATACAATACTATAAGAAATTCCTTCACTGTCTCTAACTAAAAACTTTACCTAACGCTTTGCATGTACATATATATATATATATATATATATATATATATATATATATATATATATATGAGACACTTTCCACTAAACGACACTAGAGTCCTGACATCATTTTCATCCTTTATTCAAGTCTCAAATCACACTACTCATTAATCATCTTCAATGGCGTCTCACATTGGCGCCGAACTTTTAACAAAGGCAGGCTTAGCTGCTTCGGGTAACCACAGCTCTTTCCGTGGAAATGTGCACACTACTCTCTGCTCCAGATCACTGCGCGTGAGCCGTATTTATGTGGCTAACTCCTCACGCCGTGTCACTCTCAGTAAATAATCCTTAATTAAAATCTTTTAAAATTAATCTACAATTTAAATTCTGACATATATATATATATATATATATATATATATATATATATATATATATATATGTATATATATATATACAAATTATTATATTTGCTTATTATTATAATTATTATTATTTAATTCTAAATATTATATTTATATCTAATTGTATTTATTTCTAAACCTGGTGCGCAGATGATTAATGTTGTTAGTCTTGTTAGGCCAGCCTGAATTTCCTTCATACGGGTCTGAAATGAAGTTGTATGAGCGAGATATAGCATTTGATTACTGAATAAGGAAGTTTCTAACAATGAATTAAGTAAATTAGATGAAATAAACGTGCGTCTGTTAACTGCCTAAGCGTGGTTTAGAAGATTAAGAAATTAAATAGTTCCCCTTGTATTCTTAATAAGCTTTTCATTAGTACTCGAAAGGTCTGAATCTTATTTACGCTTCAAGAGAGGAAGAAATTATATTTCCTTGGTTAACCCCAAGTTCGAATTTTTAGTCTAGCAATATATTCGAAGTGATTAACTTTAATACAGTTACTCTCATTTGTGTGAAGCAATTGACACTGAAATAAAATCCAATTCAAATCTCAACAAAATCAGGTGAAGGACGTCATCGCTTACATTTCATTAAACATTTCGGATAAAATTAAACCTTTGTGACTTATAAAAGGCTTTTATAGCCCACTGGTTAAAGATTCAAGGAAATGTAATCTAACATACGTAACGTTCCACGCTGCACATTTTAAAAGACTAAAATCTATTCCATTCATAAAATAAGTTTAATGAGATTTGTCAGTGATTTAACTGAGGTGAGGCTATGAAACTTTGATAACTACAATACTGAAGTTTTCATCGGAAAAAATCTTTAAATGCTTTTGGTACTGAGGAATATATGTATGTTATATATTAAAAATTTAAACTATATATATATATATATATATAAATATATATATATATATATATATATATATATATATATATATATATATATATATATATATATATATATATATATATATATATATATATATATATATATATATATATATGTATATATTATTGCTATTATTATTATTAAAGTATTAACATTTATCCTAAAAGTTTTAGTCATTTTTGGCCAATAAACACAACTTGGGTTAGAACTTTAGGTAGCTTAGTGTTATAAGTATCTGTTGTAAACCACACGCACATTTTAACATTATGTATATATATATGTGTGTGTGTGTGTGTGTGTGTGTGTGTGTGTGTGTGTGTGTGCAATATATCAAAATTATTTCACTTTAATATCTCTTTAAAAACCTCCTCTCTTAAATTCTAATTCCTTAAAATCAATTCTCCTAGCCACAAAGTGTCTTAATTAAAGGAGTGTCCTCGCTTAAAATTCTTTCAACACATTTCCCAATACTTTCTCGGCAATAGATGTAAATTTTTTGTCCATTCAACACATTTTCCAACTGTCACAGGTAAATGGTTCAGTTTTCCACCTAATCTAACAGTTTAATTCGCTGACTGTTTCTTGTCCCTTGGAAAAATTCTATATGTCTCACTCTGGGGTACACCTCTGTTCCAGTAAAGTGATTTTCGTATCATTCTCTTGTCTACCGATGACTTGCAAAGATGTCTTTTCAGCAGCTCCTCATTAAACATTTAATTTGTGTGAGTGCAAGCGCATGAGTATACAGGGTACATAGTAAAGTCTTTGACAGGCCTTTTACCACAGAACCGGTGGAGTAAACATATACTTCTAATTACAAAATTCTTTCAAATAAGGTAATCATTCTTTTTATGACACCTATAAACTTAAAAATTAAATTTTGCGAAAATTACAAATTCTAAATTTTTATATAGTTTCCTGTTTTTTTATACTTATATTTAGTAAAAATTAAAACTCCTCCTAGAAACTGTAACACAAAAAGTTTCTCTTCTCTGGAATGAAAATTGGGAGACATGTTTAAATTCAAAGTTCACAAAATTTAAAGAGTTTTCTCCCTTACTTATAATTTTAAGAAAGAGAAAAAAATCCTGCAAAAATTTAAAAAGGTTTATTTTACGTTGCAGGTTGAGCATTTTTAAAGATTAATTTCAGTAGCTTTTGGCTGAAATCAGGTTGAAACGTTCCTTTACGGTGAAAAGGGGAATGGGATTAAAAAATGTTTTCTTCAAATTTGAATTGTTTTTCTATGTTTCAAAGCGTCTATTAAGGCATTAACTCTTATTTTTAGGAGTCTTCTAAACTGACATGAGCTACTGCAATGATATCCGCCATGTTTGTTTACCTTGAATGAGCTATACTTACGAAAGCTAACTGGTTTTATGAAAGCTTCCAACTGTCGCAAATATTGGTCACGTGGCGTCCGCTATTGTGACCGGAAAACCTTTCGTATGTTTGATTTGTTTCCCGAACCTTGCTCATCTGCACAAATTTGTGGTAGAAGAGAAAGATACGAGAAATAAGCGTCTGACCAGAATCTGGCCCTTGCTTTACTGAAAATTTTAGTGTATATCCACTTTACTATGGATACACTTCCGTTTGTGCGCAGGGAACTCTTCCATTTCTTTCACCGTAAAAGTGAAGTTGTAACCTGATTTCAACCTCTAATTACTTTAATTAACTTTTTAACCAATCTCTTGTTTAAGTGAAAAAAATCTTGAAATTTTTGATTTAAATATCTTGGATACTTTTTCTCATAAAGAAGTGAAACGTTTTGTGTTTGAGGTCTTAGGACGAGTTTCCTTTTTTTTTTAATTAATGCTTACATTATAATTGAAATATTTTTGCACCTAGAAGTATATATCTTCAATCAATGGTTGTGGGGTTGGTCAAGGACTTTACTATGCCATCTGTATATATTTGTGTATACGCGCATTTATATGTTTATATAAATACATTTATACATTTGTGGATTAATGGCAGAAATTATAATCTAGTGACTAAAACTGGGTTGTTTGGTTTAGATTTTGAAGCGGTCTGCTGTTTTGCATCACAGGAGTTAATGAGACTAGAACATAATGCTTAAAACCGATTCCAAACGACTATGAACATCTACGTCTACTGTGGGATTCGATCCCACGAACTTGGTACCGAAGAGTAACGCTTTACCATTCGGTAATCGTTCAACTCAAAGTTGGATTGTAATAAAACTTGCAGTTCTGACTGAACTAACATAATTCTATTTTTATCTGCGCTGTGATGAAATAGTCATATTGAAGCTGTGATTCAGCAGTATCCTTTATGATTTTTCTTTTAATTTTGTGCCTTAATTTTTGGATTTTTCATATTTTTCAAAGCTTATAGAACTGTTTTCTGCATATTAAAAACAAAGATAATCGACTGCATGACTTTTCTTTTCACTTTCTTTACCATAATTCTTTTATTAATGGGAATGAATTGTTATAACACATAAATTCATCATTTCTCCAGTATTTAGATGTTTGAAATCTACCGTATTCTAAAAGTTCAGGATTAACTAGCCACAGCAACCATATACGTTTAGTATCAATGCTTTTCGAAGCCATTGCCCATAAAAATTATGCCTTTACTTTAAACTTTTGATGAAAGAATGCTTTTTATCGAAATACAACTACACATCTAGAACTGGATATTAACAGATTGGTTTTCCAGCTTCAAATGAAGTAGTAATTGATAGGGAAAATGAATATATTTAACCCGTGTAAAATATTGTCTCGTCTTATTTGATAGTTATGTGGTATTTTAAAAACTAAAAAAAAAACAGACAAACCCTAGTTTGTCCATAATTTATATAATCTTGGTTTTCTATCAAAATGTAGCATTTACTGATGGAGATAGTCAAACGAGTATTTTACGTATATAGCAACATCAAATAGTTGGTATTGTTGACAAATGACACTAATATACAAAGCTACAATAAAAGATTCAGTCATTTTATAAACTTATTACACGTACAAATAAGAGTGATACATGAAAGTAACCCCAAACACGCCAACTTTCCTACACACTCTACAAATTATCTATATACTCCCTTTAGTTCACATGGCACACATCAAGGCAGTAGTTGAACTAGTTACAGATATTTTGTAGAGTAATTCTACCAATGGTCTTCATTGTAGCTTTGATCTGAATTGTCCTAAAACGCATTAATATATTCTCTGGGATCTTCTAAAACGCCAAACTTCTATAGGTTTTGGTAGTGAAAGTACATAACCAAGGTCCTTAATATGCCTCTAGAGAAAGATATCACGAGTAAGTTAAATGATGTAACCTGAATCACCAAAAACGCCAAATCTAGCAATGCGAAAGTTAATCGTTCGGGTATCGACAGACTTAAATGTTCCAGTAAGGTATTATCTCGTCCTGTTGTAAGACAAGATCCGTGGGATGATCAGCCAGTTGCGAAAACAACCATAAGTGTATTAGTGCATTAGTAGTTAACATTCAGGTAACTTGCACCAATCATAGTTGCAACTTCAACAGACGAACATCTCGTATATCCTAACGCACAAACCTCTTTTCTTGCTGTACCTCATTTTGAGAGATGCTGAAAGATACTTAATTCGATCTGCCGCTTGATTTGTACAGTAAAAACTTGATGAGTTTGTAGTTATTTTCATATATCCTTACTAATGTTTGAACATGTAATACGTTTTTTAGAAAAGGAATGAATCTTTTATAGTAGCCCTGTACTACAGAAATAGATAGTAAATAACAACCATGATACTATTGTTCCAATCATGGAACAAGAGGCATAAATAGGTTAAAATCGGATCTGTTAATTCAAAATGTAGGCTAAAATACTGTTGTCACAATATATTAGATAGACATAAAAGCTAATTTCAAAAGTTTTAAGTGAATTCGATTGGAATCATTCATCTATAAGGTAAACTTAGTACAAATATATAAATAATGCAATACTATCGATGGAGCATGAGTAAAAAATTAATTAGAGGGGTGAAAAGATGATTTTTGTATTACTTACGTTTTTCTTGCTGTGGATCTAGAGCAAATAGGTTATAAAATATAAATTAAGACCTTTGGCGAGCCACACTATACGATTCCACACATTAAACCTACGTAATAATAACAGACCAGGTGGCATCTTCTTGCATTTAATTTGCATTTCTTCTACAGCGAACAATTTTACCCCATTTCCGCATACATTATTTCTCTTTATTCCAGTATTATAGACGTCAAACTCTTTAATAGAATGAAAGCGAATACCCATGAAATTCATATTAATGTTTGAAAAATTGTGAGAAAACAAGATGGATATCCACCATCAAGAGTTTTTAAACAACTTCTGCGTTGACGGTTTGTCCTTCCAGCACAAATTCTTGACGGATCATTCCGTTGCTTTTGTAAAACACTATCAAGAGTGTCTCGATCCTGAAGTTTTGAAGGCGGCTTCTTATAGGGCATGAAAAAGTTCATGAGTACCATTCCATTATTTGTCACTTACACCAACATTGCATGCCATGCATTTATGTGACTTTTTTTTCCAATTTGTAATAAAATTTCATGTTTATCTGTTGTTCCCTTTCCATTTGAGATGAGTTCTCACACAACGTTCGAATCAGATTAATCTGCATCGATCTCTTAAGCACTTTGCAATACTACTTACCACCTTCCCATTTGTCTCTGCCTACGCGTTCGTGTAACCTAATTTCAGAAACTGTAATTATGGTTCTACCATTAAAACACTACAAAAGCATAATAATGAATACGGAATAATGCATATATTCCGTATTATTTATTCTTTTTACTTAACTATATACTAATAACTATGTATAACATTTATCAACACATTATTGTTTTATTTTAACGAAATAAAACATAAATAAAAATAAAAAAAGCTCTGTAATTTGAGTACTTTTGTCTACCTCAAAAAATAAAAATTTTAAAATCTGTATTTTATTTTAACAAATCAGTGATTTAAATATATTTAGATGATAAATTATATTATTCTTAATCAACGTAATTATTCAATTTAACTTCCATAGGGAAATGATAAAAAAATGGCAAATAAAGGAATAATTCAAAAGGATAAATCTTTTAGAAATTATAGAACTATTTAACAGTCAATAATTTAAACTTTTCAAAATTGTGTGAAATACCATCGTTGTGTAAGAAAATTTTAAGATATTCATAGGTATGTGGTATTAACTTTTGCATAAACTAATATTGAAAGTCTTCTCAATTCTGATACAATAAAAAATAAAATAAACCATCTGAATAGTATAAATACAATGCGAAAAAGAAAAAACATTATGAAAATATTTTTTATACAAAATCAATTACAATAAATTTTTGTCAGATTAACATTGCTTATAAGATTAACGCTTATGGCACTACAAATGATTTTTTAGCTTATCACTAAACATACCAACATTTAATACATACCTATTTCTACCATAGCGGGGCAAATGACCGGACTTTATTTTTCTGATTATAAATGTATGAAATATGAAAATTGGAAGGGAATAGACAAATAAGCTTTATTATAATTTAACAAA
The DNA here is from genome assembly GCA_032207245.1 of Pardosa pseudoannulata. Lineage (NCBI taxonomy): Eukaryota > Metazoa > Arthropoda > Arachnida > Araneae > Lycosidae > Pardosa > Pardosa pseudoannulata. The sequence goes on along the minus strand of CM063502.1, from coordinate 80,752,347 downwards.
ATTGTATATTGTCAATTTTTATGTATTGCAAACACAAAGAATAAGAATTTTTAATTCATTTCCCATCGCATTTTTTACATAAACCTTATATGGTATGTTTAGTGTTAAATGAATATAATTTATCAATTTTTCTTAAATAAATTATTCCAGAAGATTTGGACCTAGTAGCAAAGCATTACTTCTGAAAGAGTTTATATTTGTATATTTACAGATGTGTTGTAGAACAATTTTAAATTATTTCAAGCCAGAGTTCCCAAGCAAAACGGAGTATATCTTTATATGTGGTTGCTGTAAAACTGTTCAGACGTAATTAAAATACCTCTATAGTTGTAAATACCCCCGCTCCTGCGGTTTGGTTCAAGTTAGGGAAACAGTAAGCAGGAATCATCTCTAGAACTCTTGCATTTTCTATGATTTTATTAACATCAACGACACAAAGTTATCTACAATATTTACATTTACATGGCCGGCGTACTCCACTCAGCGTCACTCGCTAGCGTCCCTCTCGCAAGTCCCCTTCTTATTCTTTTCCCTTTCTTTCCCGCTTCTCCCCCCGGCTCTTGTCTTGGTCGCGGTCACCCCCTGATTCGTCCTCCTCCGGGACAAACCAAAACAAGGAACGGTCGTCGGTGAAGCGGGGACTTTACAATAGTGTTTCATTTTTAATCCAGTAGAACATATTTGGTAAGAGCTGAAAACCAAAAAACAAAGTATTTGATCTGAAATAATTCAAGAATGTATCAAAATAAGTATTAGTGTTGTGAACTAGTTTAAGTTTCAAAAGTGTAGTAAAAGTAGATCTCACTACAGATCAGGATAGAAAGAGTTGCAAAAGAATTTATTTAATCAGATATTTTCTTTGAATAAGCATTTAATCCTAAAAGTATAAATTCTATTTAAAATAAATTTGCACATTCTGTGGAAACTACCTCTTACAAACTGCAACAGAATTATATTTTCCTTATATTAATTTTCTGCAGCAGTAAAACATTTTTTCCTAAGGCAGCTTTCAATAAATGTACTATATGTCTAGCGGTAAACCATGGCCACTCTAAAACTTAAATGTGCATTTAACTGATTACACTTATTTAAATCATAGTATTTCACTTTTGAGTCTAATTTCCTATAGCTGTATTTCATGTCTCCAGTTTCTTTAAAAGGAAAAAACAGTTGCAACTAAGTGAAACACTTTTTATAGATTCTTTAATATACATAAAAACTAAAAGAAATCGATAAGACCATCTTTACTGCTCAAATTTTCAATTATCAGCATCTCTTTGGTAAAATGTATCATGCTGTCTTAAATTTAATTCCCAAGATGAAGTTCTCTAAAACCTTCTCCACTGTAGCATGATTAAAGTATTCTTCCCAAAATTTGAAAAGTTCAATTGCATTTTCTAATTGGTTGTTGCTGTTCTTCTTGTTGCTGTTTCTGATGCCACTTGGACAAACCTAGCACGATTGAGCCATACGTTACTCGTATTAAGGCAAAGGTTTGCGCCTTTCGTTTTAATGAGCACCGTGAAGGTGAAAGAACGACTTTACTCAAATGGGTCCTAGTAATTTTGAAGCAAGGACCAAGCAGAAGACCCATAGACTTGGTATGCCACCCCAGGGGTATTTATTGAGAACTTGGGGAACATTTTGACCACGAACATATTTTACATACCCAATGAGATTGTTCCTCCTAATGAGTGTCAGTGAATCAGTCAAGAGGCATATTTTTTAAAGTACATTGTGGTGTATTACACTGAAATATTTATCAGCATGAAAGATTTTGCAGCAGAGAGTAACCATGGAAAAATTATTCTATCAGTCTAATCAAGGCATTATAGAATACAATGTAGCAATATTAATGTCTTTGAAATCGAAGGAATGTTATCCAAGCTATAAGAATCGGAATATCTTTTTCTCCAGCTATACAATATTATTTGGACTCGAAAATGATCACTGTATATTTATAAGAGAATATAAACAGTGGATAATGAGCTTGTTGCTATTTTATGATAACTGATCTCCCATTTGGTTTTTGTTATGAATGATCATGACAGTTTTCATTAATGTTATATGAAACTTTGATTAGTAAAGTTGATTATAATTCACAGCATCCTCAACATCCTCAAATAGTCATATAACAAAGCAAAACAGCTATCTTAAAAATGATTTTCGTGGGTATAGATACAAAAATTACTTTAGAATAAGATCTTAGCAAATTCACGGACTTTTTTTTCGTCGCACAAAAGCGGTATGGTCGAGAGACACGTCTCTGTCGACGGTACCGATATAAACCGGCATTTCTTCCTCTGATACTTTGCTCTGGTGTAACATGTTAACATATATATAAAACAGTGGAAGATGAAATGTTGTAGAAATTTTCAATTTTAACATTTTAATTTTACAATAGAAACACTTTTTCAGCAGCTAACAAATATTTACGTATGTATGTATTTCTGTAAGTATTTACACATCCAAAAAACAAAAAACATCAAACTCCGCCATAAATTAGATTTTTAATTGTTTTAATATGCAGTTAAAAACTAATGAGCTAATGATCTCGAATTTATATGATATTTGATGAAGTATTTAAAAGCAGAATATAAATGAATAGCAGTTAGTAAAGAACAATGAGTTCTTCAGGGCGATTTTTACTTTATTAATCCCGTGATCACTATTTCACCTGTTAATAATCATGCGATCCACCTCATTCCGGACGACACTCAGATTGCTCACCGACCGTTCTGTCAGCTGTGCAGTGTATACAGTGTGTTATTTACTGTTTTTAATGGAAGGTATTTAGTAATGCACTGTATGTTGCAAGTGTGAATGTCGTATTTTTGTGTTTTAATATTTTTGTGAGTGATAAAGAAATGGCTACTCGTCGGACAGGAACTCTTGTTGGGAGCATTAATGATACAGAAAGTTCTGTGGATGAATCATCAGTAGTTATAACTCGAAATCGACAAGCACGAACATGGACTAAATATCATGTAGCAGCATTCGTTTTGACTTTTATCAGGTGCTTATGTCTTATGGAAATTTACATGGTCTTAAATTTTGTATTGTATTAAATTATCGGCTTCTCCAATGTAAAATAATTCAATAAGACGTTAAGATAGAGGTTTAAAATTTTCAAAGTTTTTTATGCCTCTTCCCGAACATGTCTGCTTCATCATATGTTACCATTCAACATGATTATTTGTATCTTTAGGTTTTAATCAATGATCCATTCTGCTTGTAAAGTTCTTATTTTTAAGTAGTACTAATTCATTTGCTTTTGTAATTGCAGTTTATTTAATAAACATATTGAGAATTGTTTGTATTGGGTTAAAAAGAAGTCATAAGTGATTAGCAAATGCACATTCATGAAAGTAGTAACTTATCAGAACTGAGTGGTATGCTTTAATGATTTTCACAAGTGCTGAAACTGCTTAATTTCTTAAAATAATTGTTAAACTATTTGTCATCAAATTTAAGATGATCTCTGTAATAAATATGAATATCAAAGAAGTACATATTCTTATTAAGAAATATATTTATTTTACATTTGAGTTTTATAATGCTATATTTTCAACAAATTATTGATTCATTAGTTATTTGAGAGAAAATATTTTTTTCATAATTATTAATATTTAGAATGTGAAAATGCTAACTATGTTGTTAAAAAGTATAGCAAAGTGCTAAAAAAGAGTGCTTATAATTGCTCTATATATTTTATTTTAGTAGGTACCTCATACTGAAAAATAATTGAAAATGGTCAAAGTATAATTAATTTTTTTTCAGTATTAGATGTATTTTTGTTTAATAGAGGAAGAAGGTTTTATATTTTTAATGCTTCTGTGTACAGTAAAATCAGTGTGTTTCTAAAGAGTTTCTGTTTGTTAAAAATTTAAGGTGATAACATTTTTAAAATCTCCCTTTTTCCGTAATGTTTATCTCTTGGTGTGTTTACGGAAGTATATAATTATTACAAATTTTTAATGTTTACCATATGTTCTATTATAGTTTAAATAAATGCATACAAAGTTTTTATAAGATAATATGTCTAATCTTGCAACTCTAATGTATGTTGTTAAGTTCTCATTGTTCCAAAGTTGACTTGGATATCTTTGGGGGAAAACCTCACTAACTTTTCCACAAAGATAATTTCATATGATATTTTATGAAATTTTCCCAATACCCATAAAACATTCTTTTAATTTTTTGGAACTATTTACTTCTTATGCTTTAAAAGAATCTTTTTAATTAAATTAATAACCATAAAGAATTATAGTTTTACACGAATCTTTCATGTACAGTTTGTAAAACAATGGACCAAAATCAATAAAGTTTTTTTTTTTACTTTATGTAAAAACTTTATCTAAACTAAGTCAATAAAATAGTAAAATCTTTTATAGTTTTGCAACAGAAAGAAAAATATCAATGATAAATGTAATTTAATTGGTTAATTTCTGTTTAAAACTATGTTGATTCCCCTCCATATTGTACATTATTCAACTCTAAAAATTTGTGGTTACCTATTTTCAATTCTATTATCTTTTCTTACAATTCTGTTTCATAATTTAAAAGAAACAAAATATTAAATTGATCATTTTTAATAGTATGAATATCATGTCCAAATTCCTGAATGTAATGAAAACTATTGATAAAGGACTGTTGTATATATGACTTGAAATAGTATACATATATATATATATATATATATATATATATATATATATATATATATATATATATATTTAAAATTTTAAATGCTTGATAAGCTTCAGTATGTATATAAGGTGTTTGTGTTTATGTATATATATGCAGTTTTCTGAAGATATATATGTTCCTCTTTATAAAGAATTATTAGCACTAATTTATAATTGGAGAAATTATTACAGAATTTATTTGCTTATTGCTGTTGTATGAAAAATTATTACAATCATTTCAGGATAATCATTTTTACTCTTATCTTTTTGTTTTCTAGTTATGCTTTGTTTCATGCAACTCGTAAAACATTTAGTAATGTTAAAACTACTGTTGTAAATACATGGACTCCTGAGAATACCAGTTTACCAGATGTGTTTGATGATGTAAGTAATTATCTTAGTACAATTGTTTATAAACATAAAATTTATTTATTGTAAATTATATTCATCATATTGTGTATATATCATATTATCTTAGTTTTAAACTGAAAAATTTTGTTTTATATTAATAGTAGTCCTTCTGAATATAATATACAGATTCTTTTATTTGTAGAATTGAATGTTTGTATTTATTTATACTATTTCATAGCTATGACATTTAAATATATTCTTGAATTTTTAGATTTAATGTGCAGCATGAGTTTTAACTTGGTTTCTAGATTAATTAAATAAGCCTTAAGTTTTTGATTTTCACTGTTTTTTATTTCAATAATTTTAACAGCTATTAACAACTAATTATTCTTATCAGTATAGTTGGTTTCATTTAAATGCATAGAAAGTAGAATTATTTTTAGTTTGTTTTGTTTCATATACTAACCTTTCCTATTACTATAGAACTTTCTTTGCTCAAATATTCAATTATATTAGTATATTTAAATTATATTACTTTGGCAATATGTCATAATTGTTTGATAAATATTTTTTTCTCATTGTTACACACATATAGCCCTCTAAAAGTAGACAAGCTCCATTTGAAATCTGGTTGACATTAACAGCGTTTGATAATGTGCAATAGGCTGTCTACCCTAAGAGATATAAGGCATTTAGAATGCTAGCTATTTTTCTCAAATTTGATCACCCTCATGAGGGGGAAATTTTTGCCCCTGATTCTGTATCTCTCTTATGCTTATAAATCACCCAGTGAAAGGACATCTGAACCTACAGATTTATCCTGTACATTTGCTAGGTATCCAGGGAGATATGGAGGGCTCTTGTTAGCCTCAAACTCAGTAACACAGAATTCTAATCTTCTCAAGAAATCATAATTTTTGAAGATATAGTCAAAAGTCATATCTTAAAAGTACTGGCATGATATTTGCATGCTAATATAGTTTGATAGATATGTTTCATGGGGCTATCCCTATAGTTATGATGTATTTGTAACTATCGAGATTGAATCAGATTTTAAAGCACTAGAAATACTAGAGAGCTTAATGACCACATGGTCCTGATAAGTACATGAATGATAGTCTTAAAGTTTTCAACCCACCAAAATCTACAATATTACCGTTCTTTCCTTTAAAATACTTTTCAAGACTATCAATTCAAGTAGTTCAGCATGGAAACTCCTGTTAGTTTTGTTTTCTTATAGGGAATGTATATGTTTTGTTTACTACATATGATCCAAATTGCCAATGCTGATGTAATATTTTTGTTAATCTTAGTAACTTTGAGATTCTGTCCTACTTTTTCTCTTCTATTATTTCATGATATTTTTTTAAAAATTTTACTGTAGATGACAGGAAAATATAGTTCTTTTAATTTACAGGAATTCTCCAAAAATGCACCCTATCCCATCCCCATTAAACCTGCTATACATATATTTATTTATATATATAGTAAAATGTGTTATATAACAATATTGTCAAGATCTAGAAAAATTGTTATGAAACAGTTCGATCTTTTGTGAACTTAATGTACCTAGTACACGTATAATATTTTGTATTATTTTTAAATATCTAATTTCACTTTATTTAAATAATTTGAAATATAAATCTAATGTAGTTACTAACTTCTTTGTTATTTTGTATTCAGTAAATAAAGAATTTTGTGGGACTAAGGAAAATATCATAATAGATAGTATTTTTATACATAAATTACACTCTGTATCCAAGGTCATTCATAATAAATTATCCAATTTCAAAATTTTATATTTTCAAAATAAATGACATAGAATAAGTAATATATGAATTGAAAAGTAAACTATATAAATTGTTATGAACAATAGATGTGCTTATGAGTATTTATGAAGTTCTTTCACAAAAGCTGTTATAGCAGTTTTGTAGCAACAAAAGTCATAATGGCTTTCATGAAGAAGAAAGCTTTCTGTATGTTGTAATTTGCACAATAAGTAATTATTTCACATCTCTCTAACTTCATTTTTTCATAAGATTGGGCACCTTCTTACTAGGTTTCAGAGGTTTGTCATTTCCTTTGCATTGATTTGCTGCAGTAGACTAGATGACTTGATGTGATATAGGTGGCCACCTAGGTCACCTGATATGACTATGTGATATCTCTTCCTTTGGTTTGTAGATGATAAAGTGTGCATGTCAACATTACCCACAAATTTATTTAAACTTAAACAATATATTTCCCTTGTAGTACAATCAATTTCCAGGGACACTTTAGAACATGTTTTGCCTGAATTTACATACCATTTTGACATCATTGGTGACTAAAGGAAGTTACTTTGAATACTTGAAAATAAAATTTCCTTATGTGTCTTTTGTATTTCTATATTACTTATCACTCTATTTGTGAAAATATAGCATTTTGGAATTAAATATTTCCTTTTTAATAACCTAGCATAATATATTGAATTCTATTATACTTGAGATCTAATTTGACTTTATTTAAATAAGGTATAAATATTTATAGCACAAAACTAATATTTTGGTTACTTTGCGTTCAGTAAATAAGTAATTTCATGAGATCAAAGATAATATAGACAATATTGCTATAGGTTTTACTAAGTTTGTGTGTATATTTTATATACACACATGTACACAGTAGAGTCAGTGTGTTACGAACTTTTCATTTAGAAAAAAGTACTAAATAATGAATACTTTCAAGGAACAGGAAATAAAATTCATATTTAACAAACTTGGTTCCTATATAGAGATTTTTTTTTCTACCAGAGATCACTATTAGAAACTTTTTGGGAAAACTTGCCTCCTCTCTCACCATGCAATTCATCTATTATATACATAATAAATATATTCATTTTATAAAACTATCTAATTTATAGAGATTCTCTATTATTGGAAAAATGATGTTGTATAATGCTCTAAAGCATTTTCTGTAAGTCATAAGATTTTACAAGGAATTCTATTTAACAAATTTTGTCATAGCAAACCTTTTTGGAGGAGAGCCTTTGTTACTTGGAAACTTCACTGTGTTTATATGTTATAAGCAAAATAAAGTGCAGATATTCTCTATAATGTCTGATGTTTTTTAAATAAAGTATGAAGCAACCAAAATATTATATACTTTGAATAGGCATTATATAAAATGATAAATACTTTTCAGGCAAAGTATTAAATTTCTATAAGAACAAGATGTGCTATTTAGCAAAGTTCTAAAAAGTAGATGGAACTTGTATTCTATAACAAGGTTGTAACCAGAAATTACTGTAATGTATATTTTATCCAATGAAATGTCATTCCTCTAATTAATACCCTGTCTGAAAAAAAGCATTTTTCATTCTATATAATGCCTAGATATTATTCAATGTTATAAATATTAAATAATATATAATATTTTGCATATTTTATATGTTGCCTAAGTAATCTATTGAAAATTAGATACTGATCATACTAGTAAGATATCTATAATGAGCATTGTTAATTATTAAAATTGTATGCTATTTCTGTTACAACTAGTATATTTCAATTTAGTTTATAAGACTCACTATATTTGTTAATACTAAATATTACTTAGAAATGTAAGAGATAAAAATAACTGAATTTTAAGTCTAGTTATATTTTTGCTTCTTCCACAATGGGTAAAATAAAATATTTCACATATATTTGTTTAAAATTGACTGTTCTATATATATATTTTTAATTGTAGAATTGGAATGGTCATCATTTATTTGAAAGTGATTCAGATGCATCATTTTTTCTTGGTGTGCTGGATACTGTATTTATGACTGCATATGCTGTAGTAAGTGTGTTAACTTTTTTGTTGTTGTTAAAATTTATATTAGAAATTATGATTTCAGTGATAATAAACCCTTAACAAACATTACCTATTTCTTAATGAATAGTTGTATCCTACCAATAGTTCTACTAAATTTGCCTCTTTTGAAAAATATTTTAAGTATAAGGAAAATCTTTTAATTTTATAAATATAGTGTATAACTGGGGCATGTATTGATATGTCATGAAATATCAATATAACATGCTACATCATAATATTGATTTCCAAATTTTCAGTTTGACAATGTACCACAATGTGGAATAAATGCTAATTTAGCTAAATCAATTTAAACTTCTCCATCAAATCTCCATTGTGAAATCATCTGTCTGATTTCTCAGAAGTAACTGCACTTGTGCTATGGGACATAGAAATAAACATTGTCTCTTCAATTTCTGGCTTTCATATAAGGAGGTAACAATGCATGTGTTTGTACATCTTTGGTATACTAACTTCATGTTTTCATTGTTTAGATTTCATTAGAGATTATAAGTGCATGTCTTGTATAACTGATTACTGATTTATCTACATTGTCAAACATTTTTTCAACTTTGAGCATGTACAAATATATGAAAATTTTATTAATAAGGCAGAATTTTTTAAAATTTACCTTAATTACTAAACATAAAGCTTCATTACTGCTCCAAAATGCAGAGCTACTTGTATTTTTGGTATCAAAATTACATTCAAGTAATTTTCTTCAATGTTATTAAAGTGCAGATAGAAAAAAATTTAAATGTTTAACTTGTTTATATATTTTCCTTCTTTTAACACTACATGATAATTTTAAATTCTCTTATAAAATATTAATTTCTTCATATCTGGCATCAGAGCTTTTTACAAGCCTAGGCCTCCATGTATTAATTTCTATTGAAGTAAAATACTTCTGAAAAACAATTTTCTAAAATTTTTTTTTTTTTCAGGCATACTGTATGATGTTGTAATAAAGCTTAAAACTAGCTAAATTTATCAAAACATAATTTCTTATATCAGTATATTGTTAAATCATGGTATAAAGCTAGTTACATATCACAGTGTAAGATTTTCTACATCCTCCAGTCCTAATATAGTGTTTGCAGTTTCAGAAGTATGAATTTGTGTTTTAAAAGCAGCATACTCATTGAATTTGTAAATTTAGTATTACAGTGTTTTAGATCAATAATTGGTAAACTTTTTTAAACATGGGCGAGAAACAAAAGAAAAAAATTTTACAAGTCAATGTAATTAATTATAAACTTTAATGAAGACCAAAATTCAAGCAAAGATACACTGCACAAACTGAAGTTAAATGCTCATATATGTAAATCTCTTTGGAGATCTAATACTTTGAATATGGTCAAAATGTTTTTTTTTTCTTTTACATGCATGTAAATTTTTAAAATCTGTATCTTCAATATTTATAAAGTGTTTGTTAAAAGTTATTTACATATAAAATTTTATTTAGGGGCATTTTTAAACAAATGAAAATTTTTTGACACTCTCTCCAAGTTTGTTTTTATGACTCTCTCTCCATGTTTGTTTTTATGACTCTCTCTCCATGTTTGTTTTTATGACTCTCTCTCCATGTTCATTTTTTCTCAAATTCCATGCTTTAAAAATGCTAAGGCTTTTTATATTATTTAACTGTCTGCGTACAGTGCCAGTAATTTTAGTTGGGTATCATTTTTTTACCCCGACTACAGATCATGTGAAAATCGCAGACAAAGAATTTTTTCCCCTTATTTCAATACTGATCCCGCTATTTCCATGTGTAGGTTAAAAAACATCTTTTCAAGCTTATTTTCTTTTATTTTTCTGTTTTATTATAAAATATCTGTAACATTTTTCAAGACAAAATGTTTAAAAATTATATTAATCTGAAAATAAAAATATTGCATGAATTTTTTAACTTATAAACTGGGTGTTCTATTATATATTTTTTGAAAACATAAACATTGTTTACATATATAGGTAACTTTCTGTTAGGTAAACTTTCTGTTAGAAATGTATCATTAGGTATCAGAATTATAGAACTTGATTTTGACAAAGACTTATTTAGCTAAAAGTTTTGGATCTGAGGAAACTGTAGTTGGTCGAACTGTTGTGGTTTTCAGATAAACCTGTTAATGATAATATTAAATACTTCTTTCAAATCTTGTTTTTATTTTTTTTCTTATTTAAATATAAAAGCTAAATATATATTAAAAATTGAATGCATATTTATTTTGTGTGCAGATTTTTTGAATATGCAAAAATTTAAAAATCAATTTCTGTATGAATTTTTAACAATATATTTTATGTACTACTATATTGTATATATGCAAAAACTATTCAATTTTCTTTGAAAATGTTTTTCAGAGAACAAGATATGCAATGAATAAAACATGACCTTAGATGAAATCTTGAAATTTAAAACTTCTATACAGTTGTTTTAAATATGTGGCAGACCACTTAGAACTGCTGAGTTACAGGCTGCATATGACCTGTTGCCTGTATTTTGCTCATGATTGTTTTAGATCTGGAAACCATATCTCTGTACTCTGAAATTTAATACATTCAACTGGCATGGTCTTTTAGTTTGAAGAATAGCATGAATTAGACTAAATTCAAATTTTTTATGGATTAGTGAAATTTTTTTGGAATTTCAAGATCTTTATTTTATATATTGTCCTTAGTTATCATAGTATCTAGCATTTATTTTGTCTTTAGTTACTTTATTTGTACTTTTTTAATTAGATTTTCCAACAACTATATTCTTATTATCAGCATTAGATTAATTGGTATTTTGACATTGAAGTCAAGTCTAATTAATTATAAAAAATATACTAATTAATGTAATAAAGATTCAACGTAAATGTTAAATTTTAAACTCTCTATTTTTCCACATTTTACAACTAAAAATTGAGATTGTTTTAATTATAGGTATTTGAATTGAAAGAAATAAAAAAAAAATATAGTAATTACACTCTCTAAATACATATGAGGAAGAATATTGTTTATATTTGCATAATAAATAGATGAGCACATATACAGTGTTATTTATAATTCTGCATATAGTTATGTGCAAGCAGCTACAAAAGGAAAAAGGTCTACTTCTCTGATATGAATAAATTTCAATAACAGGGCCTAAAACTTTTAAATATAGTCAAATTATTTTAACAAATCTTTCACATGGATTAATACTTATACTTAATTTAAAAAGCATGTTATAATAAATACAAAACCATTTATCATTTTTGCAGTTCTTATTCTGGATATTTCTCTTAGTTTTGTTAACAGCTTGAAACTTTAAATCAAAATTGTTTCCAAATTAGTATTATATTTCTGAGTTTCAAATGTACAAAGTTTAATTTTATTGATTATTATGCTTAAGTTGGCTAACATATTTCTAATTTTGGTCAGTAAAATCAGTATTTTTTGAACCCTTTGACCAGTTTTCACGCCTGTTGCTGTCATAAAGTTGATTTTATAATGTTATAATAGGTCACAGTAAAAAATTCACAATCTTTAATTTTGCAAGCATTACAGATCATGAACAATACAATTAAAAGTATACTTCTTCTCTTATATTTCAATACTAAATATAATGTAAAATTTTAATTAAAAGTAATTTTATCTAGGTTTTTTTTATCTTTTCTATAATTAGAATTTTCTTCTTTATTTCAGGGTTTATTTATAAGTGGTGCTATCGGTGATCGGTTAAATCTAAAATATGTCCTTGCCTTTGGAATGTGTTCATCATCATTATCTGTAAGTGAATTTTAATAACATGAAATTGAATTTATTTGATAATTGATTATTGATATTTGTACGTTATATTTACGAAAAAGCATAATTTGAAAATTACATGTAGTTTCATTATTTATTAGTACTTTAAATGCTATTTTTGTTTTTTACTATAATTTTCAAAACTGTATTTATTTAATTTTTTATTAAATTAAAATTTATCTATTCAAATGTTTTAAATGTACATCAGTGTTTTTAAAAATAATTGTCCTTATATGAATAAATTCAAGGTATATTGTTCATTATATAAATATATTTGAAGGTTAAATAACTTTTTAATTACAGGAAAAATAAAAACGTGGTAGATCTAAAGATATCTTTTTAGTAAAAAATATTACTAGTAGGAAAAGATGTTAATTTATTGATAAAAAAAATATTGATATCTAAGGATTACATTCAGAAAAAAGAGCATACTTATATTTAAAAATAGTTATGTAATTTCATAATGTATTCCTTCTTACCCTTATATAATACATTAATACTCTTTAAAAATTAATTTACTGGTGTAATTTTCTTACATTTTTAATTTTATTTACTTTCTGATTAATTTGTCATTTGTTGGTAGATATGTTTAAAGATAGCATGAGTATTTTTAAAAATTACTGTCATTACATGAATAAATTCTCAGTATACTGTATTTGTCAATATATGGATACATTTCAGTGTAATGCAAAATTGTAGAGTTTTTAAAAATTCAGGACAAACAATTGAAGGCTGTTTAATTACATCCTTTTCTGTAGGAGTGACGTTAAATGTGGTCAGACATAAATGGCTTAATCAATCAGAAGGATTAACTGGAATTTTCTTTACATATGTTTTTTCTCTACATTGTTTCATGAGCTTTATTTTTTTTTAATTTTGCATAGTCTTTTATTTTAATACCAAAGAAGTTCCTTTAAGTAACTTTTAAAGAAGTTTCATTTTAATATTGATGTGTATAATTAATTCCTTTATTGAAAGTAAAAATTAGCTAAAATATATCATTATAACCATGCAGATCTTCAGTCTCATTAGTTTTCAAGCTGAGTAAAATATAAGTGCTTGTATTTTATTATAGTTTAGTTTCTATTTATATGACAAAAAGCAGGATGCTTGTTAAGAATGAATTTGTTCTCCAGGTATTCATGTTTGGTGTAGTGAGTGAGTGGATTCACCTATATAGTAAAGCATGGTATGTAATGTTTTGGGCCTTGACAGGTTTACTTCAATCAACAGGATGGCCAACTGTTGTTGCAGTTATGGGAAAATGGTTTGGACAATCAAGGTTTGCTCAGAATTCATATTTATTTTTACTTTTTTATTTTTAAGTTATAATATTTATTTTTAAAATATTAGTTCTATATTCATATTTTATTTTTATATATTATTTATGCTCTTAAAATTAATATTTTTTTTCTTACCAAAGTATGAAATATTTGATAGGGATTCTTCTGTTTTGTGAAGTTTTACCTTCCAAATCAGTTCTATAGGTTTTAGAGACTTGATTATCAATTTAAAAGGAAATGTCCATTTAAACACTAAACCTTATTAAGCTCTGTTGGCGAAGGCATCAACTCATAACTAGATGGTCGTGAGTTTAAATGGGCTAAATACCCTCATATTTACAAAAAGAAAAATAAAAATGTCAGAAAATCAACTGCTATGTCACAATTAAATTAACAGATGGATTTTACAGATAGCTTTCATCCAAGTTTTAGTTAAATCAAAATTCTTGGTAAGAACGGCATCTTTTTTTATTTTTTTTATTTTCCGTATATTTACCGTGCATAAGCTGAGAATTTGAGGGCTTTTTAAAGACATAAAGGGTAGGTAGTCGGCTTATATACGGGTCCATGGAACAGATGTAATACATGTGTTTTTTTGGCAACGTTTTTTTTGCCATTGACGGTAAAAAGTCACCAAATCGGCAAAAATTAACGAAACCGTAAGAAAAAAGTATTTAAAAAATGAATGCGAGGTGAAAAGTAAATAAATCTTGTAAAAATTTTGAAATAAGGAAACATAATTGAAAAATAAATCAAAATATCTGTGTTATAATCGCACCAAAACAACACTACTGTAATTGTGGCAGATCGGCTAATCATCTAATAAACACAATGCATAAAGTTTTTATTATTGGGGTAATGTTCTCCAAATTCAGATGGTACCTTTGAAGATGACAAGCTAAGCCTGGGGGGACTTCTGCTGAGTCCCTGCTTCCAAATCACAAAGGCCCACTTTGAGCTAAAAGTTGTCCATTTGTTCTATAGGTACTCTTCAAAATGAAAGTTATAACCCTTCACCTTAAATAAGGTAGCTTCCAGCTCATAGGCAACAACAAATACTTTCCAAACAAAAAACACATTATAGAAAATTAAAACCCTAATGCTCAGGGGATATGTTTAATCTATGTTTTTTCCAAAGCTTGTATATATGTCTGTGTAGTACATTCTTTTGATAAATTACAAGCATTTATTTATTTATATATTTATTTTTTAAATTTGTGATTTCATTTTTTATTCACAATTCTTCAAACCAATCTTTAAACCGATAACCATATGATTGTTTTTAAACAAGAATAGTGAATTTATTAAACCACTGTCATTTTTCTGTTATGCAATAATTCTTTGTAGATAAAGATACTATTTTATTATTAATGTATTTTTTTAGCCGTGGGTTTGTGATGGGAGTGTGGGGAGCATGCCCTTCAGTAGGAAATATTGTAAGCTTATATCTAGTTTCCCTTGTGTTACGTTTTGGCTATCAGGTGAGATACTATTTTTATCAGATGAGTTTATTATCAAGACATTTACGAATAAGTTTTATATTTAATTAATGTAAATACTTATTTAGTTTAGCTATTTATCTGTTCTATAATAAATTATGTAGAATTATTTTTAACAAGTTGATTTAATTTGTTTTTTATGGCTTAGTTTATGGAAATATCTTATGATTTTTTAAAAATATTTTAGTATTCTTTTCTGGTAACATCATGTATTACTTTTGCTGGTGGACTGATGATTCTGTTTGGTTTAATATCCTCACCCCATGTTGTTGGTAAATATTAGTATTGTCTCATGATTCAAATTCTTAAGTATTATCAATTTTGTACCCCTTTTTAATAAAAATTTAAAGATATGTCTTGCTATATTATATACTGAGATTAGTGGTATAGTACTTTTTCTTCAGGAGCAAACAGATATAAAGATTTGTTATGATAGTTTGTAGCTAACTAATTTCACACTAATAAAAATAGATTCTACTGGCTATTCCATTGCAGATCCATCAAGTAGACTTAAATTAGCTTTGTTATATGCACAATTTTCAGCATTGTCTTTGCTAGTAATGGGAGATTATGATAATTAGTATTAAATTGCAAAGTGAGGCTTTTTTTCCTCAATCATATTCTATATAGAAGTATAATTAATAGATATTTCCTGAGTTCATATAAGCTTAGAATTCTTAAGTAAAGCAATATTTTGAAGTCATTGTATGTTACAAATTGTATACACAAAATGACACAAGTGCAAGTTGAAAATCTCAGAGAAAGGAAATATTAATGGTATAAACTTTCAAAATTATTTAAGGTTAGTCCTGTATCTGTCTATTGAGTAATAAATATTGCTAACAAATATTCCATATATTTTATTATGTACTAAGGATAAAGCTTTAATTTGATAAAAAATATTTTGAGTAAACTGCTTTATAACCATTGTAGCATCTGTAATATATATCGTTTGTCACAAAACTTTTATGTGCATAAGTGCAAATATGTTATCTAAAAATAATAATAGTTTGGTAAAACTTTTAATACCTTAATTATTATTATTATTTTAGGTCTTCCTGCTGTTGATGATAGAAGTAGTAATAACCCACCAGAAGAAGATCAAGAGCCTTTATTGAAACCAGAAGTAAACAGAAGTTCTGACACTAGTTTTTCTGAAAGACCTACAGCAATAGGATTATGTCATGCATGCTGTTTACCTGGAGTAATTGCTGTAAGTTTTAGTATGATTTGTTTTAATTAAAAGTATGATTTCAAATATTTAGCTGTTATATATCCCATATAAACATATACTTAAATAATAAAAATTTAGAATATATATTTATGTAGCTTGTTGCTTTATTTTCCTCCTACTTATCAATAGAAGTATTGAGAAAAATTACAATATATAGATAACATCTCAAAATAGATAAACAAGTTAGACTGTATACTCATTTGTACTTGTTCTTTTATGATGTTTGGTGTATATTTGACTTGTAACTTAAAGCCATATAAGATATATATTACTCTCATAAATATTCTTAATGCAGTAGGCAGTCAAATCATACAGTAGCTAATACTACCTAGTCTCTGCATTCATTTTTATTTAATTTTAGTGCTAAAATAAAGTAAAATTAATAAAGGAGTATTTTACATGTATCAAAATCTGTTCATGTCTTTTTGTATGAATATAACCTCAATTCCTCAAAAGCAGCTTAAATTTTTGGGTTCAGGTAAATATTCACTAACTCAAAAAAAAAATCTGAGTAATTCATTTCATATTTCATCTTAAAGCTATGATTAATGGAGGAATTGGTTAAAACCCATCCAAAATGCTAGCCGCCTTTTTTTTTTTTAACGAAAATTTTATAATTTCTTTTAAATGTACAAACAATTGATAGCATTAATTGTTCTGTCGTCATTACTGAATTATTTAAAAGTTAATTTTGTTTTTTAAAAGTTAAAAGTTAAATCTGATTGAGAGTTTGAGGTCAATATAAACATCCCCTAGTTAGGAAATTCTGAAGATTTTATTTCAATGAGTTTAACTTTTTAGGATCATAATTAAAGGCGGTATTAATTAAAAACAAACTAAAATATTAATTTTTGTGCATTCTTTTTTTTGGCACAAATGATTGATTTCATGTTCTGAATGAAAATGAAAAATGTCATAAAATCAACTGCTATGTCACAATTAAATTAACAGATGGATTTTACAGATAGCTTTCATCCAAGTTTTAGTTAAATCAAAATTCTTGGTAAGAACGGCATCTTTTTTTATTTTTTTTATTTTCCGTATATTTACCGTGTATAAACCGAGAATTTGAGGGCTTTTTAAAGACTAAAGAGTAGGTAGTTGGCTTATATACGGGTCCATGGAATAGATGTAATACATGTGTTTTTTGGCGACGTTTTTTTGCCATTTGCCAAAGACACCAAATCAGCAAAAATTAACAAAACCGTAAGAAAAAAAGTATTCAAAAAATGCATAACGGTGAAAAGTAAATAAATCTCGTAAAAATTTTGAAATAAGTAAACATAATTGAAAAATAAATCAAAATATCTGTGTTATATTCGCACCAAAACAACACTACTGTAATGGTGGTGGATCGGCTAATCGTCTAATAAACACAGTTGTATGTAACCCGGAAGCAGTCGATAAATTGCCAAATATAGCACTTTTTTTTTCTAAACTTATACTTAAATTTAACACATTATTTGTGGGTGCATTTCGCAGTAGAATTGTACCGGGAGTGGGTGTTTTGCGCATAAAATTAGTTTAGTTATTCAGTTAAATCTCAATAGATCAAAAATTAATTTTTTAACCAACTTTTCGTATTTTATATTGAAATATATAAGCAAATATATAGAAATGTATAAATAACAACCATAAGATTTTTGTAAATAGAAAATATATTTTTAGTGGATAAATTTATAATAGTATCGTAAATATGAAAAATCAAACAGAAATAGTAGTATAAGGTTTTAATTTTTTCGAATTATGTTGTATATAAACATTTTTACATTATAAAAACTGAAAAGAGCAATCATAAAGCTAATAATGCTTTACAGTGGGGTAACTTTCAAAGTATTTTCCTCTATGAAGAGGTACACGGCAAAACCCGTACTAGTACGTGACCTGCGCTGAAATATCAATCATCAGAAAACGTACTAGTGCGGGTCTCGCATATAATGTATTAAGAAAAAGTTATTTTTATATAGGGTTGCCAGAATTGAAACTTGTCGTTAGCGTCTAAGTAAAAATACTATTGGTCGCATGGTCTAGCGGCATGATATCAAACCTGTTCTCTGCTGCAGTAATCTATCTAAATTGTGAAATTAACTAAGACGCATGAAGTTAATTAAAATTTAAAATATAAGTTGTTTTTTCTCGCTGCTTTTGAAACGTGTTAAGACATGTCCTTGTATTTATCTTGAAGTGCGACCGATCCTCCACTTCCGAGGTATTTTTGGTTTGGTTTTTGGATTTGGAGCGCTACGGTCTACTTTTTGCAGCACGAGGGCTAATGAGACCGGGACCTACTGCTTAAAGCCAATTCTGAACGGCTACGAACATCCATGCCATAGTGGGACTCGAACCTACGAACTCCGGTTCCAAAGGCCAGCACCTTAACCATTCGACCATCGTTCAGCTCGAGGTATTTAAACAGGATGGACGAAAAAAGTTTGAGAAGTGTTAGTCTAACGTTTTAAATTTAAAGCAACTTGGATTGGAAAATATTTCTCCCTCTTTACCTGCTTGGCGATATTTTTTCTCTTCTTGGCGACGTTCTAGAAATTTTTTTTTTCTTCACTTCGGCTTACATGCGGGTTTTGAACTTTGGGTAAATTTTTGGAGGAAAATCGTACCCTTGGCTTATATTCGAAAATATACGGTACTTAATTTTGAGAGCAAACTAAAAATATGGGAAGTTCTTATTGTAAAACTTTATATAGAAGAATTCTATCCTTTTGTGTTAAGTGAAGGATGATATTCATTGAACTCTCCATCATAAATTTTGTATAAAATCAATAAACTGTGGCTTAGTATAATATTATGGTAAAGAATCCAGTGCATAACTGAGTAAACATGTGATGCAAAATCTGTTCCTGTGAGATGAATTCACTTGTAACAAATGTCAGCAATTTTGGTGGGCCACTTGAAATGCATTCATAGTTATGTAGAATATGTCAAAATTATTACATTTTTGACTTTATCTGTAATTTTAATATATCTGGAGGGGTTAATAAAAAGGAGAAAATGCCAGACATTTGGGAAATTAATGGGTTAATTTGGTTTATTAGTAAAATAGCTCATCAAAGTGAATTGTGATATAGAATTACAAAATGTTTGGTTCTACAATGGAAAAGAAAGTTTTGTACATGAAATAAATAAGGTCAATAGTTCTATAACTGATATTTATGATACTTTGAGTAAAAAAAGAAAATATTAAGGAATGTAAAAATAGACTTAATCTTGTGCAAATACGTAAATTTTTAAGCTTCTAACTAAAAAGTATTTGTCACTAAATAAAATAACACAACAGGCTAGTCAACAAATGTCTCATTTAACTGTGGAATAACATTTATATGTTATCTCACTGTTAAATGAGATTCATTCTTATATTATTATAAGAATGCATTTGTAATTAAGTGTCCCATGGCAAAATTTAACTGTCTTATAGTCTGACTGTTTGCTTACTGTAGAACTTTAGGTTTCATGCATTTTAACTAAATTCCTAAAATTAACATAACTATTCAATTTCAAACCTCCTATAAGTTAGATGAAGCATACATTGACTTCTTTGGGTTCTATTTTAGGAATCAACTTGCTCTTTTTTGTTGCAGATTAGAAAATTTTCTCATTGGTACCAGCTTCTTTTATGTGATAGCATCGTTTTTATAGCTTGATTCATTTTGTATTCTGAAATATTCTTTTTTATATAAAGTATAAAAAACATCAGTTTCAGAACTTCTGAAAATTTTTTTCTTTCAGAGACAGACTTCTCTTTTCCATTGTAAAACTAAACTTTTTGCTCTTCTACTTCGGACAATTTGCTTAAAAAAAAAAATATGTGTATGAAGCAAAAAATCTTATTCATTTTCTAATGATTACTATTTTTTCAATTTTGTTAACCTTTTCAGATATGTTAGGATGTAGTTAACTTCAAAACTTAACATAAAAATCACTGAATTACTCAAATAATAACAAAGTTATTCTCTGTTATTAGGACTAACTCCAATTTAATTAGATCTTAATAATTATAATAATTATCGTAATAATTAGATCTCTGTTGTTTTAAATAACTTTAATCCACATTTTACTTCAAAAAATATTGCATCTTTTATCAACCATTTACAGTTTTATATATTTCATACAACAATACTGAAAAATCTTTTAGTTGCCATACCAATAACAACAAAATAAAATATTAGCTGTTCCTTTAAAGCTCTGTATAAGTTTAAGACAAATGTAACAACATGATTTCAGAAAATAGTATAAACAAAAAAGATATTCAACTTATTTGTCTTTTCTTATCTAAATCATTTTACATGTCTTTTTTAAAATTTACTTTGTTTTTTCTTTCTTTCTTTTTTTCTTATGTGTCAAAATTTTGAGGGATATTGTAATTTTGTAATATATGTTGTATTTCTAACCTTGATTAGTACATAAATTTTATAAACTACTGAATAAAGACATAAAAAAGCAAGGTTTAGCAAGTTATTTTATTTTTATATCAGCATTTAACACTTATATGTATAAAGTATATTGCATTTATCATACATAATAATAATTATTTTGCTGCTTTTAAATTTTCAAACTTTCTAAGTAATGTGTAAAGAAAACTACAAAGGAAAAAAAACTATTCCATTTATGAGAGTTATAAAACTATAATGCAGATTTGGGTGTGATTCAAAATAGGGTTTATAGGATGCTGTATAAAATTGTTTTTTTTTTTTCTTAATTTGGAATTATGCAAAAGGACTTTATTTTTGTTGCCCTTTCCTCCTTCGTACATAATTCTTTTTGCACATGTTTATAGTAGTATGTCAAAGTTATGTAATAATAAATTACAATTTAATTTATACATTATCTGTTTACTCCAAATAGAGTATTATGTGTTTCCATTTAATTATTAGTTTAATCTTTATTTTAGTGGGATATTAATGGATAAACAGCTTCATTGTATAAATCTTTAATTTTTGTTTAAATTTTATATTGCTCATTTACATTGCAAGATACATAAACAGTAAAATTTGAAAGTGCAATAAATGTGATCAGAATGTATCCATTAATAATACTGCATCAGTGGATGCATCACTCAAAAATTATTTAGAATCAAACCTATACAGAATTGAATCAGTAAATCTGTATTACTATGATGACATATCAATAGGTGCTTTTTTTTTCTTTTTTTTTTTATACTCTGCCAGCTGAGTATGAACCCTACTAATAGAATACATGTTAACCTTATATTAAATCTGCAAACAATCTCTGTTTAACCCCTTGAAATACAATGACATCAGGGAGACTTGAGTCATCTCATGTGCCAAAGTAGACTTTGACAATAGCTGCCTACGGCAGACATTGTGCAACGTTATATTAAATCAAAATTTTTTACTGTTTCTTAAATATTGTACTCTAGCATCATATATAAACCTCATTAAATGTTACATAGCAATGGAAGTTTCAAAATGAAACATTCTCTTACTCGCACAAAATTGTTCAGATGAGCCAGAATTAAATAGCATTTTTTGGACACATCAGATTCCATTTTACTTGTATGTCAAAGGATTAATCTCTTTTCCAAAAATTAATCACTTTTCCTCTTTTCTTTTTATAAAATTTGTCTATTCCAAAATAATTTAAGAATGTATCTTTATTGAAATAAAACTTGGTGTTTTGAAGTAATGTATATTTGTATTTCAGTACTCTTTTGCGTATGCCTGTTTAAAGTTCGTGAATTATTCATTTTTCTTCTGGCTCCCATTTTATTTACATTCAGCATATGGATGGACTGAAGAGATAGCTGACAAGCTATCTATCTGGTACGATGTAGGAGGAATTATAGGTAATGTTGCTGAATATTTTCAGATTACCAGTACTTACCAATCCATGATTAGGAAGATTTAACTGTATCTAATTTGGTGTTGCTGTAGGCAAGAAAATTTTTGCATAAATCAATGTATATCAATAGGGCTTTATATTTTGAAGTCTAAATTCCTGCAAATAGATAATCTAATTCAAATTAATAAAGTCAAAAGAATGTGAATGAATTTAAATAAGACATTAAACAAGATATATTTTAGGCAAATGTACATGTGATTATATTGTGTGTGTGTGTATATATATATATATATATATATATATATATATATATATATATATATATATATATATATATATATATATATATATATATATATATATGATTAATTAAAGAATCATGTATCATTTTTAAAAAAATTATAATGTTTCCTAAGCAAACTGCCTACCACAATCACTGTTATCATCATGTGTCATTTTTATCTATATGTACAAGGTAAAAAAGTAAATTAAAAACTTTAGTTTTAATTTTTAGAAAGATCATTTAAAAATAATTTTCTAACTGATCATTATTTGTGTCATTTCATAAATGAGTAATTTTAGTTTGAATTTGGAGAGCCATTTAATTTTAAAGACTATAAGCATCCATCTTTAAGTTTTCATGTTTGAGTCATTCAAGGTCATTCACTGTACATTTCTGAAATTCAATTAAACATTTCTCCAATTTTTGAAATAGTTTTATTCCATTAAACAATATTCTTATTTTAAAAGAAGAGATTTTTAGCAGTGACACACATGAAGCAAACAGCTGTTTTTTACCAATTTTGTTGAAAAGTATGTTTTAAAAATCAATAACTAATATTGATCAAGATAAAGTTAGCTTTTTTTAAAATGTGTTTTTATTCATTCTAAAGTGATGCATTTTAAAGTCATTGTAAAGTGATGTTTTTTATGTTAATAATTGTCAGCATTAAAATAACTTTGGGTACTTTTTTAGACTAATGTGCATTTATATGTTTATATAGTAGTTAATTGATGATTTACTTTGATTATAGTATAAAAGGGACTTTCATATGATCTTGATAGTCAGCTAAAGCTAATTTCTAATTATATATGCTTAAAATACAAGGCACTTTCTTGCTGTTTTTATCAACCATAGTATAAGGAAAAAAGTAAATATTTTAGAAAAATATCTATCAAATCAAATCTGTTGTATTTTTAAGTTTTCCTGATTATGAATATAAATAGTGCTATATCCCTTTAAATTTGGCAAATTAAAATTGTATTTAGATAGAATTTTTACCAACTTCTAGTTCATATAGAAATATTTAAATGTGCATATTTCTCCTAACAAATTTTAAAAAGATTGTATAAATTTAAAAGCTCCTTGAAAATCCTTACAGTTTAAGTTTACTAGGAAAGTATTAATATTTGTCTTTAGTTCATCCTTGTTACTATTTTAAAATAACACTTCATTGCTTTTGAATAAAATTATTATGGTGTATAGGTAAATGTGCATGTAATTATATTTAGGATATATCTAAGCTGTATTGCTACATTAAGAAATTTTAAACTAGTTTAAATAGTACTTAATTTATGCCTCTTCAGAAATATGTATTAATTTTATAGATGAAAGTATCTCCTAAATATTTCAATAGCTTATTTTCTTTATTTTAACATTTTATCTAAATGTTTCATTGCAGTAATTTATTTTAAAATACTTTTAGGTGGTGTACTTATAGGCTATTTATCTGTAAGTACTGAAATTTTTTATACAATTTAAATAAAAGACTATTTCCTTTATATTTTTATGGAACATATCTTTATGTACTTCAGGATCGAATGGAGTCTCGTGCACCTGTTGTAGGAGTCATGCTTTTGTTTTCACCTGTTGTATTATTAGCATACAGTGGTTAGTATTATTTTCTATTATCAAAGCAATTTTGCCTGAGTATGTGTATGTATATATGTATGCATATATATATCTAAACACTCCAGTGTCACTGAAATTTTTTAGCTATGGCTAAATGGTACAAGTTAAGTTTACCAAACCATAGATTCCCGTATGGCGTAAGCTAGGTCGGGAGACGAAGTAACTTACCAAACCATAAGATATGTAAATTTGAACTGTTTATTTTTTCAGGGACAGTAATTACAATTTAACTGTTGTACAATAAATTAGTAAGAAAGACATGCAGCTGACACAATAGCAATATCATGCTGTAGTTTTTTATGATTTTATAAAGATACTAAATCAAGAAGATTATATTAAACATGTATACTTAGCATATGAAAATAAATTGTCTTCTTGTGCTACTCTGTTCAGATGGTTTACAGAATTTTCTAGAGGTAAAAATTCTGTCCTGGAAGAAGAATAGACAGACTTTTGTCAGCTGTAATCTGAGAAAATGTGTTGGCCATATTAAAAGTATTAGTCAAAGATAATCATTATAACTTCCAAATGATACAAAATTAACTAAATAGTATATCTACAGCTGCACAAAAAATAATCATAAAGAACTGCATATGAAAAAATCTTTACTACAGTTCTACAGATACTTAAATGTTGTTAAACCGAGAGTTGTACATGAAACATCTGTTGTCTTATCCTCATCTAAGGCAATAAATGGAGCTTATGGGATTTCTTTCTTAATAACAATACTTACTACTTCAATCAAGTGATTTTGTATTTGTTACACAGACCTGAAGTAATTGAAAGTCTGTAAATGTGACAATTTTTCCTGATACTTTGCTGAATAATTCAAGAACTCAGTCTAATTTTACTAATTTAAAAAGATTCTGTTGTTTATCTCCACAAAAAAACAAGTTCTTTTTTAATCAAAATGAAATGCTTATAGCACAAAATGGCTATTTTAATATGTCTGTTTTCTTTGACTTTCTTATGTTTTTCAATGCTGCATACTTTCTGCTTATCTAAGAACAAGTTAACTTATGAAGAACCAAGCATTTTCAATGATATTTGACTTTTATAATGTGTAGCTGATCAATTGTATTTACTTTGTTGGCAGATTCTTTAAGTCATAGTATTGTTTTGTCACTCATACTTTCACTAGAATAAGAGAACAGAAAGCATAGGAAATAGCTTTTTTGTAGAATTACAACCTCACAACTCTTTCTTACTATACCATGTTTTTGAAAATTTCTAATAATTCTCTCCTCCTGCTACTCTTGTATAGCAAAAAAAGTTGGCTGTAGTACTCCAAATCAAAGCCGTTGCCGCTACATTAGCACTTTCTGTTCTGATGTTGGTCTACCATTTTTAAAAGTTTATTTTTCTTCCTGAGCTAGTTTTGAAAACATTATAAGATATCTAATGTCCATATATACCAAGAGAGAAAAAATTATTACTGATAATGATAAAATAGACACAGAAAAAATGTGTGCATATGCATACAACCTTACTCAAACAGACCAGTTAGTGGTATCTCCTATATGTTGGCATTTTCTTAAAAAAGAGACTTCTTCAAAAAATAAACTCTGTTTGTCCCCTTATCTCTAAGCAAGATCCTAGCTTCATGCTATTAGTACTAGGAAAATTTAGGTATCTAGACACTATATATAAATAAGCTGAGGAGAAATTTTTACCAAACAACCTTTAATTGAATATTGTGTAACCAAAGAATATTATGAAGAATATTCTTATATAAAAAACACAAAAACTTAAAGCTCTTGTCTTTTATGCATAGTAGCTAAATTAATCCCCTGTGACATTGAAGTAGCACTTTACACTTCCACGACACAGGTCCGATCCCCAGGTTGGGTAAGGTTAATTCAGACTTTCATCTCTTCAGTAGGTAGATAAACTGATAACCAAGCAGGCTTGAGAACTAAACACTGCGTAAGGTTGACCACCTAACCAGAACATATGCTTTGTACTCCAGGGCCCTTGATCCCAGAAAAAGAGATTAACACCTTAGGCCGTGGCCCCTAGGGGCTGTTGTACTGAGGAGGAGTTTAGCTAGATTAATCATTGTATTTTCTTCAGATCAGCAGTATATTAAGTCACTGTAAGAAAACGTGGCATCAGATATATTTTCCTAATAGTAGTTATTACCTGCTTTTCGTACTAAGATGGCACATGCCTGATATTACTAATATCATAGTTCAAGTTTGTCACTGATCTGGTAATGATTCCAGATGTTTCCACCTCCAAATATGTATTAACACAATGATAAAAAATGATTTTGTGTTTTCATTTTTATGATTAATTAAATGCTAGGTGGATAATTTAAAGCTTTAAAATTTTTTAATTTTGTTAATACTAGGATTTAGACAAGGTTTAACCTGGGGTTAATAATAAATAAGTAAATACAAGAAATATTTCAAAACTCTTCACTTGGTCTAACAATGGAAATTGATTTTATTTTCAAAATTAACTGCTTGGTAAATAATTTAAAGCTTGAAAATTTTAACTTGTGTTAATATGGGAGGTTAGATGGTGTTTAATCTAGAGTTGGTAATGAATCAGTAAATGCAAGAAACATTTTAACAAAAAATACTTCACATAGAATGTCATTTACCAGGAAATGTTTTGGCTAAGCAATTTTTAAATAATTATAGTTCATGTCATAAACTATATATATGTTAACTGTTTTGTTTTCAATCAGTGTTAAACATTCCTCTTACATATGTATCTGGTTAAATGCATCAAATTTGATAGGAATTCTCTCAAAATAAGAAACAATTTTCTGTCACACACATACAGAGAGAGAGTGTGTGAGTGAATGAGTAAGTAAGTAAAATTGTCACTGTGTAAAAATTTTTGTATAGCTTATTCTACAATTATTATATTTAGCTTAGCTTTTCAATTATAATATATTTTTCAATATTTCATTATTAGATGCCCCTCCTGAATTGGTCCCAAATGCAGCATTAATGACCCTGACTGGAACAGTTATTGGAGGTGTGTCAAGCCTCATCAGTACAGCTGTGTCAGCTGATTTAGGAAGGCATCCAGAACTGTCAAGTAGTGATGAGGCATTAAGTACTGTTACAGGCATAATTGATGGTACTGGTAGTGCTGGTGCTGCAATTGGTCAGGTACTATATTTAAATATTTTACCATTGTTCATTTTGGTGAATAAATTTTATCTGTATAAATACTGTAAAAATACTAAAATGTCATTGTCACTCATGTTATTTAGTGGCTAGTCTGAAAAGCTTTGAAAAAGTTTTGAATGTGTTTGCTAAACAGCTTCCAAAGAAGTAACATCATTTTTGAGTTTCTTCCAAAAGAAAAGGGTTTATTACGTATATATGTGGTGAGGAACAGAGAAATGCAAAGAGACAAAGCTCACATTAGAATAGAAAATTAAAATACTATTAAAACTCTAATATTGTCTTTCTTTTTGTAAATTTGTTATATTTTACAGTCTATTACAAAATTAAAAGACCACTCAAAATATCCATACTTTTACAACAAAGATAGTATTAATGCAAATTTTTAGTTGGCTATATGTATGTAAAGAGCAATACATAAATAAAGAGATGATTATTCAAAATTAAGGCACTGAATTGTACCTTTTCAACTAAATCTTCCTTCAGGTCATTAGCAGAAGTACTTCAAAAGATCCCAAAGTATATCTACTTATGAATTCCTAACCTAATAATAATATTTCTAGTTAGTTTTTATACCATACATAGCAAATGATATTTAATATCTGTGCTTGTTATTTCATGAAAATCTATGACAGAAAGTTCATAAAAATTTTTGTTATCATTTGAGGTTTTTAGATAAAACTGAATGAGGGCTTTGGGAATATCATTATGACTGAAAGTGTTCTAAACTTTACTTGTTTCATACTAAAGACTTTATTCTCTTGGAAATTTTTGCTAGTTTGAATACTTATGTCCATATTTAAAAGTTCATTAGTTTTAGTTTGAAGTTCTATGACCAATTTTATACAACATATGAGATTCTTATAGAATATTTTATAAAAATATTTCATCCAATAACATTCACAAAAAAATTATACTGGTACACTATATATTAACCTACTGCTTTTATTATTTTACTGTATAGTTAGCATTTATATAAGACTGAGTATCAATTTTCACTGTTAAATAGTATTTATTTAACATAATTTTTAAACTGCATAATTATTTAATTTGCAGTGTTTTAGCAATTTAAAAAAATAATTAATGGTATTACACTTTCTGCAGCTATATTAAATATTTACAAAGCATACTTAGTTTTAGAACAAACGTATTAATATATAAAATTTTAAAAATTGGGAGCTAGAGGGTGCAGTAACATATCTAGAGCATATTGAAAAGTCTAAAGTATAAAATTTCTATAATTCTGTAATAAACAATTAATTATAATTTTAAAGTTTCAAAACAAGGATTTGGGAAAACAGCAATAACAAATTTTAATAAAATAGAATAATTTTTAGATTTTTAAAATCTGACTCTATTAAGTGTATTCAGTGACATAGCAATGGAGGAGCAATTTAATGATTATAACCCTGCCCCTCCCTAAGGATCACTGTATACATATATATGTGATCTGTATAAATATTCAGATATGAGATAAGTTTGGAGACCTTCCTCCTTCTAGGAAAATTTCTTGGTAGACCTTTGAGTACATGCTTAGTTTTAATTTTGCTGAACAATAGATATTATAAAAATTGATATTTCCAGACCTTTCTGGGAATATGCTTAAATCTATGTCACAGTAACAATATTTTTTACTTTTAATATACACTGAAAGCTCTTATATTTAACAGTAAAGGTTGAATAGAATGTTAAATGTTGTTGTTACTCATCCTCCTGGTGTAGGAAAACCTACACAAGGTACAATAGACCCCATTGCAATATGTGACAGGTGTTTGGTTATGGATTACATACAGTTTCACTTTGAGTGAGAACTGAAGACTGACATAATCTCAGGAATGGGTCTTTGTAATTTAAAAGCAGGATACAGTCAGAAGATCTCTAGGCTTGGCCTGCTACCCCCAGAAGTATTGTTTAAGAGCACAGAGGACATTGTGACCATGAACACATTTTACATGCCATTAACGATTCTAGAACCCACAACCCTCCAGTTATGAAAATGTTGCCTTGTTGACTGAGCTACCATAGCTCAGAGATTAAATAATAACTTGAAAGAATATAATCCTTTTGAATATCCCTTGAAAAAATAAGCTTTAGGTTATTTTTCAATGATTAAATATTTTTAACACTTATGTTTGAACTGAGCTCTGTGATAAATTTTATTGCTTAGTCATGTCCTTCCATGTCTTTAAATTTTGTTTGAATGTAGATATTTCATATATGTTTGAATTGATGTATTTCACACACACACACACACACACATATATATATATATATATATATATATATATGGTTTTTATTTTCCTTTTATCAATAGATGCTTGTACCGCTTGTTATGAATCATCTTGGGTGGAAAGCTGTATTTTATTTGTTTATAATTATGGTAAGTATTTTAAAATATATTCTAATTTTTATGATCTTTACAAATTAACATTTTACATTTGACTAGTTCAAGTATATGGTGTTGCACAAGCTGGTGCATTTATAATGGTTACCATTCTCTTAAAAAAATCCTTTAAGGAGCAGTATAACTGTTCGAGCATCCTAATAACTAAATACAATTTACATTAGTGGATTGAGCATTCCTTTGTATAAGTGAATGTTTTGTATAACTGAATTCACATATGTGACTAATTTATTACAGAACTCTTATGGGAATTCTGCTGTTGAATGAGAAGTATCTTGTAGTTAAGTTTCTTCTGTGTGTGTATAAATGTAAGGTAAAAGTAAATTAAATTTCTAAACTAATGTAGAGATTTTGTATAAAGCGTCCTGAAGACAACCCTTTAAGGAATATACTGGAAGAGAACTTCCCGTTATTTGATATTTCAATCACATAGAAGTAACTTTATAACCCAAAACCCTCATTACAGCTTGAGAAAATTCTCAGGGGTTTTCAAATCTAAAGTCAAAAGTAAATCCCCACATCTCTCTGCTTTCCCTCTTTTAACCCCAAATCTAAACTGAACACTGGGACTACTGTTCATGCTCTCAGGGAAGGGATATTACCAATTAAAACAAGGGGTATTACCAGTCCCTGTAATAAAGTGGGAACCCATCCACCTAATGATCTGGCAATAAAAGTCTTTCATGACTAAAGTAGTGTCTGGTTTCTGGCCATTGTTATAAAACCACTCATTATACACTCCATCTTACAAGTGTATGTGCATATATATGTGTGTGTATATATATATATATATATATATATATATATATATATATATATATATATATACACACACACGTTTGAGTTTCAGTATTGCAAACTTCCACTCAGGTATGTTTTCTAAATAAAATATTTTTGTGAAGTTTTGAATATGGGTAGTGTTATAAATAAAACCAAACTTCCTGTTAATAAACTCAATTTCTGTTAAGTAATTTTTTCTGTGTAACTATGAGAAATTCTATCCAGGATTTGTCGGAAAACTTCCTTTCTTTCTCAGCATGCAAATTGTTTATTGTTATGTAAAATATGAGTTTTAAACTTAATTTGTTAAAGTTTGGATGAAAAACACTGTGAAAATTTAATCAGCTGGTGACATCAAATATAGCAGAAGATAAATAACTTTTAAATTTTTTATGGGGAAAACAAAGTTACCTGGTATATGAAAGGTTGGAAGTCATTTAAAACTGAATAGGACAGCAATAAATTTCATTTAAATTATTTAATAATAAAGAATTTTCTATAATAATTTTCATGAAAAATTCAAATAATGAATTTGCTATATGACAAACCTATTTAGAGGATAGATTTTTATTAAAAGAAATTATCATTTATGTAAGGTTAGCTATACATACACCTGACCATTATGGAAAAAAATATTTCTCATTATGAATTACTAAAATAGCATTTCTGTGTAGCTGTCTATTGATATTAATTTACTTTAAGAGATTCTTTAAGTGATATGATGGTCAGAACTTATCATTCCTAAGTACTGGTATAGCTAAAAAAATATTAAGCTTGAGAGCTTTTTAATGGTTTTAAAATATAGGAATTATATGCTGATCTGATAAGTTAAGGAATAAGCATTACTAAAAGATTTTATTGTAATTCTAATAATCATAAGTATAGAATATTATAAAATTAACATTATTTAATAATAAATACTATCAAATCCTGTTAAATATCATGTTGAGCTCTACTGGAAGTTCTTAATTTGTAATAATGAAACAAAAGTTTGGAGACAAGAAATTATGTTACATTAATTTTATTAACTGTGACATGTACTAGAATTTTATAAAATAGTATTCTTATTGTTTTAATGTTATATCATTGCTGAAAATACAAAAGAAAGTGGAGTTTCCCAAAAGTAATACCTTTAAATATTTTAAATTAGAACCTATTGTGATTTAACTTCTAGATTGCTATAAAATACTGAGTAACAGCATGGTATTATATTGTTGGTTATTAAATTTTATGCATTATGAAGTTTCTTAGATCCTTAAAGAGATTTATTAGAAGTTATGTTTTCTTTTATACATTTCTGCTTCCTGAAAGCAACATTAGGTGAACTGGTAATGAACTATGTACCACATCTTTTGCTACAGAGATGATTTTACAATGTTATGAACAGTCATAGCTTAAAATTGCATTGTCTTTTATATTTGTGTTGTAGCCTATGAAGGAACCCTTTCTGAATAAACTATTCAGTATTTCATTTTTTATCTCTTAATTTCTTTTTCAGACTATATTGACTTTCCTGTGTGTGATAAAAATAGTGTATCGTGATACTGTAGACTTGATTAGAAGGATACGAAGACGAAGACTAGCCCCAAGAGAAACTGACAACCGTATTAATGATACAAGAGAATATTCTGAAGATTAATGAAAATTAAATTTAGCCTTGAACAATTTATAAGCAGCACAGGTCAATAACCTAATCATTGCCCTCTTTACACATGTATGTTATAACCCAAACACATCCAGATATTTGGTACTTTTTTAAATTAGGTTACAATGTTTCCATTCCCCATTTGTTGCTTAAATAAACTTTTTTTTTTTTGCAGCTATTATATATGAACAAATAATTGTCGTGTATAAAATATTCTTTCTATGTATGTTATGATTACTTTACTTGTAAATGGTAAAATCTATTTCTGTATACTTTAGGCATTCATAAAATATGTTTAAAAATATTTTATTATGCCATTTAATATGAAGCAGATGTTTCATGAACTGTTAACATTTTAACAGTGCATAAAAGTTTGTTTTTACTATTGAAAATGAACTAATTTTGCATTGTTAAGTATCTTTGATATTTCAAATATCACTCTATTTTGCAGTTGAAGAGTTTTCATAACTTATTCTTTTAAAAAATAGCTTTTTTCTCAGGTTAAATTGTACGTAGTGTTTATGTTAATTTTTGAAGTACCTATTATTTTAATTCAATGCTTTTTATGCACAAATACAAATTGAAAATAACTTCTACTGCATTTAAGCTATTAGTTTTGAATTGATTACTTTTAGAGATAAATAAATTACAAAATTTAAATATTTTTTAACTGGGTCAATAAGCTTTAATTTGAACTAGGTCTGCATTAAATTTTATGTACCTCAAATTATTTTAAATATAAAATGTATTTTTATACATGTTATTTACTGTATGTTGATAGTATTATCTCATTCTTAATATAGCATATTTCATGCATATTTTTTTACAATTTTGGGGCTTGTTATCAAGGGGGAAAATTACCTTTTTGTGTGATAAGATAAATTTTATGAAACTCATGAAAATGGAATCTGTTGTATAAAACCACTTTTCATATATGTGTGTGTGTGTGTGTGTGCATGTGTGTATAATGTACAGAGCTTAGAACGTATTTCATATTAAATAACTTTTCATTAAAATACTCTATTGTTAAACCAGTTTTATCCATAATTGTTACATGCATTGTTTTGTCTTGTATTTTCATGCCAAAAATATTTAAACAGTGAAATAAACATTTCATTAATCAGTATTTATTACCATGTAACAAAAAAAGTAGCAAATTCATAGGGTATCAAAAATAAGCCATAAACTGATATAATTTGTATAAAAACATTTTCTTTTCTTATATATAGTGTACTTTCCTTAAAATTCTAAAGCTAGAAATAAAATTTTGTTATGAATTTTCTCTACATATGAAGTTTATACCTTAATTTAAAGCATTGAATTACTTAGCATTCCAACCATTAAATGTATATCATTTTCAGTGTAAAAGTAATACCTTTTGTATCTTATTGTAAAAACTACTATTGTAAGAATTTCATATTTTTAAGTATACATTTCTTTTGTTGTAAACAATGAATTGAAATATACTTTTATTTTTGCCTCATGTATCATTCTAATTATTCGTTGATCATTAAATACAAATAAGAACCAAACTTTGTGGTATCATTAGTCAATAATGGTAGAATTAATTCTGTATTTTCTGCATTCATTATTTCTATCACTTTTGACATCTTACTAATTTTGTTTTAAATAATTCATATCTGCTGTATAGAAGCTGGGTGGTGATTGAATCAATAAGACACTGTCTTTTAATACCAATGGGTTGGAGTTGCACTGCAGGATGTTCATTGCTACTTGTAATCAGCTTTAACACATTTACTGCCGATCACATGCCAGCGTGTGATCAATATACTGGAAAATGCACTTATGACAGTGGGTTTGGCAGCGAATGTGTTAAGCAGTAGGCCCCAGTCTAATTAGCTTAAATATTGGAGAGTAAAAAAATTTAGTGGTTTAATTGAAGCTAAATCCAAAACCTGCTGTGCTGAATTTCCCTCATTAAAAAATTTATTTTATTTTTTTTTTTTTGGAAGATTTTATCTTATATACTTCAAACATTTACTTTGTATACAAAGCTGGTAAACTATGTTTGTGAAAATTATAAATTGGGAAGAAAATCATTGCTTTATAAGAAATGCCTCCTCTTTTACTTTATTAGGCTCTTTATTATTACATCTTAGTCACTTTGTTTTATGCTTAGTATACTGTATAAGACAAATTATGTTTTTCTAGATTCCTTCAATTACTATTAAGATGACAGTTCTTGAGATGATATTTTGAAGTATGTAAAAACTGTCTGCTGATGCTATATCTGGAGAAAAAAGGATATGGTTGGGGACAATAATCCTTTACTTGGTTTGAAATTTCTTGAAAATTTGATTATTTTAAAGAACATTATTTTATAGCTAAAATGATTTATTTGGTCTCTTTTCAGACCTAATACTGTGAATTATTTTTGGATATTGGTACTTTTACGTAGAAAATGACATTCATGATCTGTCTACTGATAGCATTGTAAATTGCCAATTATAATTTTACTTTCTTCTTTCCCTTTTAAACTAAGTGAATTCTTAAAATTTGTCAAATGCAAAAATTTATTAAATTTTTGTTTCACTTAAAGGATAAAGACTGCTAGTTTTTCTGATCTTTGTGTTCTCTTAAATAAATTATCAAGCAGATTTTTAAATATCTTGTAAGACACACTTTATTAAATGTCTATTTCAGGTTTACTGATATAATTTTCATAGATCTAAAAACCTTATGGGTTTTAGATTGAGGAGAAACCCTCTTTTCTCATAAGTTTTATTTTTTAAAAGTATTATTGTAACTATTTCCTCAAAATTATAAAACAAGATCTTTTCAAAGGTAATTTTTATAATCTTTGAGTAAGACAGTTGCAGAGAAAAATTTTTTTATTCCTTTTTATATATTTCTGCACTTTACTGCTGTTATGAATATTTGTGGCTTCTTTGAATTGGCTCTAAGGAGTAATTTTTTGACCCATTAAACTTACAAACATGGAAAGCTAGTTTTAATAAATAAGAATAATAATAAATAAATGATTCTAAAACAATTAGGAAAATAATAGAACAATTTTATTTGTATAAATGCTACCTTTATTCAATACAACCTCAACTACATTTGAGTGAAAAATGTAAAGATATAGATTTTAAAATAGAATTAAAAGAATCTATTTTTTCTTGATCCCATCACCAAACAAATTCAGTTAATTGCGATTTGAAATGATGGCACAATTCTTGTTCCTCATTATCTCTTATTCCCTATATTCTTTCGATCGTTTAAGTAATGGGTATCTGTTTTGGGGTTGACAAAGTTGTACTTTTAATTAAATTTCATATGACAAAATCCAGCAATTGTCATTTTACTCATCTGATATGCCTTCTAATTGTCAGAATAAATCATTCTTCCTTCTTGAATATTTTCAACTATTTTCTGAAGAATAATAGTTACAGTTCTATCTGGAACAGTTATTAGAAACATCTTTTTTTGGTCTTTCTGCACATGCCACAAATAATCTACAGTTCTGGCAATATTCAGCTCAAATAATTTTTGCTTTAGTTATCAATTTTTGTCTACCTCAACCGTGAAACCAGGTCTATCTATTTTCTTTTTTTTTTTCCATATCGAGAACACAAATCTCATGTAATTGTTCCAGTTGATTACTGCTTTGTCAGTCAAATTAAGTTATCACAAAATTTTATGGTGGTGAGCTCTGTACCAGCAATAAATAAATCTAACTGCTGTTAATAGTAAGATATGGCTTTTCTCAAACCAGTTACTAGTTCTTATTCCTACATTCCACTTCCCAAAAGCCTGTTTTCCAAAATAAAACTTCATTAGATGAGAGCAGCTACTTTCTTGACTGTCTGGTAAATAGTTGTAATTTTGTACAGGACTATGGCATCTTTTTCTCTATTCAGTAAATCCCAGATTTGCATTCCAGCATTTGTTCTTGCCATATCATTGAAAAAGAGGAAGCTTATGATTACTAATTCAGCACTTTTTGGGTGCTAGTTTGGCATATTAACTGGAACATTGGCATGGTTGAGATAGTACATAAGAACCAATTAGTTTTATTTAATTTTTTTTTTTTTTTTTTTTTTACCAAATTGATACTAGAGTGAAAATTTGTATTTCTTGTCTCTGAGTAGCAGCAGTTTGTCTTTTTAAGGGATACTGAAAAATTTTATGCTAATTGTTAGAAATAAGAATTATTATTTTACTTATGTTATTTTAACATTGAATTAAAATAAACACTTATTCTAATAAATGTATTTTAAATTTCTAGACACATGGTAATTTTCTCTAGCTACAAGGAATCGTATATAAACTACACATGAAGTAAAACCTGATGAGGAAAGTATGAGTCACAGGTGGTACATACTGTCCGATGAGGTATGTAAATGGGAGTCACTGGTGATATATACCAACATGAGCATATTAATAAGTATTTAACAATGAATGTAATATCTATAAACAGAATATGGATTTCACCACACTTCTGAGTGTAGAGATGAGTGGAGATAAGTGATAAAGAAGCAACTTATTTTTATCTCAGTATATCCTCACTTTCAACACATTCTCCAATAAACTAATGTAGTTTGGTACAGACTAATACAAGCATCTCTGTCATCTTTAATATAAAGTCATTAAAAGTAACATCAAATTATGCCAAAATTTTATTCTTATAATATCTTTTACTTTAAAAGCAAATAATTTATATATATTAAGAAATAACATAAATAAAATCTCTTAAATTAATTTCTGTATAAATTTTCATAAATATATCTTTCAAAATAAAAAAAATTTTAGAGAAATATTTGTACATGAAAAAAATTAAACATGCCCTTAAATGATTTTTTTTAACCTTGGACACTGAAAAAGTCTATGCTATTGTTTTAAACTGTGCATGCTAGATAAGAGCTGTAAATGTGTACACTTGATCCAAAGGCTAGAGTTTGCTCATCACTGGCACAGATCACAAGTCATATGTAAACAATTTAATCAGATTAACACACGTTATACTTTACACTGTTCAAATTCAAAATTTTCTTAGTGATTTAATATTGAAAATACTTTAGTTACATTAGTTAGAAATGACTTTTTTCTCTTGCTCACTATTTCAACAATAGGCCAAATCCTAACCTGATTTATGTGTCTGGACTGCTATAACATATTGCTACAAATGAGTTAATTGTTAATGAAACTTTTGTAATAGAAACAATGCTTACATTGTCGCATGAACACTCATTCTGCTTGTAGCAGTTGGGTGACCACTCAACTCTCAAAGATATTAGTGATGCGTTCTGGAGAAAAAAGATTGAACACTCAGCTATTTTTGAGAGATGCAGTATTGTCTGTTTTAATATGCATTGTAACTTGTCTTTGATATTGGGAAAATAAATGTTATCATTTTTTTCAAGGCTAGTAGCATTCAATCACAGTAAAAGAACCTGAAATAATCAAATGATTTAGACAACATCTCGTCCACGACAGGACTATGATTTGAAACTTTGAAATCAACGATTTTAGAAAGGCAAGTGAACTTTTTTGACGATAAGTTATTTACTATTAGAAATTTATCGATACTTTGATAATTATAACTCTTTTAGAAAAAAAAATATGGAAACTTTAAA
Source organism: Pardosa pseudoannulata (assembly GCA_032207245.1). Classification (NCBI taxonomy): domain Eukaryota; kingdom Metazoa; phylum Arthropoda; class Arachnida; order Araneae; family Lycosidae; genus Pardosa; species Pardosa pseudoannulata. The sequence goes on along the minus strand of CM063502.1, from coordinate 80,714,398 downwards.
GCTTAAACAGAAAACAGTTAGAACTACATTTACTAGATTATATAATCAGTTAGATGAAATGGCTAAAACTGGAATAAACATTTACGAAGATTTGGATTGTTTTGCGACTTTTCAGCTGCTTACTGAGAAAAATAATGAACTTTTACAATTAAATGATGAAATTTTGAATATCCTTTTGACGACTGAAAATGTAAAAGATGATATAGAAAAAGAAACTGTTTTAACGGATGACTATTCTCATAAATTTAAAAAGATGAGTTTAGTTATCAGTACGAAAACTAGCGCCCCTGTTGATACCGAGTTACAATCATCAATTGGCGGGGCAAAACAAAAATTTAATTTACCTCATTTGGAATTGAAGAAATTTGGCAGAGAAATTAAGGGTTGGCTGCCCTTTTGGGGACAGGTTAAAAAGATTGATGATGACAGCAGTATTGATGAAGCCGACAAGTTTCAATATTTAGTACAAGCAACTATCCCGAATTACAGGGCGAGGGAATTAGTTGAAAGTTTTCCTCCATCTGCAGGAAACTATTGCAAGGCAATTGTTTGAAGTCTCCATTCAGTAAAGATGATCTCTTAGTTGAATATTATGTGAGAGAATTACTAAAACTGACATTGGCATTTAATCTTAAAGAAAACAAAGTGAAGTTATCAGTTATTTACGACCATCTTGAAACTCAGCTCAGATCAACTACTCCATTGTATTGACTGGCGATAAGTCGACGAAGATGGGAAAAAGAAAGAAATAATTTGGAAATTTATACCACCATCAGCTCTATGGTGGGAGCGCCTAATTACCATTGTTAAAGACCTTTTGAAGAAAGTTTTAGGCCGAGCATGCCTGAGTTACGAAGAACTTAATACAATTTTCTGTGACTGCAAAGACATCGTAAATTTGAGACCCATTACCTACGTTTTGGAGCATGATAATTTGGAACCCTTAATATTATCTTTATTTCTCAGAGAACGTAGAGTAAATGGAATTCCAGACCTTGACCACTTGAATCTATCTTCCATGAATCTTCACAAGCGGCAAATACACAGGTGTAAACTGCAAAAAGATCTCAAAACTCGATTCAGATTGGAATATTTGGGACAGTTGAGGCAGCAAACCGAGAAAATTAGAAATACTCATGAATTCAATGTAGGAGAAGTAGCGATTGCTAAGGTACCCAACCAAAAGTGTCTAAATTGGCCACTAGGAAAAATAACAGAAATAATCCCCGGTAAAGACGGTTTTGTTCGTCTTGTGAAAGTGAGAACTAAGAACGGTGAATTCCTGAGACCTACACAACGTCTGTACGCCCTTGAGGTACAGACATCTGCAGCTAAGAATTTACAAGAGAAAATAAATTCTACAGCTCAAGACGCAAAAGAAGTAACAGGACTACAACCTATTGAACATTGTGAGGAGTTGTTGGAGTTTGCACCAGAACTAAATACGAAGAAAACCCGGCTAGGTTGTGAGGTCAGAGTTCCCGTACGACTGGATCTGTGAATGTTAAGACAGAATTTTGAGTTTTTCTATGAGAGCAAACTCAAAAGGTGGGAGTGTCGTGTGAACACTTGTTCTGCTTGGAGCAGCTGGGTGACCACTCAACTCAAAAAGATATTAGTGATGCGTTCTGAAGAAAAAAGATTGAACACTCGGCTATTTTTAAGAGATGCAGTATTACCTGTTTTAATATGTGTTGTAACTTGTCTTTGATGTTGGGAAAATAAATGTTATCATTTTTTTTTCAAGGCTAGTAGCATTCAATCACAGTAAAAGAATCTGAAATAATCAAATGATTTAAACAACATACATATTCTCACTCAATTCATGGTTTATTGTAATATCATGCGATAAATAACTTACCCGTATATGTTATTATTACCCGTTATGCGATTATAACTTATCCATCAACTTCAAAGAAAAAATGAATTTTAAAAATGAGCAAAGTTAGAGCCCAACATGTAAGTATTGATCAACCAATGAAAGTACCCGACTGCCAAAGAGAAATCTTAGTTATACGGAAATGGATAGTATGGTAGTAGTTGTAAATAAGAATTAATGGAAACCACTGCTGCTTAGCAAACTTTACAAATTCAAATGCAGTTTAATTCACTAAATTCTAAAATCTGCATGTAACATTATGTAAGATTTTAGAATAGTAATAAGTAACATGGGAAAGAAATTTTGCAACTACTTAGAAAATTAAAACTAAAGTATGTAAGAACTAGATTATTGTTATTGTCTCCTTTTTACATTTAACTTAAGAGGAAGGTAGGTTGGTTGGGAGCACTACGGTCTACTCTTTTGCAACACAAGGGCTAATGAGACCAGAACCTACTGCTTAAAGCTGATTCTGAACAGCTACGAACATCCATGTCACAATGGTATTTGAACATACGAACTCCATTTTGAAGGTCATTTGGTGATCTTTCGAACAAACTTAAGAGGAAGAAATATTAGTATAATGAAATTTCCCCCTAATTCAAATCAAATAATATATAATATTTTGATCTTAGGTATAATGAAAAGAATAGTATAAATAAAACAGAAGCTTTATTTTTATAACACTTTTAGATTTCAAGGATATTTATAATATAAATTTACTTTTTTCATGTTAAATTTATATGTAATAAAAATTGCTATATTTTCTATTGCATATTTCAAATTTTATCACTTTCCTGGTTCTCAAATGCTTAGGCACACTGGTAACACCTGCATATAAATGGGCAGCAAAACTGCTGACTCTTTTTAAAAGGATTAAAATAAATATACCCATACAAACCTACCTAAATAAAAACCTTTATTTATAAACACTTATAATACTTTTAAAAAAGATAAATATATTTTACAGAAACTTTTATGAGTTAAAAACCAGGATGTAAAAAAGAAATCATGAATTTTTATATAAAAATTAAATTTGATTTTCACAAACATCAATCACATAGCTTTTGAACATTTAAAAATAACAAGAATTTCTTCAGGAATGAAAAGTACTATAAAATGCTCAGCCTTATTTCAGAATCTTAAAATACACTGCAAGCATTTTTACATAGAAATTAACACCTATATAGAGAGAGACATATGCTGAAAATTTACAAAACAATCTAACATAAAATAAAACTGTACTGGCATTCTTATAGCAAACATATACTAAATTATATGAGAAAAATAACTGAATGCTGTTAAAAAAGAAAATATAAATGTCTTCTATCTTTCATTAACAGTCTTTTAAATCATTTTTTGCCTTTGGAGATGGACACTGTCTTTGTATTTTGTTGATTGTCATGTAATTTATTTTTTTTAATTTGATTTTGTTGCTGCACATCCCAATTAATTTGTCAGTTACATAAATACCTTTTAAAGCTTTCATATTTGATCTTGTTTTTAATAACCTACTTAGACACCCTTAATTCTCTTTTTTTTTTTTCTGTGGATGGATAGTACCATGAAAGCCTTTGATAGTAGCTTTGCAATTGGTTCTAATAATTCTAACACTGGCTCATCATTTAATTCATCTTTAAAAAGCTCCAATTTTTTTGTTATTACTATGTTGAGGATAGTCTTTAGGAAAATCAGAAGTATTGAATAAATACAAATTTTTGGCCATTCTTATATATACATATTAAATAACAAAACAACTGCACTTGAATATATTTTTTCCCTTTCAGCAACTTCTAATTTTTAAAACAAGAAACCAGTAATGAAAATTGTAATTTTAATAGTATTTCAAAAATGGCAAGACTAAAGCAATTAATATTATCCCAAAAAATATTAATTTCAAAATGGAAAGTAAAAAATGTTTTAATGTACATAATGGTAAAAAAAATTTCAGAAAAAAGGGCTTCAATATGCCAGAATTTTTTTTTTTTTTTTTTTTAATGGTCAGTTAATGATTGGACTCAAGTGGATTTTTTTTCTGGTGAGTCAAAGTTCAATCTATTTGGACCTGAGGGAACCAATCTAGTCTGAGAAAAAAAAGAGCAACTTAATGAAAATTTGTTCTTAAAATGATGAACTTCTCTTATATTATAGTATTAGGATGCATAGCTTTTCAAGCAGTTAGATAAATTTTAATGTTCAAAAGGATGGTGGAAAAAATACAGACATAATAAAAGAGGGTGCTTATTTTTGTACAGAGCTTTTTCCACAATTTACATTTCAAAATGTTAATACACTACAGTGTTCATGGTAAGCTTAATTTCTACTTGTAATTTAGTTTATTATGGAGCATTTAGTAAAAAGTAACGAAGATGATAATAAAACTGAAAATGTACATAGGTATTTTTTCTTTGTTATTATGCAAGTTAACTAAAAACTCTAAATAAATATTTTTATGAGTATAGTACACTTTTATCTGAAAAAAAAAATATTGCAAAGTTTCATTTTGAACATTTTTCAGTAATGTCTTTTTATTTTGGTCTTTTAGTGTATCTTCTGTTTCAGCTGCATAATTTAATGAATAAATGTCTGTAAACAGGAGGTGACCTCTTGGTCCAAATTTAAGTAAATTTATTTTAATATGATAAAACTGATATAGATTGGGCAAATCAGTATGATAGTCTCTTTAATTCTCTTGTACTTTCACTAAATTTTCATTCAGAATGCTAAAGGCATAAAACATGGGTTACTTCTGTGTTCTTCCCACTATTAATGATTGTATACCTACTCTATTTTGAGTGCTTTTAATAGTCTTACACAGAGTAGTTCGTTAGATAGAAATCATTTTAAATTAAAAGTGAGCATATTTTATATTTAATTATACCTGTAGTTTATTAAAATACACTTTTTCAGTCAGGCCTTTTATTGGAAGTACTTCTCCTTATAAATCCGCTTTATCCCTAGTGATAAATATAATTTAAATTTCTATAACAGATAATGTATTTTTTTATTCTTAAGAAATTATACCAATTTTTATATTTTGCATAATGACCACCATGTAATATTCTCTGTATATTGTGCTGGTATTTCCCTTAAAATCTCAACCCTTTCTGAAGCAAGAGGGTAGTTTTTATAGTTCTATAGTTCCAAAGGAAATTTCATATTCACTTACAGAATATAACTTAGGGAGCCATCATTGGAAGATAAGAGAATGATTTATACCATCATTTGAGTAGGTAGCATCCATGATAAAACTCCATGAAGTAGAAGCAGTGGCATGATCCATCCATATAAATTATTCATATCCAGAGAAATGATAAATTTATTCTGCAGTATGGGATCATAATTATTTAAGTATTTAATATCAGCACATGCTCAGTGCTTGGTGATTATGACTGTCTCCTTATATACCTTTTTCAATAAATGAAGGCACATTGACATTATCAAAAGTAGCAAGATCTACTTAATTTTTAATCAACTTTGTCCTGTGAACTCAGGGCTATCAAAACATAACCATAATCCAAGACATAAAACATTTAAAGAGCCCCCAGAAATTGGACAACATTAGCCAACAGGAGGACATCACCTTTCAAGTATAAATAATGATATGTTTAGAACAAAATAAACTCTAACTAATTCTCCAGGTAGACAATTATATTTTAAGACTGTTTCAAAATTAAGACTTTTGAACTGGTATTAGACAAACATTGTTATAATTCTTATCCATAAGTTTGTTCCATGTGTTGTCATGTTCTATCAAAATAGTATTCTTTGTTTTAGTATATGTTTTAAGTATTAATACATGTTTTTTTTTTTTTTTTTTTTTTTGTCAAACTAGGAGTCCTGCTTATTTCACTTGGAAATTAATGATTTATTGCAACTATAAGAAGATATAATGCAGAGTTCTTCCCAGGAAGAAAGAAAGTGAGACAACTTTTACAATATTTAGTCACTTGAATAAAGTCGTTACCATTCTTAAATACTTTCCAAGGAATTTATTTCTTGACAGTCTCTCTTAAAATGTATATGCCAAAAGTTTTATTCAGGGAATGGGTATGTATGCAGTTTTTCATACTTATATCTCTACCTATTTACTAAACTACAATATGCTTCCTTAAACAATTCAGTTTCCTTAAATTTTCTAAAATATTTATTATTTTCTTAAGGATGCAAATACTGTTTTAACAAACAATAAGTTTGAATTTTTTGGTTCATTAAATAATTTTAGCTCTTGTTTAAGAACTTTATTCTTCATATATGTTTTTTTTTCTCTCTTTTCATCAAAATTTGCAAAACAGAATAAAATTCAGCTCCAGTATCAGTTAAATATCTTTGCTTTCTTTGTACCAGATTTAATAACAGTATTATTTTCATTTTTGTTTGTCAGCCATTTTGTTAGAATCTAGTATGTCCACTTGGCATTCCTGGAAAATACATATATAATGCCAAATTAAATAATTTAGAATTTTTTTTCATTTCAAGTTACATACGGGTTTTGAATTTTACATATTTTTTAATAAAATATATATTCTCAGTTTACAATATATATATATATATATAGTGTTTTAATATCAATTTAAAAAATTTTTTCCATATAAAATTATTTTTATCTAACACATATACAATATACTTAATTATTACATTCTCATGTTATACACTTATATTTTGCTTGAATCTGCATATTAAAATCAAATTTTCAACAATAATGTCTATATTAAAGAACATTTCAATTCAAAACTAAAAATAAAAAAGAAAGGCTATAATTGTCCTCTTTTCAGAAGCAAAAACCAGGATAAGAACATTTCAGCTTAACTCAAACAAAAACAGAACAAAAAATTGTTCCATCATTATTTTTCTGAATAAGAATACTAAAAATGATTCAAAGTGGATATTTTAAGCTGAATCAAATTTCAATATAGTACTTTCATATTGGTAGAAATATAATAAAACACATAACAGATATATGCACATGCTAAGTGTCTTTGGTTTTAAGAATCAAAACTAAATTAACACATTTGCAACAAGAAATGAGAAATTTTCATTTTACTATACATATTATTGTAGTTTATAATTATTGCAGTTATTACTACAATTTATATAAAAAGTTTATGTAAAATAGCCTGAGGCAAATGCGTTAATATGTATTTTGTGATTAAAAATTGCATAAAAGCAAGAAAAAAGATCAAATAAACTGGAACAAAAGCCATAACAGATAAACACATACCAAGTGGATTTGGTTTTAAGTATCAAAATTAAATAAACAGATATTTCATGTTTAAAATACTAGACAAAAGTTAAAATATACTATTCTTAAAAATTATTAAGATGTATAGCAAAATTACAGATAAGTACCCAAGAGATACTTGTATTTTGATTTTGAGCTTTTAAAATCACACCAATAGGAAGCTAAGATAAATTATAAAAAAAAAAAAAAAAAAAATTCTGATATACAAATTTAAACATAAGACTTAGATTTAAATAATGGTTTCTGATTTTAATTTTCCTTTTTTATTAAATACTTGTAACTTCAGCAAATTCTTGTTTTAACTGATAAGTAAATAAAACTATAAAACTAAAACTAAAGTATATTGGCTAAAATTTAAAATAATAAATAGCAGTTGTTGAAATTGTTGTTTGATAAAGGCATTAGAAGATTCAACAAAAATCAAAATCTTTCCATATAGCTAGAACTAAATACTGTTGTATAAAACATTACAAACACAGTTACATTAAAATTAAATGTTTCTTTATAGCACATACCAAACACAATTAAGAAAATTCTGACCAGGAAGTCCAGTAATTTCTTATAATATAAAATCCTGATCAATAAATAGATTTAGTTTTAAAAGTGTCCAGGAGTATGCTCACTCTAAACTAGACTTAAATGCATAGTTAATCACGAAACTATGAAAAAAATCATTTATAGTTATTAAAACAGAATTCTTAAAAAAATAAAGGCAATTTTTTAATGGAAATATGCAATATATACTTACCTATTATGAAGAAATATGCTAGTAACAGATCAAATTTTCAAATCTTTCTCATCCTATATGGAATAAACATTTTCCACAGCAGAGGGATATAAACTAAAGTACTTCACTGGTCTATGTTATCTAGAATATATTGTTTTAATCAAAATATTATCTATAAGATGTCAGATAGGTATGTACATTGTCCATCACAAGTCTGTCAGTGAATATGCTGTGCCCCAAAAGTAAATATACAGTGGATTTATTTTGTAGTTATCATATAGTTGTATATGTTACTATGACTAATGAAAACCACCTATAGTGTTATAACCACCTATACATGTACACATATGCAATAGGAATATAAAATTAGGAGTAACAAAATACAAGCATTATGGGGGCAGTTATCCAATTGTGGTTGACTTCAAAGGTTTCTAACCCCAAAAACCAAAAGTTATGTAAGGATTTTGACACTACAGTGAACATTTTGTTTGTTTATCTGGGGTAATTAGGTATCACCATAAGCTTTGACACTTGGCTAATAGTTTTTCAATCATAACTTTTAAACACAAGTCTTTATAGTCTGTATCTTATAATCTGATAATATTAAAATTACTTTCCAATCCCTAAAAAAAAAAAGAAAAAGGAAAGAGAGAGAATGAGATTTTTAGAATCTGTTGGCATTACAATGAATTTGGCACTTTCCTGGATTTTTAACAGTGTGAATCCTACAAGAAAAATTAGTTTTCACAGACATTTAACGTTATGACAGTACTGGCAGCATTTAGGAATAATGCTTCATTAGGATTTGAATATATTTAATGATATTAGAAAATGCTTTGTAGAAGTTTGTGAATTATTTGATTGTATCATTTTTGCATTAATTTGCATTTATATTAATTTTTGCAGATCAAAGTGCACAATGGATATATTATAATCAAACTCATCTTCAGTTGTTAGAAAAAAAGAGGAAATCTTTGTAGTACTACAAAGATTTCCTCTTACTTACTACTTTGGATAGAATAAAGGAACTATATTGAATGACTCAATGTTGTGAGTTCAAACATATTTTGATAGTTCCTTTAGATTTTCTAATGTCACTTTAATTTACTATAGAAAAAATTAGCAATTCCACTGAAACTTGAAATAATTTTAATGAATTTTGATCTCTTTTATATACTTTTTTTTTTTTTTTTTTTTTTTTTTTTGCTAATGGCTATTTAACATTTACATATAATTACAACAATCAGTTTGCCCAATCAGTAGGTTTCAAATGATTATAACATGAGTTTTATAATTTTACCAAAATAAATTCACAAGATGGCTCAACAGATAGGGTATTACTTTTGAGTATTAGAGTCTGTGAGTTCAAATACCCATTCTGTATGGATTGGTTACTGTTGTTCAAAAGTGACTTAAAGCAATAGACTTTAATCTAATTAATCCTTATAAAGTAAATAATTGATCTTAATAAAACCAACTTTAACCTACTTCAAATAAAACCCAAACATGTCTATGAAGAAGATTGAAGCAATTGCCAAAAGTTAAAAAAGGAACTGATAAATAGACTAATGTTTCACAAAAGGGTTATAGTTAAAATAATTAATTTGAAAAGGAGGAGTGTCATAAACATACAAATAAATACTTTAACATTATACTGCTTTACTAAAGGGCTAATTATTACATTCACAGTTTTAAAACTACTAAGTCAAATTCATAGTATAATACCATTCTATTGAATTAATTGATTAAGTAAAAATAATTTTGTAGTAATACTACATGGGTGAATATATTCAATCAACCAATAAAGTAGTTTTATGTCATAACTAAGCCAAAAAGATAATTTTGAACACAAAATCTAAATAAATATAATTTATTTCCTAAAATCTTAAAATAGTTTTGTATAAACATCATTGCGAATTTTCATATATCTATAACATGCTATATTAGCTGAAATAATCACAAGACCTAAAAGTATTATGGAAAGATAGAAAAAAACTTGATCAAAACCATTTGAATTAGGATGATGAAATGTAGAAAGATTTTGGCACACACTGTTAAAACTGTTCCATTCTTTGCTTTCCATACAACTGTTATATTCATTAATACTGGTACTACTAATAGAGCACAACTGAGCAACTTTACAAAAATTATCACATGTAGCACTTTCTTTTCCAGCAGTAGAAAACTTGAAAAATATGTCAAACAATGTGTTGTTTTTCTTAATTTTCTCATATACTTTAATAAGGGATTCAGTAGATACATCTTGAACATTGTAGGCCTTTGTAAATGTATAAAGAAGTTCATACAAATTTGCAGGTTCCTGAAAAATTAAATCTACTATAATCACATATTTTAAAATACAATTTAAGGGTAGCCAAATGGCAGCCCATCAGCAAAATGTTGCAGTTTCTGGAGGAATTAACAAAATTTATAATGGAAATAACTATAGTAACAATTATAGTAAATATATTATTTAACAGAATTATTGAATTTTATAATTAATATTCAAGCACATTTATAAATTTTTAACTATTTTATTATTAATTTATTAATAATAAAAACTTTAATAATATTGTTTTCAATTTCCATCTGAAATATACAGTGGATCCTCAATTTATTATTCTTGCATTATTTGTTTTTCCATACAGATATTTCAAGTTATCTGGTCCTGAATTTATACTCAAAGATCTAATGCTACTTTTTACTACATAGTTCATTCCTACATTATTAGCTGCTTCACATCTATTACTAAAAAATTTTAATTCTGTGACTTTATCTTTCCTGAAGTTTTTGTTTAAATGAAATTTAGGTAAGTGTGAAAAATTAAGGTTGAGTGGGTGATAAACAAATTTCAGACTTACCAGAGACTTTTCTAGACTAATGGAGGTCAAACCCACAGGGTTGACAACAGTGAAGGATCAGTAATATATACAAATATTTACCTATTCTATTGTTAATTTATGAATAACAACAACTATAATAATAATGTAGCATTTACACCCTTATATATATATGTGTATATATATATATATATATATATATATATATATATATATATATATATATATATATATATATAATGCTTCTTGCAGTTCCAAAGTTGCCTGCTGGGTATTTTTGACAGCTCAGGCTTAGTCTAAAGTTTATTTATTACATTAAGACATGACTATACTAGATATCATTTATCTATAGTAGTTACAAGAATGACAGTTAAACATTTTCCCTCAAGCAAAGTAGAAAAGTATTGTCATGTTATAATGGTCCAAACTATTCATAGTCAGGAAATATAAGTTATATAACAGGCAAAACCATTCAGATAGGGAGACATACGACCATGATATGGCTGAATTAATGGGTGGGTTGAATGTAAAGCCAATGTAAGTAAAGCACAAATAGTAACAGAAAGTATGCAGATAACTATTTTTAAATTTCAAGGGACCTGAATTCTCAATGCAAGTTAAATCAGTGCCTTTTAAATGCAAAAACAGTCTGCTTTGATTCTTTTACTATTTTTGTCATTGTTATTTTTGCTTTGTACTTAATGCTGTACAAATGTTTGATTTATTATTACTGTAAAATTCATATATAAGTAATTACTGTTTTTAATTATAACAAATGCATCTAATGATTTCAACTTTGATTTACTAATTATTTTAAAGAACATATATTTAAAATAAATATAAAATTATACATATTTACCTCAATTTTATTCAAATTATTTGCTTTGGTAAGGTTTAGATAATACTGATCATAATCTTTCAGTAGAAAGCTATTTTTATCATAATGCATCAATCTGACTGATGGATTCACAGGTAAACTTATATTACTAGGACTTTCAAAATGCCATGGAGTAATAGAAGAAGCCAGAATTGAAGAACTTATAAAAGTACCTGTAAAATAAGATAAATTTGTAATAAAGGATACACATAAATGTTTTGTAAAAATAAATGCCAAAATATGTTTATAACAGAAGTTATGTGCAAGTAAAAACAAAAATATTGATATTCAGATTTTGTAAGTAGATAAAAACAAAAATTAAGATAGATATGTACTTTAAAAATACATTCAGATTTTCAACAAGGACTTCTAATATTCCAAAGTACTTCTAATATAATTACTTGATGAAATGAAAGCTGTATAAGATGAAATATAAAGGAAAATAACTGAACAGCAAGACAGGATGAACAGAGAGATAATTACAATGGAGGACAAAGTGAATCTACTAGAGAATATAAAAGAGGATAAAATTAACCTTTTAGAGAATAAAGTAAAAGATAAAGTTAAACTACTAGGAAAGGAAAATGAAAGATAAAATAAATGATGATAAAAGAGAAAGTGGGAAACATAGAAGAAGCTATAAACAGAACAGAATCACTTGGAAAAATCATAAAAATAGATATACCACATTATCATCTGAAGAGTACAACTTCTTACCTGCTACTCCCAGAAATTGCCTGAAGCTATCAATGTACAATGAAAAAAGTCCTTGAGGAGTAAATAAGATCCAGTTCTCCATTGTGTCAGAGGCCAACAGATGACATTACTAAACAGATTACTAAAGCTCAACAACTATACACATCTCTTTACTTAGAAGCAGCAGACATATTATGGATTATTCAGACCAAACAGTAACTGGACTTTGAAGCTCTCACCAGTGCATTAGAATGGATGTTTGGTGAGAAATTCATGAAAGACTTTAGCCCTTCTCTAACAGAAGAAAGATGAAATGCTTTAGGAGCTAGCCACAGATATAGAGAGACTGTCATATATTGCAATCACAGACTGTATACCAGAAATAAGAGACAATCTATAAGATTTCATTGATAGCATTCAGGATGTTGAAATACAAAAGGTAATATGAATATATAGAAAAATCTGAAGTCAGGACTAATATATGTGATGAAGATATATTAAAAGGCCACCCAACAAGCCTCAAGGATAGCCTCCAAGGATCCTTATTAGTCTATCAGATTTACAAATGTAAAACAGTCATCAGATGCCTTAATAGTATTCTTAATTAAGAAAATGGAAGAACTGGAGAAAATTGGATCAATAGACAATATTACCAACCCAATAAGAAATTTAAAAAATGCAAGAAGTATGGCACTGATAGTCATGTACAGAGAAATTGCCAGGCTGGACAACATTAATCAACCAAAGACATACCAAGAAAGAAGTCAAATTATGATGGTCTTGCACAGAAGTTGCCAAAAATTCAAATGCCCCTCCAGGAAGTTCTACAGATTTTCATAATAAGTGGCAGGGATAATGACTTTCCTTGCCACTTGATCATAGCTACTAGAGCCAATATGACCATGATCACAGAATATTTGGCTAAATAACTGAGAACAAAATATATCTGGGAGCTACCCTGTTACCCTTTCAGTCTGTGACTGTTGATAAAATTCAAAGAAAAGTAAACATCCAATTAGATTTAGATGTGTGACCTATGAACATGTAGCTTATGTTACAAATATAACATACTCTTTTATTCCTAGACTTGATTTCCTAAAGAATACATTTTCACATTGGACTAGAAATAATAAGATGCATTCTGATGTAGAAGATGCCTTATTTGAAATCAAGATGGTAGATGTGAGATCTGTTCACTAGTCAACTGACTTCTTTAGTTTTAAGAGATCTAGATGCATGGAATAATAAGAATGTAAGAGAAGTATAAATTAATGATACAATGATACAGCCCATTATTGAGGTAATGGAATTATCCAGCAGCAGACCTAGCTACTAAGACACCTCAACAGTTTGTGTGACAATGAATTAATATTGGGATTTCTGGGGCTCACTCCACCTTCAAAATGGCTTCTTACCAAAAACAGGTATCCAAAGATAGAAAAACATCAAATTAGCAACTAATATAACTAGTGATTAAATATCTGATATACTGAAGGAACTGCATTGAGTCCAACTGGAAGCCATTTTGGGATCATGAAAAATTTTTTGATGCACAGGCACTTCTACTGGAAAAAGGCAAAAGAGTGACGTAAAAGATTGGTACCATTCATGTGATACTTGCATGGTCCATAAAATGTCTCCTGATGAAAAGTCAAGGAGCTCTAAAAACAGTCAGAAAGTGTCCATAACTTAAACTGAGAATGGGTCAACATTGTGCCTGGGATAATGAAGAATTAGCATATCACTAGAATTACAGTACTTGAATTTCACAAAAGTGTCAAGGTAGGTTTTTGAAATTAATTTGATGGAAAGGACTTTCTTCCAAGCTATAATCATATATAGATGTACCTTATACACTCCCAAAAAGACTAAATGACATCATGACACTAATTCTCAACCTAAAATAGTATATTAGAATTGGAAAACCCCTTAGTATGCTAACAGTAGCTTAAGCAGATCATGGTCTTAAAATGACTATTTTGAAACTGAAATCAATATCTATAAAATTTGTTGTAATGTGTTTTTATATATCTTGTAATATTTGTTGATATATTTTTGAAATATGTTAATTTTGTTCTAATTTATATTAGCTTTCTTATGTATGTTTTTACCACATGAACAGGATACATACTGCTTGGGACATGCAGTCTTTCAGGAGTGGGCATTATTACAAATAAGAAGTGTGAAAATTTCTGGATTATGTAGCTCATTCTGCCTAATGTTTACATAGGATTTCTAAGGAATCTCCCCAAATTAATGACTATGCTTTTTGTGACTATTTATTGTTACCAAGGTTATTGAGTTTATAATGGTTTTGTGACATTTGGGATCTGGTATCTTTCAGAAAGTTCTTTGACCCTATAAAAGGAAATCAATACTTGTTAGCTTAGACTGCTAGTACAGCACACCTGTAGTATACTGCGTTTCAGTATTCTGTGTTTTGTTTGCAAAAGTCCATTCAATCCATGAACTCATAAGCAACCCTCCCTGCCATTATATATATATATATATATATATATATATATATATATATATATATATATATATATATATATGTTTATACATATATATATGCACAAACATACAATGCAAATTTAAAGTATTCACTTTTGTAGGATTCAAGACAATACAAATATCTTCAATGTGAAAATTAGAAAATATATACCTGATTCAAGCAAAAATAGTTGAAACATATCCATATGTAAATGACCAAACAATTGTCCAACTATAATTCTGGAATATTTTTTTAAAATTCTAAGATATGCATCCAAATGCTGTGGATGGAAAGTCGGATCACTTTTCTCTCCATAATTTACTCTGTTATAAAATCCTGGGGGCACATGACCAATAATGTAAACCTGAAAATTAAAATTTAAATTATGAGTATTAACTTTGAAGATTTCATGCAAGCATTCATTTACTCCAGTCATCAATTGAACAAGTTTATCAATTCTGCTTATGTCTGTAATATGATAAGACCATTTAGAAAATAAGCCTGTTTTGCATGATGAGTTATATACAAAGAGGTATTTTTGTGTGGCTGTGGCTCTGTCTGTCTGTAAATATGAGTATATAAAAGCAGTAAAAGCTACATACCTGAAATGTTTTAGTGATTCTTCGTAACATAACGGAAACCTTCTTAAAGCCCTTTTTTCAGAATTCAAATTAATTTTTAGTTTATATTCAAGCCTTTTTAATGGGTTTTATATTATTTACTGGGATATATTATATCAATAAAAATCTATATACCTCAACAATTTGGAACCAAATTTAATATATGGTTGCATCCTATCACAGAGAACATTATAAAATTTATTTGTTTTCAATTATGAGCACCCATTTTCAAAATATTAAGAATAAACACATAACAAAAACTGCTTATTTATGTGGCATGTTCATTTATATTGTCAAGTTCATGCAATTCCCTTAAATTGGTATCAATATCACTAATATTTGGTATTCTATATAACATATTTCTTTTATTTCCAAAGTTTTATTTTCAGGAGTTACTATCATAAAATCAAATTATTATAAAAACATCAAATTAGAAATAGAAAGAGTAATTTTCATCAGTTCAACTTCATAATTTGAGAAAATATATAAGGATCAATATTTCATCTATCTGATTATATTTATTAATATTTGTTCACTGAATTTTATGTGAAATAACTGAAGAATACAAGAGTGAACTATACTTGTTTTTTTTTTTTTTTATCAAACCTATAGAAATATTTACTAACCAAACCCAAAAAGTTATTTTTCATTTGGTTTAGAGTACTAGTTTAGTAAATTGCTACATGTGAAATAATGAGACAAGGACCTATTTTTTAAAGACAATGATCATACATGCCAGAAGTTGAATACACAAACTTACAGACTCTGGTTCTGAAAGGCAGTACCTAACCTAAGTACATCATAGGGTTTTACATAGGGCACCTTTGAAAAATCTGGATGCAGCAGGAGAGGCAATAATAGCAAATATTAAGAAACACTGCTTCAAGACATTTTTTTAAATAAACTAGTCTTTTTTTACCCGGGGGGAGAGGTATCACTAATAGAAATTGTATTTCATATAAGTTTGGGAACATACATGATAGATAAAGCATAATTTAAAAAAATAGATGTCATTATAATTTCTTTAAATATATTAAATATAAATAAAAATAAAAATTTGATTGAAACAATTACCTTTTCTAATGACTTTGAACTCTGATTTAAAGCACTTTCCAACCATTTAAATTGACCAGCTGGATCATCCATTTTGGAAGTAAATGTATTCGGAGTATACCACAAAATAGTATTTAAGCTAATTAATCGAAACCCTGGGTTAATAACTTGACTAAAATAGCCTCCTACAAATAAAAAAATATATACATAGCTGAACTGCAACGAACTGAAATATCTAGTTTAAAAAAAAAAAATTGGTTTAGAAGTAATAAATCAGGAGTGTAACACAAATACACAATTTTGCAATCTAGAATATTATATATGGCTTTATAAATTTTTAACAGATAAAAATATCCATATTTATTTACATGAATAAAATTGTGTATAATTTATTGAAAATATATGACATAAACTAATGATTTCAAGGAAAATAGATATAAAAATTAAAGAATAAGCCAGCTGTGAAAAATTGAAACAAAAATTTACAAGTGGAAAATCTAGATTATTTCAACTTTGATTTCAACACTAAAATCTTTATCATTTTCCGAGAAAACTAATAATGTGGATTTTGACAAGAAACTACACTAAACTGCCTTTTAGACTATTTCCTTCTTTCGGATTTTTAATCCTATAATTCAAACATGACAAATTAATTAAGGATTAAAGAGATTCTACAAAGTAATTGATTTTGAAAGAATTACTTGTAATCTTAATTAAGAGTCAAGGTAGACTTAAAAAAAAAAAACTTTAAGTGTTATAGTAAATTGGGTAATTATTTTGCATTTTAGAATCTAATTTTCTGCATAATCAGAATTGCTAAGTCTGTTTAAACAGTTTATTTAAATTAAAATTAAAGATTTTTTAAATACTTCTAATTTTTCAAACATTAAAGTTTTCTTTGAAACATATTAAATCTATCTACTTAATACTGTGGATGGATTTTCAAATATTTAAAAAATTTAATTTTATAAAATAATTTTTACCTATACTTGCAGAGAATTGGAGTAATGAAATTTGAGTTTCTTTAATATGTTTGTAAATATAAAAAGAAGAATTTTAATGGTGTGTGCCTGGAAACCTCACACTCTTTTGAGTGCCATAAAACATTGTATAATTTTCATAATTTTATTTTCACTTTTAATTTTTCAAATCACAAATTTAAGCTTAATAAGAGCAAAGAGAAAAGTAAGTGGTTCATAAATTCTACCAGATGACATATACTTGTCAAATGCTAGCTTATAAATGATTATCTGTTTCACATGATATTTATCTGGGATATAGTCTTATACAACTTAATACAGAGTTATGTTATCTGAATACTATTGTAATAAAATGAAGTTTTTTTTAACTATAGCACTGCTATCATTTGAAAAATAGATTTGTTTTTAATTAAATAGCAATAAGCATTGTGAAAGTTAAAAAAAAAAATTATAATTATATTTACTAAAATGAGTTGAATAAATTTATACCTAACTTATAATGCATTTATTTATTTTTACCTAACCTTAACAAAAATTATTGATCTTAACTATTTTCCTAAATAAATTCTTATGATTGAGAAATGTATCACAAATAACTATTTTACAAAAAGTACTAGTTGGACTTTTATAGGGTATCATAGAAAAATCGGGTCAACTAGAACACGGAAAATAAAAATGAGTCAGAACTGCTATATTAAGGCATTATTTTTTTTTATACAGTACTAGGCAGCGCTGGTTATTAGCTGCTGGCATGCAAGGTAGCATTCGACCACCTCTTATTTCTGTGTACAAGATAGTATTTGGCCAAACTCCTATCAATACATATGGTTTATATGCATGCATGCACTGTATACCTATTAGCCCCAGTACTGATACTAGAATCTGTATATGAAACCATATTATATATCTCTACTGTAAAATATAGTATGTTTAGACCTACTGAACTGCTAAATATATTAAGATATTAAACTACCTATTTTTTTTTCTTTTGTCTATCATTTCATTAAATGCTAACACCTTATTAGAAATTTCAAAGTTGGTATGAAATGTAAGTCAGAAAAGATAGTAAAATTATTAACTTTTATTTTGGTTTAACTGTAGACAAGATATTAGGTTTTAATGCCAAATAAGCAACCTAGAATAAAATGCAGGTCTAACATCTGCCAACAAACTAAAAGCCACACCATAAATTAAACTTTACATTAGAATATGCAAAGCACAATACAAACACTTGTGATTTTGCTATCTGTCACCTGATTCCCTCAGTAGTATGACAAAAGACCTTTATATAAATTGACTTCATCTAAGTAGCCCATCATTAACATATGCAAATGTACAGTCAGATGACATGCAAACATATAATTCTGTTGATAGCAGTAAGGGGGAAAGCATGAGATTTATTTATGTGACAGGCAGGCAAAAAGACCTTTTACTATGGGAAATTAAATTCACTAACAAATATATTAAGCAATTATTTAGCTAAATAAAATACAGCTAAAGAGAAATATCAAATTAAGTAAATATATATTAAAACAGTCTTACCTTTGGCAAATGTAAAGGCTGCTTCAGCACTTAAAAATTTACTCCATCCTCCTTTTAATAAAATATCCTTATAAATTGAATTACTAGAATCGTTTGGAAGCAACATATTTGGAGGAAATGTATCATGGTTCCCAATACAAGGATATACAGGTATATCTGGAAAATTCTTCATCATTAATATAGAAACATTGTTAAGAGCCTCATATATTACATTCCAATCTGGATCAAACTTATCAGTATGAGGAAGATTATCCCTGAAAATTAAGACAACTAATTATCTATACATTCAATTCAGATATGATTAAAAAGCAAATTATAAAAAAAATACTTGTAATCATAAAAGACTTAATACAGTTACAAATATAATTGTAATGTGTAGCAATTTTAAGTATTTTAAAAATTATTCAAAATTAATTTTATACTTGAAGCTTAGGCCTTTCAAAATATTTTAATAGTTTCATCATAAGATTTACTGATAATTTATTCTAATTCTACTTTATTAATTCATAATGTAAATTTTTTAATATTTTGAAAAAGTTACACACACACACACACACACACACACACACACACACATATATATATATATATATATATATATATATATATCATTCATGGGCAGAAATACTAGCATAACTTTGAAAGAGAGATCTTCAGATAAATATATTTAAAGTTTCTTTTGTGGTATCAGAAAAGGTGACCTGGTGATACTGACCGAATAGTGTAGTACACATGATTAAACATCTATTAGAAGGTTGAATAGGGGGTCACACTAGATTTCTTTTATTTCTACAGCATCAAGTCCTTCCTAATCTGTACCAAGTGTTATAAAGCCTCTCCCAAGCATGTACTTCGTTTATTTATAATATATATATATATATATATATATATATATATATATATATATATATATATATATATAGCGAAACCTCTCAATAGAGGACATCTTGGGAATGACAAATTCCCCCTCCCCCCTCTTTGAGGTTTAGAAATGAGGTATTAAGTATTTACTTTTTTTTTAGTGTATATATATGTATGTGTATGTATGTATGCATGTATATATATATATATATATATATATACACACACACACAGGTGATTATCGAAATAATGGAAAACCTGAGAAAAAAAGTTATATTTAAGAATGCATTTTGTAAGTATTAAAATATAATCTTTGCTACCAGTTTTCTTTTAAATATAAAAAGCATATATCATGATAGTATAAGGTAGTTATAGTGAAGTTGTATACTTCTATTTGTTCTATATGAAGAGGAATTTATATGAACAGCTGTGTAAAACATCCCAATTTTTTTCTACTTTACTATAGTTTCTTATAACCGACTATATGAGGGATAAATTCTTTGTTCAGTATTGAAAATGAAAGTAAATTAATGAAAATATGAATGTTATTTGCACTAGTGTAAAAGGGATCCTGCTCCTCATAAACCTTTATTAATGTATCATCCCTAAGCTTGACAAAACATTTATTGAGCCTCACAGTTGCAGTTTCCTTCAGCAGAAAGCAAATTTTGAAATACATACATTTATGACCAAATATCAAGGTTACAAGAAGGCAGACAAGTTTGTTAAATATATATATATATATATATATATATCATCATACCTATTTTTACAAGCAAGATGTGTTTCACCACTTGTACAGATACTCAGTACAAGTATAATAAAGGATGTGCCTTCATATTGTTTATGGATGAAGTTACAACATCAAATCATTTACTTTTAGGTACCTCTTTACATATATGCAATGATAAAAAAAATTGTATAAATTATCAAACTCTAGTATACATTTTTCATCTTAAATCAGTAATTTATTCAAAATTATAAACTTTGTCTACAAGTTCATGTATATACATATTGTAGATGTATATAATGCCAAATTATCACTCTTTAGAAGCCTATATTATGTTCTAAGAAAATCTTCTTACTCATATAGGATTGCAATTTAGAAACAATATGCTTAGTGAAACTGAAAGCAAAATGACTCATTTTTTGCTTTTAAAAAATAAAACATTTTTGCCCCAACTGCCCAAGTTTGATTACTACTGTCCCTTATTGATTTACTGCATGTTTAAATAATTGTCTATATCATAAATGGGTATTCTTAATCTATCTCCCTTATTTTCTACTATTTAATGCATTTTAGCATCTTAAATATCTCTCTCCATATGTATATTCCATTAGAAAAATAAAAACATTTATTTCATATTATGATATACTAAAACAACACTGTTATATTATCAACGGCATGACATTATCAATTTGCAAGGGTAATATCCATGAAAGGGCAATATCCCAACATTATTTCTAGCAATGATTTTTATACTGACAGTATCTTTTTAAAGAATAGATCTGTAGATTGTGCAAGTCTATGAAAAACAGTAAATTTATACAGATAACAGATATTTATATAAATAAGCATTCATTTGTAATAAATTAAAAAAATTTTATAAATGTAACTAAATTAAGTTCCCCAATTTTAATTCTATAGCCTAATAAAGAAAAGTACCTCACTCCAGAAGCACAATTACTTCTTTTTTCCTATGAATAAAAATCTTAATTTTTAATTCTACCCTTTTGTCTGATGATGTTCTCACAATAGCTATGTGATTCTCTTGAATCTTGAAATCTAACAAAGTTAGGCCATATAACAGCCATAATTATGCTGAAGTATGATAATTCTTTAGAATATTCTGTTTTTGCTGGAGGACAAGATAGCTAGCTTTTTCAGTCAGATTGCTAGAAACATTCTTGTTTGATGGACATGAAGTAGTGCTGTCCAGATTTTGAAGTTAGTGTAACAAAATTACAGTTTTAAAAAAGAGTTTTGTCTTGACTGGGTTTTTTTTTATGTTGCAGTGAAGTTAATGCTGGATAGCGACTGCCATAAAATTTGTTAAACTTAGCCCCAGAAAGAAACAAAAGCTAATTTTTCCCATTTACATGTCTGACAAAACCTAGGCATGATAACTTAAATGGATGTATTTGAAGTCTTCAGTTCATCATTGCCCATACACACACAGATATGCATGTACAGTCAAACCTGTCTATCTCGAAAACCTGTCTTTGTCGAATTTTTTCAATTTCCCTACATTATCAATAAAAATTTAACGTATTTTCCAAAGCTATCTCAAATTATTTTTACCCAAACCTGTCTATCTTGAATTTTCGTAAGAAACACAACATTCCAGTTTAGAGCCTTATTTCATTGACAACCGCACAAGTTCCCATTTCCTGGAAATATACTTCTAGTTTTCTTCTCGGGGGGTTATTTGGTCAGGGACTGGGTGGGAATTGTCCTAAAAACGGATTATCTACTCTGGAATAATAAGGAATGGGGGTTGAGGAGGGGGGAATAGAAAGAAACCGAAGAGCAACCGACCGAGGAAACTGATGAAAACCCAAAGGAATGGATGATTATCAGAGAGAAACTGAATACTGACACTTCATTTAAAGATTTTATAAAAGTAGATGAATCAGTGGTAACAAGCGGAACATTATTAACTGATTCCAAAATTTTAGAAAACGTTCATAGAGTTTCTGAGGATGAAGAGGGTCATGACAAAGAGGACAACATTGATGTAGAAAGAATTGTTACAAAAAAAAAAAAAAAAAAGCCATTGAAACACTAAGAATTTTTCTTGAATCCCAAGGAAATATTGATCAATTTGTTTTGCCAATGTGTCAAAACTATAAAAAACTGTCCAGTCTAATAAAGTTTTGCATCAAAAACTCCTAATGGATTACTTTCTGTAAGGTATGTAAATAAAACTAAAAGTACTTCAAATTTTCAATCTTTTCTATTGTGTAAAGAAATTTTCTTAAAACCTGCGTATCTCGAAACCTGTTTATCTCGAATTTTTTTTTTTACTCCCAAGAGATTCGAGATAGACAGGTTTGACTGTATATATATACAGTATCAATTAATAAAACTGGACAATAAAAATTCTATTTATCAAAGAAATTATTTTGTTAAATACAAAACAAATAACAAGTTAGAAGAACAAAATATAAAACCTACCCTGTCCAAATTATAAAATCAGGATTTGGTTTAAGTTTTTTCATGGCTTGAAAAGTTACATTTACCAAGGATTGAGGTGAATCACAGAGGAAATTTCCATATAAGCCATTATCTGGGTACTTCTGGGTTTTCTCATCATGGCACAAATTATTAGGATTTCCAGTTCTTGAATAATTTTGGTCAACATGAATGTCAGTAATGTGCCAAAAATAACCTGCAAAATATGTGTAGCATAAAACAGTGTTAATTGAAAATGATAGTAAATGCATCAAAACACACATTTAAAAATTTAAAATAGCAAGAAACTAATTAAGACATAGTTTAATCTATAATTAAAATCAATTTCAGAATGCTAAGGTCAAAATTTTATCCCTTTTACTTGTAAAATTCAGTTTTTTTAAATAAACCAAGGAACTAAATCAGAACTTGTAGTACTTTCTTTACTTAAAAGTCTAAGCTTTCCTTTTACACCTACAACAAAAACTATTGGGTCAGAATAAATCAGCAATTATCATATTACATTTGTAAAAATAATTAAAGCTGTCACAAAATATTTTCAATCCCACTTTAATAGTGGCAGAAACAAATGTGTAGATTAAAAGAGCTCATCTGATAAATAAGCATAACTTGAAAGATGCATATCAAATAGACTGCAAAAGATACTTTATAATAAAATTGATTTTAAAAAAATACTTTTTTTATAGTGCACTTAATATTACAGTTCCTACATGCTAATTATGATACTCTTTAATTATATTTGTTATATGTAGAGGTAAATAATGAAAATAAAATCTGAGAAATCAGGGACTGATAAGCTAAGACTGTCATTTCAAGAATGTTGCTCACTCATTCACTCCCACTAGATTATGATTATCTATAGATAAAGAAATTTACAGTAATTTACAATATGTATGATCACCACTCACCAATGTTGGATTCAACACTTCCAACAAATCCTTTGGGGTTATAAAAACAGAAGAAAAAAAGCGAAATGAGTAAGTGATACATTTTTAATTTCCCAAAAGATACGAAGAGGTGAATATGCAATATTGTTGGAATCTGTCATTCATTCGAAATCCTGCCTTATATTTTGTCACATGCCGTGATACTGTTCGACAGAATTCATTTATTTACAGTTTAAAAAAAATAATTTTACTTTATCTGTGTTTTGCGTTATTTTATTTCACAGTCCTGTACTTTGCATCACAAGTCACACTTCCTCTTTGACAACAAACATTTATGCAACAAGTGACAAGCGTCTGGGCCCCCTGTTTTACTATGCTGCTCTGAACTCCTGCGCATGTTATTGCGCAGATTTGAAGACTAGCCCAGTAGTTCTTATACATTTTCGGCAATTACTCTATTTTGGTTAACTTCGAAATTCTAAGTCATTAGCACGTAGAAAGTCAAGGTCAAGGTCACAGGTTATACAGAATACATGCTGTGGTGAATTTGACTTCTATAGGAATTTGACAGAGGGGGAATCTGGTAACCTAAAGATCCTATAAATTCGATTTAAGAGCCTTAATCGAGTAACATAACGCTCGAACAACGTATTTTAGAAATGTATATATCTCGATCGTAAGTATCTATCTCTCTATATATAAAATGGTATATTAGGTGTCATATTGGTTTATGGGGTACTATAGAGATTTTGCTCTTTATACTCAGTTTGTACTAAATGCAAGGAACATTTCTATTACTTTTTACTTATTAAATTAATGTAACTATGATTTCAAGAGAAAGAAAACAAAAGATTTAGATTAATAAGGTACTAAATTTTTTTTCAAGTGTAGTGATAGTTATTTAATTTAAATGAATTTAAATTCAAATTAATGGATTAAACATAGTTCTTTTTGAAAATTAGTTTATAAATATTATTTATAGAAGAAAATTGAACTAAAATAATTACAGTGTGTTCCACTGTGCATAGGAAGATGGCAAAGATGTAAAAGTGATGAGCATCGAGAGGGCAGTGTTTGGTGTACTGCAAAAGACGGTATTAATGGTCCGAACGGGAACTTTTTATCTTTGCCAACGAAGACCCGGGTGAAGTTACTTTATCCAGGGTGGCCCGTGCTATCAATATGTGCAAAGTCGTGCAGTTCACGACGACGCAGAGTCAAAAAGACGCCAGGCATCTCATTTCAAAAAGAATTTTAAGCGGTAAAACATTTTCTATCAAAAAATAAATATAAATTTTTAGATGCAACTAGGAACTAAATCAGACACAATGGCTAAAACTTAACAAGTTTATTCGATGATCAAACAAGAACGCCGACATACAACTACAATAGTACCATTGTGAAACATGAGTTTAGCCGATAGTTACCATGGCAAGTAAATGAAAAGACCTCACATTGGATGTTTACATACACATGCAATACACCTTTTTTCCTATAAAAGGGAAAAACAGCTCCATGAAGGGGTCAAAATGAAAATATTCATAAGTCCAATCTTCTTGGTGGTCATTTAACCCTCTGATACTTTCTTGTTGTAGAAATTGTGTTGGACGATGAACATCTTGTGTGGAAGTCATCACTGGAAGCACCGTAAGCTCCGAAGGTACCTGTTCTTCAGTACTAGGTTGAGATGGTTCTACGTTCAAAGATGAAGGGACCTGAATTTTAATTTGCCCTCTTTTCAGCTAGTTGTTTTGCAAATTGTACCACCCGCCCGAAACCACACACACCTCAGACACACTGTTGATTTGTTCCCAGTGTACTATTTAGATATATGGTCGATTTACTCCTACGTAACTACCTTAGCAATAATTGATTTACGGTCCGTGTCCAATTTTTTTTTAATCTTAGGAACATCTCTTATGGGATCCAATAGGGTTCCATTCTTGGACCCATCCTCTTTAACCACATTTAACAAAAAAATTTAAAAAATAAAATGTAAAGTAGCGAAATGTTAATTAAGAGGGAAAAAGGTTTAGAATGAAAGAAAGTTAATGTTATTTAAAAATAGTAATATACCCTCCTACTTTATACCTCATTATAACTTTAAAGTACAATAACGGAAAGTGGGTGGTATTGCTGTCACCGTTCATGGTAAAAAAAAATCAGGGGGAGAGGAAAATTAACTGTGTTGGACTCGGGCAACTTTAGTGGGAGAAAAAAATAGCCAGCTGGGTTTCCTACTTAGCCCCAACCAATTTAATCTCTATATTAAACAGAAGGGTCGTGACACCATATATACTGCGGATGAATTAGTTCTTCAAAGGGCCCCTATAAAAAGATCAATAATATTCCAAAATCAGAATATATAGATATTCGATTTCATGGCACATCTATGGTTTCTACACATAAGCTAATTATATTGATCTGTTCCACTTAAATACTTCATCAAAATGCTCTAAAGCCATGGCTCCGAAAATACCATACATAAAAATACATAATTTTCTATACACAATAAACATAAAAAATAAATCAAAATGTCAAGTCATACATTTTTCACATACTTCTAAAAATCCACCATGGTTTAATCTAAATGACGCATTTATTTGCTGGAAAGACTCAGTCAAGTACTTTGCCGTTTATATCGACAAGTGGCTTACCTGGAAGTCACAAGTTAAATATGTAGAAAATGTAGTGATGGAGAAACTCTACGATCTTCGTCTTCTATTATACTGTCTTAAACTCAATATTAGGCATAAAACGCTTCGTTACAATCAATAATTCTGCTACGTGTATGATATGACGCGCCGGTGTAGTCATTGTTTTTTCAAACAAACATCAAAATTCTCGAAACCACTTTAACTTTTACATATTTTTTTTCATTTTTAACCTGATTTAAGTTTTTAATTTCAAAGTTTTTTTCTTGAATTTATCCTTACATTAAAATTTTTTCTTTGATTTCTTTCAGCCTGAATCAAAATTTTTAGCTTGAATACAGAACTAATGAGGTACCTTTAGCCCCCCTCACTCTTTACTCTTTTAAAAGATCCATTGACTTTTGCCAGGATGTAAGTTCGACATTACAGATTTTCTTTCTTTTATTTTTTTAATTAAACATTTTTAAGCTTTTTTTCAAATTTTGTACATCATATTTGACAAAGTGTTTTTATGCTCATTTTATTTTTATACTTTCATATACTCGTTATAATGTATTATATCTTATGTAACTTGCATCTTGAGAACTTTCTTATCATTATAAACCGCTCTGAAATCAAAATTTTATATCCTTCTTACTAGAGATTTATCCAACCGATCAGGTGTTCGAAAATACCTTCATACAGGAAGAGTGGAGTTAGTGGTGATGCAAATTCTATCTTTCAAAACTACGAGTTTCCATTGATAGAATGGAAATGATAGATTTACAAACCTGTCTGCATTGTACTCTAGAGGAGCCGACATCTCGAATGTTTTTCCTTTGCACCAAAATTCACAATCAGCATTTCCGGTACTAGTGTGGAAAAAAATATTCATATGTTAAATATCTGATTAATGGAAATTTATGAATCTCAATAATTTATTTTTATTTATCTACTTATTACAGTTCTTATTTATACTATTTATCTATAAAAGCTTAAAATATAAAATGTTCAATTTTAAAGAAAACAATCATCAAATTTCGGTATATATTAAAGTACGTTGTCTTGTATAGCTGTTAAACCTGCTTATCTCGGGTTTAGTGAGAATGAAACAAATCAAGACCTAAGGGTTTTAAAATTTTATATAATATCTCAGCCTAAAGTAACTTAATTTTCAAGACATAACTACGTATTTAATAGATTAATAACAATTTAGACTACAATTACATAGCCCAATGAAGCTTCGTTAATAGAGTTTGCTCTACGTTTAATGTTACGTTTGCTTTACTCATGTAGAAATTCAGTTGACCGCACCATACCAAACCAACGTTGTTCTTTTCAATCAACTAAATTAAATTCTTTTTCAAAAATTATAGGACCAGTATTTTTTTAACCATCTTTCAATTTAAGATTTTGAATTTCGTAGAGGATTTCATTATTGTATTTATTTAGAAATGCAAGTTCACTTGCGGGTGAACTTGTTTATAAAGAATTCCCCTTATATAATAGACTGCCCCTTCTTGGTTTTTCAGATTCGCCTTAAAAGCGGGCACAGGGCTATACATTAATTTTGCTCAGTCTAAATACATCAAAATGCTCGAAACCCGTGGCTCTGAAAATGGAAAATATACATTAAAAAAATTCCTCAAAATGTCAGGGCATCCACTTTTTACATACTTATAAAAATTCACCACGGTTTAATCTAAATGACGTATTTATTTGATCAGAGGACTCAGTCAAGTACCTTGTCTTTTATGTCGACAAGTGGCTTACCTGGAAGCCCCACGTTAAATATATAGATAAACAAATGTTAAAGAAACTCCATGACCTTTATCTTCTATTATACTATCTTAAGCCCACTATTAGGCTTGAAACACTTCTAGACAAATTAACAATTCTGCCACACGTATGCTATGATTCACCAGTGTGGTCATTGTCCTTTCCATCAAACATCAAAATTCTGGAAACCGCTCAAAGTAAAAACCATTCGGCGCATTGTAAAAGCACAACGTTACTTGCGTAACAATATCATTCAATGGGATCTAAATTTATTATCAATTAAAAACTACTTTATTAAAATATCACAAAATTTCTATAATTCAGTCAATAACTTACAAAATTGTTACTGAGCTTCCGGACTACGACTTTGCTGAGTCTTGTGAATCACCTTCTGACTCCACCCCTCTATTGGGATTGCCGTCCAACTTTTTCATATTAACCTTTTTAAACAATTTTAAATTTTGAATTTCAATGTTTTTTCTTGAATTTTAATATTTTCCATACATTAATATTTTTTTTCTTCAACTCCTATCAGCCGGAATCAAAGTTTTCAGCTTTAATACAGGTCTAATGATATAAGCAAAAAGTTAAGGCACTAACAAAAAGATATATTTTTGTATTTTACAAAATTTTAAAATTTTTATATGGCATTTTTTTCAATTTTTATATCATAAAACAAGACAAAACATTACTGAAAGGACAATATATGCGAGAGCACAGTAGCAGAATGATATGACCTAAAAAATTGGAAAAAATAAAAATTAAGATTAAAAAAAGTCAAAAGCACAGAAAACGGTACTTCGCAAAAGCGACAATAATAAAAAAAAAAAAAAAAAAAAAAAAAAAAAAAAAAAAAAAAGGTGATTTTATGGGAGACAATAAGACTATTTTACAACACCAAAATTAAATAGCTACTTTACCTTAAAGGCAAATTCTTAGTCTTGTGCAATGATGTTAATAGAACTATTTTTGATGTTTTATACACAATAAAATGCTTAGAAATTATCACTTATATTAAGCCCAAAAGTAGCATGCTTCTAGTAATTAGCTGTTATACTGAAATGCCATGTAAAGTAATGGATGGGGCAGAATGACTCATTGAGGAATGGGACTTGCCCAATTTTTCCTTCAGCCAAACTGCACATCCATCCAAACATCCATATAGATGGGAAACTTTATATTTCTACAAGTAACTGACCATTCTATCATTCATAAAACAGACTTTTTTGCAAAGTTGACCCCACTCGAAAATGGTTGGTGAAACTAGTCGAGCACAGGAATACATTTTTTTTAATGTGATCTTATTAAAGTATAATGTTAGATAAATATTATCAATAATCAATAAAGCTTATATACATGAGTAACACCCAGTCTTTATCATTTTTCATAATATTTTCAAATTTAAATATGTATTTTTACTTTCAAAAACATGTCCCACCCCCTTCCTTATGTAAGAGAGGGATGGGATATTTTTATTGCTATAAGAATTGTTTTTTTTTACTTACCTTGTTTTAATTGTCATCAACTTAATATTTTTTAACATGCTACACCCAGTCTTTATCATTTTTGATAATATTTTCAAATTTAAATATGTATTTTTACTTTCAAAAACATGTCCCACCCCTTCCTTATGTAAGAGAGGGATGGGATATTTTTATTGCTATAAGAATTGTGTTTTTTTTTAAATTTACATTTTTTTAAATTGCCATCAACTTAAATTTTTTAACATGTTAAATTGTTTAATTTTGTTCTTTAAAACTTATAGTGTTGTACCAAAAGGAAATGATTTATAAAAAATATTTTTGTCTAAACTGTCGCATTCATCTCTACTCTCCCCTATATAGAAGGACGGAACAGATGCGATATCTACACCGTTTCCGGGCCGCCATGTTTATTTCTTGGCGATCTTGGCAAAAACCTCATTTTCTGAAAGTCGACAAACTAAAAGGGAGGCAGAAAATGGTGTTTCCTGAAAGATCACAGAAAAAAAAACATTCACTGCACTACATGGTTTTTAAGAGACCAAAGTTATTACAAAATTCTGCAAAAAGTCACAAAGCATATAAAATCTTACAGAATTTTACTATTTAAGAACTATATGATCACACCAAAAATGAGTTTTAAAATGCGTTTGTATAGAAAATAAAGATTTAAATATTCTTTAAAACAAGTTTAAAATTATTGAGGAGGGGTTCCTCCCCTTACCCCCCTTACTGATTATTACATAGAAAGATCACCAAAAAAAAAAAAAAAAAAAAAAACATGGATAGCATCACATGGCTTTTATGAAACAAAAGTTATTACAATATTCTACAAAAAGTCACACAGCATATATTTTAGAGACTTTTACTATTTAAGAATTATATGATCAAGCCAGAAATGAGTCTTATAATGCGCTTGTATAGAAAATAAATATTTAAAAATTCTTTAAAACAAATTAAAAATTTTTGAGGGGGGTCTCCCCTCTTAATGATTAATACATACAATAAATACATATTACATACACACATATCTTAATAAACATAAAAAGAAATTAGAACATACAAGAAATTAATGAAAGGAGGGGGACCGTATGCCCAACAGTATGCAGTAAATTAACAAATACAAAGCAACAGTTATCCTATTACACCTTCAACCCTACATACGCGTTGCCCTCCGCACAAACTGCATAATCCACGGAAAATCTCTTGATACTTCTTAAACACGTTAATCATAGCCAGAACGTTCAAAACAACATCCATAATGCACAACTAGAAAGAAACAAACTAAAAAGAAAAACATAAAATTCTACAACCTGACAGCGGTCGAGACGACACGTCCGAACTCCAGGAATCCCTTAAAGCAAAAGAAATTATTCCAAAGAGCCTACGTGTACCAATGAGGCTGAAAGAACGAACCAGGGTTGCCACTACAAAGATCCAATGTCAGGGTAGACAAAGCTAACCAGTCATCGCCCAGGAAAACGCTCGAAAAATAGAGAAATTTGGCGACAAAAGCCGCGGTGTAAATATTGCATCTGTACCAAATAATGGAAATCAATCCAATTATCACTAACCCTATTGTGTTCTATTTAGGAAATAATCTGCATAAAATTAAATAAATATCTACATTTGTATTTTATGAATTTAGTTTTAGAAGTAAAATATAAGAATCATCAATTAACTGAAAAATCTAAGATAAATTTCTTAACTTTAATCCAAGGTCCTAAGCACTGACATTCCGAATTAGAGTTCGTGGGTTGGAATCTCACTATAGCAGGGATGTTTGTATCCTTTTGGAATAGGCTTTCAGCAGTAGGTCAAGGTCTTATTAGTTCTAGCGTTGCAAAAATGTTAACCGTAGCGCTCCAAACGAAACCAAACCAACCTCCTAAACATCAGTATATATATTTACTCCTTTATTTTTAAGATTTGTTTACTTGAAGACATTAATTTATTCTTAATTTTTGCCCTAAAATTTATTAAAATTTTTCCATTTTTATTCATTTTTTAATATTTTAAATAAATTTTTAAAATGTTTTTTGAAATAAAATAAGGTAAGTTAAGGGCTCAGATGTCATCTCAACCATGAGAATGAAGCCAATTTAGCATTAAGATCATTCCCGTGTAGTTTGGTTTAAATGTAAATTCAAGTTTATTTTTGATTAATTTTAAATTGCATCTATTTTAGTTTATATACAACGTGTAAAGACACTTGTAAGATACGTTATTTTATTTAGAGTAACTGTTTAGTTTTTACTTACCTCGTTTGATATGTTGATAGCTATGGCTCAGTTAGGTACACCTTTCTAAAAAAAGTATTACAAAAATCTTGAAATTTTCATATAGGTTAAAAAGTTAATAATAATATGAATGATTTAATTGCCATCTAAACCAGGATAATGAATCCAGTTTAGCATTAAGATCATTCCCGTGTAGTTTGGTTTAAATGTAAATTCAAGTTTATTTTTGATTAATTTTAAATTGCATCTATTTTAGTTTATATACAACGTGTAAAGACACTTGTAAGATACGTTATTTTATTTAGAGTAACTGTTTAGTTTTTACTTACCTCGTTTGATATGTTGATAGCTATGGCTCAGTTAGGTACACCTTTCTAAAAAAAGTATTACAAAAATCTTGAAATTTTCATATAGGTTAAAAAGTTAATAATAATATGAATGATTTAAATTTTTTTTAAAAAGAAATAAATTTTAAAATAATTGTTGAAAAATTCTTAAAATTGTACAATATATTTGCTTAGATTTTTTTGAAATATTATACTTAATTTAAATATTTTAATTAGTTTTAAAGAGATTAATTCTATTTACAAGGATTATGTAGCAAAAAAGTACTGTACCGCTCCAAACCGAACGAAACTAAAGCTTGACAGGAGCCTCCCCCACTCACTGCGATCAATGTATTGTAAAGAGTGAGCTTTATAATACTTGGATTTATAACCAATTTCATGAAAGAATCTCATGAAAGAATATCACTGCACCCCCCGCTCATTAAAAAGAAAGTTTTAATCTGTTTACTGTCACACAAAAAAAAAAAAAGTATTATGATTGTACAGTGATTGTACAGTTTTCTGATATAGATGGCGTTGTAGCGTCTGATGTTCAGATTTTAGAATTCTAGTTCTACTGTTATTCGTGTTTCTGAGTAAAGTTATGTTTTCCCTGATAAAAGAGTTCTAATTAATTAATTTGAATCTTCATCATCATTGGAACTTCATATGCCATATCGTGTCATTTCGAACCAAGATTATGGATTCCCAAAACTAATATATCAGTGATTAAAGCTTTCATTTTGATTTAAACTATTTTCCTCCCAGTTATAGATCTACCCTATTTTTTATTGTTAACAAGACACTTTCTAGCGATGAATGTAAGAGTTTACATTTTCATTCTGTTATTAAGGTTGGTGTTTTGGTTGGTTAGGATCCTTACGGGTGATTGTTTTGATATACGATGCTATGTTATTACGAATGTATTAAAATTTATCAAAAATGGAGTGTCGCTTTAAAGTGGTGGGCGTGGCTTTATGTGATTATATAATTGAAGGTTGTGTTGTAAGAATATATATATATAGTAAAACAATACAAATCATATACTTTTGGAATTATCACAACTTGCTCTATTTTTTAAGCTCAATATCGAAAATTTTAAACATTTTATGTCTTCTGTAACCCTTAATACACACACACACACACACACACACACATATTATATACATATATACACATATATATACATATATATATACATATATATATATATACATATTCACATATATATATATACACATATATATATATATATATATATATATATATATATATATATATATATATATATATATATATATATATATATATATATATACATATATATATATATATATACATATATATATATATATATATATATATATATATATATATATATATATATATATATATATATATATATATATATATATATATATATACATATATATATATATATATATATATATATATATATATATATATATATATATATATATATATATATATATATATATATATATATATATATATATATATATATATATATATATATATATATATATATATATATATATATATATATATATATATATATATATATATATATATATATATATGTTATAATATAAAGTTGATGCTATAAATCATTTTCTTCTGTGAAAAAAGGTTGACCATATTAAGATAGTCAGTAGTCTCTGAATAATAATTGTTATAATTTTCAATTAACAAAAAACTTTTAAAATATGTATTAGTAATTAAATTTTGGAGTAAACTATGTCTTTGTCTAAAAATCTTTTTCTCACTCTCGGAAAATTTCATCCCTGTGATAAAGTCGTATTTTGTAGGGAAGGCCTGCCCAGGACTGTAATTTCGGCTTTTCTTATGCATGGGGTATTAGCTGTTTCCAAGTCATATAAATAAAAAATGTCGTTTTTATTATACGAGTCTTTGATAATTAAAAATAGTTTTATGCCTCTTTCATTTCATAAGAATTTGATGCATTCAAAGTAGTGTAAGATGGGAGCCAGAACAAACGTTTAAAATACTTTCTTTTTAAGGATTTTATGTTTTATTCCTATTCATAATTGTTTTATCTGTTTGTTGTCTTTATATTTTTAGCATTTAAATTTTGATTAGTTGGAAGTATTTTTAAATAAGATATAAAAATTTTGTATACCTATTATTTTCTAATAATAACTTCAGTTTTAACTGTGAAATTTTTCATGCATATTTGTAGATTTATATTATTCTGATACTATTAAAATTATATCACATTTTTAAATGAAGGGGAAGGTAGACGTTTCAAAACTTTTTATTAAAATAATAAATCAGAGTTGTGAAACTTTATATACGTATAAAGTGAAGTATTAGTAAATTAATCACATTGGTTTCTTTTAAAAATCAGATGTGTTT
The DNA here is from genome assembly GCA_032207245.1 of Pardosa pseudoannulata. Classification (NCBI taxonomy): domain Eukaryota; kingdom Metazoa; phylum Arthropoda; class Arachnida; order Araneae; family Lycosidae; genus Pardosa; species Pardosa pseudoannulata. The sequence goes on along the minus strand of CM063502.1, from coordinate 80,679,648 downwards.
TAAAACATTTTTTTAATCTTTTCTATTTTTTTTTCTATTCGATCGACATGTTATAGATTCTTACAAAATATAAGCCAAACACCCCTAACATGTCTAACATCGAAATTACAACAAAAAGAACATTGGCGCTTCGCTCCCAAAGTTTTCGGTTACAGTGAAAAAAGAGGAGTGACTGGAAATATTTCCAACAGTGATTAAAAAACTAATATTCTATCGACATGAAGTTGTATATTCATACTAATAGTATTTTGAACCTCGGGCAACGCCCACTGAATCTCATCTTGCTGTGTTACGCTTCCGTCCTACGATCTTAGTTTTGGAGGGTTTTAGCCTCTTTAAACTCTTTAAACTACTGAATTAAACCTCTCCTCTGAATTATTTCAATTTACAAGTTTTTAGGCATAAATTTTAAATTCTAAATGGCAGAACACAAAATTTAAAGTTTTAAAGTTCTACTAATGAGGAGACTTAGACTCCTCCCACTATGCTTTGTAGAATTTTATTGGTGTTTCGTCAGAATCTGAATTAAGATTCTGAGTTTTTTTTCGGCTACTTTATTGGCATTTATATTGTATTCACTCATATTTAACCATATTTACCAAAAATTAAAAAGTAAAGTATCGAAGTGTTAATTAACAACAACAAAAAAATGGTTTAGAATAAAAGAAAGCTGTACTAAAATATAGTATTATACACTTTATTTTAAAACATTATCGTGATATATGAATGATATCAATATCATAAATTTAGGGATATATCGCGATATTAAATTTCTGATATTGTCCAGCCCGAATATATCTATATATATATATATATATATATATATATATATATATATATATATATATATATACACACACACACACACATATATATGTACATGCACACACATACATATATATATGCATATATATACATACATATACACTATATATATATATATATATATATATATATATATATATATATATATATATATATATATATATATATATATATATATATGAATGAAATAATGGACAAACTGGGCCCACATTTATAATGGAAAACTCCTTTAAATTGCCCCTATTATTTTCCTCAGCCCGGGCATATTCGTCTGCCAAGAGTCCCGTTAAACTTCTGTTATGAGTAAATGCATCACTCGTCGTGGCCCAAAATAACTTTTATTTCTTCCCATCAAAATTAGGACAAAATCCAGAGAAATCTGAACCAAAAAGCGTCAGAAAGCTGTCTGCATAGATCTCGCAATTCCAACCTTTATCGGGAGCAAACCAAGTACCACTTGGGGTTTAAATCTGGTGGGAAAATGCTCAGACAACAATTAATTTCTTAAAGAGAGTGACTTTTGAATACAGCTATCTTCCAAAGTGTGGTGTTCAGCATGACTATAACTGCTGATCGTTACAGGTTTTTCTTGGGAGAGTTATTACCTTTTTTTTATTAAAATTCTAGCAATATCATTTTTAACTTTGAGGATCAG
>CM063502.1:80625668-80673168 GCA_032207245.1 Pardosa pseudoannulata | reverse complement strand
GTGGTATCTTTTAGAATTTTCTGGCTTTATACTTATAAAAAATTCCACATTTAAGAAGCGTGTATATATATATATATATACACCCACACAGTATATATAAATCAGCTCAGTATTCATAACTTGTGATTTTTACATAAATACCTAATTTAGACTTCGTTGTAGAAACGTTGCCCGTTGTACTCCAAACCAAACCACAGAAATATGGTATTTAAGAGCTATAACTATTTAGCTTTAAAATATTTTTTAAGATTATAGACAATTTGCTCTATGCAAATGCAATTGGAAATATGAGACACTGCATTTCAGCCTTTTTTGAATAATTAAAATTTGACAACAAAGAACTGAACTTAAAAATCTGAACAATACATTGCATTTTAAAGAACCTTCGCCAAAAATGCTGCAGTTGAGAATTCCCATTACCAGTGAGAAAAAAAGCCTAACACAGCAGCTTAGCAAATAGAGGGAAATAAAGAAGTGCATTCAATTGCATTAATAGCTACTTGTTTTTTAAATATTCAGACAAAGTACTTCTTTTAATTTCCCAATCACTCCTCCAATCACTTAGAGAAGCGATTGGGAAATTTAAAGAGGTATCTTGTCTCTTTTCGTATCGCACTGGACATCGCACTGGACATCGCACTGGAGCTCTCGGATCTGACTTCCCTAGGGCCAAGCCCTCTAAGCCAGATTACTGTAGATGCATTGTATGAGACATAGCAGATATAGTGCAACGATATTGAGGATTAAAAAGTCGATGTTAAGTTAGAAGTATAAGTTAAAAAAATAGGTTATAATAAGCTGAGGTTCACGAGTTCGGTGGGGGCAAGAAATACACATAAGGTAGGTTGACAATAATTACACTGTAGGTTGAGCAAAACAGTACACAGTTAGTTAAGCAAAAATGAAGGGTTAAATAAGTTGACTAATCCTGAAATAATAATAGAATAAACAGTAGAAAGGCTTTTTTTTTGTTCAATGTAAAAGTAATCAAAGGGAAAGTAGGAGCAAAAAGCATAGCAGTTCTAGTCTAGAAAACCTGAGGATCCAGCTGAGTGCTGGGGAATCGTATCACTTTGAACACTTAAGTTATTTTAAATATAAACCTTTAGAAAATTATTGGTTTCTTATTTCATTACATCATACATGTTTAACCCTTTAGCGGACAGTGGTTTCACAGCGAAACCTCTTGTAAAAATATTTTTTTAATTTTCTGGAAAATATGAATGGTTTTTTCGATTTTTTATGTTTTTAACATTTAAAACTTACAATAGATGATAGTACAGCATTTAATCTATTTTTCTTCTTTCTGCATTTAATCTATTTTTCTTTTTGTATTCATACTTGGTGTACCTGGAAAGTTAGTAATTTGATTTTTTTCCCTTTTAACGCCCCCCCCAAAAAAAAATATCTATTCAAACAACACTTATAAATTGTTGAACTATTTATTATACTTTTTTAAGAACACTTATATATTGTTCTTCCAATATAATTAAATTTGGAAACATATTGTGTTCATGCTGCACAAGGGGATGGGTTAGTCAGTTAAAACCCCCCTCAATCCCTTCTGTGGGTATCCTATAAGATAAACACCTCTAAAAATTGTAAAAAATTTTTTTAAACATTTTGCATTTATAAGGTTCATAGATACTACTTATAAACTAATTATATTAAATTCCAAACAATTGATGTAAGTGGCCTTTAAAGGGTTAAAGTGCGTTTTCGCAGACTCGCTTGATTACTATAAATTTGGATTTCATAATGTTATTTCATTAAATCAATTTACAGGTTTAACCCATCCATCGACCACCCTCCCCACCTTTTTCCCTTTCAAAACAGTCACCCTTTTCGTAAATTCCAGACTGAACATACCGTACCATACTAGAGTTGCAGGTTTAAAAGTTGTCAGGCTACTTTTAAGTTATTTTCCCTGCAAGGTAAAGGAGTTCCATTACGCAAAATTAATTTCTTTCATTTATTATCGCTTTGCAATATTTTTTTCCCTAAAAAGTGTGTTATAGGAGTGCGAACGAGAAGGGGTCGACAGGTCCGTTTTCGAACAGGAATTCGATGTCGAACCCCCGTCGACGCGTTCGTTCAGTGGGTTAATGCTTTGATTTATTTTAAAATTTTTGATGTTGTATACATTTTCTATGCAATGAACTATTTAATACTGCTCCTCAACTAGCAGAATTTCATTTCAGTTATTTATATCTATTTAGGTAAGTGCAGGCAATGAAGTGTTATAGTAGCAATGAAAAAATTCTGCATTGATTCCAAAGAAAAAAAAAAACGCATCAGACAGAATTGAAATTCTATTCATATTGCACTGAATACTTTTTTTAGCAATGGTCAATATAAATTAAAAGAATTACAAGTATATAAATATTTAATTACATTAACAGAATTACAAATAATAAAATGAATACAAAATACATCCTATGCTCAAAAATATTTCTGGCACACAGAAATAATTACGATATAAACGAATATTCTATTGAATAAAACTATAGAAAGCTGACTAGATCTATCAGGAAGAGAACATAGCGAATGTCTGAATTTAAAATACTCTGAAGGAGAGAAAAATGCATCTGTTTGTAAAGTCAACGGTGAAACCGAGAAAGTTTCACCGAATATATAAACACAGTTCATTCATTAATATACAGACAAATATATATAGAGATATAATATAGATAGAGTAAAAGCTTCTTAACCCTCTGAGTGGAACACATCGAGGAAAAAAAGTCTAAAAAAAATACGCTGAAGGTTTACTGTGTCAGTGGCCAAAGCGTTCTATGATATTTACTTCACCCTTTGTCGACTAGAATGGAATACGGGAAACCCACCTTCGTTATTGTCCCTTTACTTCCGGTTATAAATAGATGTATAATAATATGTTATAGATTGTTAATTATTAATACACATAAAGCTCGTCAAGTCTCGAAGATCATCTCATAAGAAATAATGGATTCTAAAAGTACAAATAAAATATTCTTTGAGAGACTTATATTTTGTTACGGAAGTCATCGAAGATATTTAAGTGGTGCAATTAGAGGTACATTTGTTACCGCAAACGAAATACTTCGAAATAGAGATTTACAAAGCCATGAGAAGCTATCAGCGTCTTTGTGCCTCAGGGGGTAGGGTGCATCCCTCAATAAATGTCAATCAAAGAGGGGTGCAGTTCCTAAACAATCGATCTAATCTTCCTACCGCAAAACCCCATGGGGGAAAGCACTGGCAAAAATGTACATTACATTCATTTTCAGAGTGTTTTTGAAGGTCAAAAATTGTACGTTTTGAAGACGTCATCCGTTTGGTGGAATTGTACGTGCGAACCGATTAGAAGGATAAAGGAAATATTTGAATAAGAAACACCTGTTTTTAAGGAACAGTTTTCCAATCTCCACTCCTAATATACACACACTTTCTATATATTAACCTCTAAATAAGCATTATTTCCAACAGTGGACATTAAAATTAGCAGATAAAATGGAATTAATTTTTTCAAACAAAATTAAAACTTTAAGCATAATGAGTTTGCTAGCACGTTTGCATACGCTAATTTCTGTTACAATCATCTTATATTTCATAAGTTCTGATACAATTATAAAGAAGTAAAAATAAAAAAAATTTAATGAAATTTAAAACTAAATATTCTCAAAGTTTTATTTTACTTTTAAATTTAACTTAGTGCACCATTTATTCAAGATGACCACCAATTGACTTAAGTCTCTTTTGCCAGTAATTAATCAAGGCAGAAACTTCTTCAGCGGGAAGTAGCTTGACTGCTTTTCTTAAAGAATATTTAAGAACTTTTAAACTAGGATGCGGCTTTTAACACATTTTTGTCTAACATACTTACCGCAATTTCTATTAGTGTGGATTTAAATTTGGACTGCTGAAAGTTCTTTGTTTTTCATCAGATGCGATGCATTTTCCTCAGCCACCTCTGGGACGCATACACAGTTAGAAATGTCGGTGTACATGAGATATAATAAATCACGCAGATATGTACATTAAAGAATAAAGTGATTGATTGACATTTAGAATAAAATGTAAGACTACATGTCCTACAGGGCAGATTTTCGTTAAATGAGGTGGAAAAAAAATCACTTCTCCTTCAAAAGGTAACACCCCAGTTTCTTCGGATTAAGTATATCGGTAACTGCAAATACATTTCCTCTCATCGTATATTTTATTTCTGAGATCCAAGGATAAGGGAATAACTATATTAAAAAAATTAAAAATAAATAAACAAACACACACACACACACTTCACGACTGGTGGTTGCAGACATGGCCGTAAAAAGAACATTATTTTAGTCAAAGACCTTTTTTTAGCAGAAAGTTGATGGACGGGTTCCACTTCATTATCATCAATATAAACTGAGATAGTAGCTAACACGAAGTTCTAAGTAACACCTAAGTCAACATCTGTGTGAAAACCTCATTCAAAATCTCTTTGAAAATTTTCTCCGTTAGCATGCATCTCCTTTTTGTTTTGGAATTGCCTAAATTGACTGCTAGGGCCGGAGAGACGGATGAAGAGAAGGGGAAAAAAGGGAGGGAGAGAGAGGGGATTGAGGGAGATGAAGGGAAGGAGTGAGTGAGTGAGTGAGGGTGAGGAGTGGGAGGGGGAGTGAGAAGGAGGGACAGTGAGGGTGAGATGGAGGGATGAGGAGAGAGGGGGAGGATTTGGGAGGGTTAGTGAGAAAGGAGGGACAGAGAAGGGTAAGAGAGGGTGAGGGAGATAGAAGGAGGGGGAGGGATAAGGAGTGGTGAGTGCGAGACGGAGAAAGAGGGGAGGGTGAGGGAGAAGGGAGACGGGGGAGAGAGTGGAAGGGGGAGGAGATTGCTAGAGTGAAGGAGGGAGTGATGAGGAAAAATGAGGGAGGAATTGGGAGAGAGTGGGGGAGATGGAGTTTGAGGGTTTTATTAATCACATGTTCTTGCAATAATGAAACGCTTATTTCTGTTGTACATAGGAAGTCAATAAAGTATTAAAAAGCTAAATTTAAATATTGCTTAACATATAAAGCTAAAGAATTAAGTACTTTACATATAAAGCTAAAGAATTAAGTAAATACCACAAATGTGTGAACTTTAACAGTACAAGAAATTTATTTGATAAATGAGTTGGAAATTATGAACTATTGAGTACTATTTATTAAAATGGAATACACAATCAATATGAAACAGAATAAAAAGAAATTTATTAAAATTCAAATTAGGTAAAAGGCACATATACCTATGAGGAATACTACGCGATAATAAAGATGTTACAAATTTTGAGTTTTTGAAGTTTTCGAAAACATGCAGTTCCAGACATTAAACATCAAACAATGGAGTTTCATAAACCACATATTTTTGTTAGTAAAAAAAAAAATCTTTTGACAATAGAAAGTCTAAATTTAAATATGTAGTTATTGGTAAACATATAGCTAATCATTGAAGTAAATATTAAAGTCATATGATAAACTTTATCAGCACAAAATATGTGCTAAATACATAATTTACTGATGTTTAGGCCACGCCTACTGCTATTCCGATGATTAGAAATGGGAGGAGCTTTAGATCTGGCAGATGAGCAGATCTAAAATTGAATTTCTGGTCAGATCTAAAAGGTATAATACTGGCATTTGGAATAAACATGATATAAGTAGCTGTACTATCATTTGAATACTTAATATAAAAAACATTTTTAAAACTTAAGAAAAAACTATACTAAAACTACATTTATTTAATCTATGTTCATATAAGTAGTATAATCTCATTAAAGAATAAAAAGAAGCCTCTCCAATTTTCATGAACTAGCATACTATACTACTAGAATATTATAAACTACAGTGTTTCAAATATATCAGCAATTGTTAATAAATTTATAAAATTTATGGGTTTTTTTTAAAGCAAAAATGTTTAAACTCTTATCTAGTTTTAAACATTTTTATATGAACCGTGTTTTAGGGTTTAATAAAATACCATACTCATACTAAATAAAAGAATATGCGAAGTATTTTTACCTGTAACAACTGTAAAAAAAAAAACTAATGCTTTTCCTCTGAAGCCGGGCCTTTAAGAAAATTTTCTTAAGAAATACCCTTAAAAAATAGAGTATTTTCACTAAATTATTAAAATAAATCAAAGCAATACATTTTTTATTTAATATTATTGCTTTTGTATTCGAAACATTTTTACTTTAGCTATTGGAGAGTTAACAAAATTATCAAACTGAAGTCAAAGAGCATGTTTGTAAATTATAAATACAGAGCATATATTAAACTGATAATATAACCATCAATTTTGACAAGAGAGAATGAAACTTCTTGACATTTGTGTCATTTTCTTAATTTTCAAATCTTAACATTTCTATTTAGAATAAATTGCTACATTAAAATAATTTTCTCAAGAATTTTGATCACCAGCTAATCAAATATTAGTAATGCTGTATGTCAATAATATAGCTTAATTAAAGCATATTAAATAATACATAACCTTTTAGTTAATTAAATATTTAACCTTGTAAAAATCTTATAAAAACATCATTAAAATGTTACCCTTAAGCCATTAAATTTTATTAAAGATTATACCACTGTGCAATTAATTTTTCATAGTTATTTAAAATATTATTTCTTACAGATTTAAAAATATTTTAACACTATTTAAGGGAAAGACAAGAACTCTTTTTTAAAAATAAGAGAAAATTTAAAAGGCCACATTCTGTTGTATAATTCAGAATATTGATTTTCATAGGTGTACTCGAGGATTGTAATTTGTTTTCCTTAAAAGTAATAGATGGCGCCACCATAGTAGGAAACAGCTTTATTTAAAGTTGTGACTATTCATGTGAAGATGCCGAGCGATTGGTTAAAAAATGACTTTGCACGTTATGAATGCGCATGTTTAAAATGCAGTATTTGAAAATAAATAAATAAATGATTCTTATATGGTACACTTGTGTACATATAGTTTGTCCTTTTCAAAGAAAACGGTTAACATAAAGTACAAGTGTTTTTATTACACTTTATTTCAGTACAATGTAAATGCTTGGTGAATGGTGCTATAAAAATATGAAGCAGTATTTATTTGAGTGTTTTTTGGGCTATTGAAATTTAAAGTTGCATTTATATATTATTAGGTTTTTTTTCTGTTCATGAAAACAAATTTATTATGCCATTTAAATAAATAATAATGATAAAAAAACTTCTATGAAATCTTTGTAAATCCATATAATTTCTATACGTATGTTAAAAGATATGTTTAAAAGTTAAAAACTTAAGTGAATGTAAATATTAAGTTAACAGTGTTGCCCCAATCCTACAACCAAGAGAGACAAGAAAGAAATTCTATAAAAAGGTGGACATTTGAATTTAAACCTCCATTTAAAAAATGCAAAACTAATTTTTTATAGAATAAAAAATGTGTTAAATTCTGACGTTAAAGTATAATTCCCAATTTAATATTAGTACAATATAAATAAAGTTGGTTTTAAATGAAATGAAATAATTTTTATCTTGCATTGTAAAAGTCTAAATTTTGAAAAAAGTCTAAACCTTGACATTTTTTGATTTTGATAAAATCAAATAAGATTTTAATTAATATGCGAGTTCATTAAAAATGTTAAAAGAATTCAATATCTAATGTATGTATCTAATATATATATATATATATATATATATATATATATATGAGTGTGTAAAATCTTTAAATTTTGTTATTGCAGTTTGCCATTTTACATAAAATTTAAATGAGGAATTTGCACATGTGGGGGATTTGAACAACATAGTATTTTTCTGATAATTCTAGACTCGTAAATTCCAAAAATGTTCTCAAATATGTAAAAAACTGGGTCCATCATTTTAAAAATTAATTTTAAAGTTAAGCGAAAATCACGTGACATCAACACGCTCCGTGATTGGTTGTGACGTCATCCTTCACGATATTCAATATTTTCTTATTGCTTGTAAGCGTGCACTATTTTCCGATTTTGTTTTTGCACGTTCTTGCAATTTTCTAACTATCAAAATTTATTTTTATTTAAACCTGAAGGTTTATTTTATCGATCTCGATAGCTTAATTATCACAATTTGTTATAAATGTCTCTTCTACCTGGATTTCCCAAAGGACAGTCGGACAACCTCCCAAAATTGACATGATGTCAATGCTTTCGTTCTTGGTAAAAAATCCGGAGCAGAAATACTGGGAATTAAAACCCAAAGGTATGTAAAATCATTTATATATTTATCCAATTTTACTTAACATGTATTAATATTTTATTCATGCTAATCACATCTCTTCTGTTTGTAGACATAGACAAGTCAAATAAATATACTATATCATATACACACATTTGTAGTAGCATCGCTTTTTATAAATAGAGATGGATGTAATATTAAAATAAAAATTACAGGAGGTATTTATTGTGAGACTGGGAGGTCCCGGTCTCATTAGCCCTCGTGTTGCAAAAAGTAGACCGTAGCGCTCCAAAACCAAACCAATTCTTTGATATTTTAAATCTGATGAAAAGAAATTTAAAATCTTTAAAATTCTTTAATTATCTATACATTTTTAATAGCAATACAATTTTATTGCCTTTAATATTAATGTTAAATTAAAAAATGTATGAAGTTTCTGAAATTAAATCTAATTTTTAATGTAATATTATTATTAAGTATTTTAAAAATGTCATACTTTTTTCAAATTAGTCACCAATTTAATCAAAAAATAACACTGTGTATTGATACACTTAAGAAAGTATGCATCTCTGAAGAAAATATTTATAATACCTTGAAAATACATAATTTTTCCCTCCCTCGAGTTATTTATTAAATAATTATATGCTTTAGATATTTATATGTTTTACGATATTTATATGCTTTATCAAACGTTTATTGTACTTGAACTCTGTGATAATTCTCGAAAATTAGCAGTTTTAAAAGTTAAATAGCACTGGTTAATCAACAATCCTTTTAAAGCTATAGATGTATTTTTATATACTTTCATTGTTCTAAATTAGTAATATTTAAACAAAAGCAAGCATTTACTCACCAAAAAATGGTCTTCACACACCCGTAGAGATGATTTATATGGTAATTTGGGATTTAATTTCTCATCCCTTTTCATCGCATTTGTCCAGATTTTACGTGTATGTGGATCTTTGGGAACGCTGAAAAATATTTTCTCATTGCAATTAGTTGTTGTATTTTTACAGAGTGGCACAATGCAATACTTGTAATATGATTTTTAAAAATTTCTATTATATGCGATACTTTACACAGAAATAAATTTAAAAGTCGCCTTTTAACATGTAAACAACTTAGGCGGTCGGTGTTTTCGTGAACCATGACGTCAAAAACTCGGCGAAGGAAAAGTATCGTTTTTGAGAGACGTTAAAGAGTCCGCTATAAAACCCATTAGAAACCACTAATTAGGCCTCCAAATGAAAGAAAAATGGGTACTGTCCTGCTTAATTTTTTGTCTTCTATTGTTTAAGATTAAAATTAGGAAACGTGAAAATTTCTTTTTGTAAAATAAGGCATAAGACGAATTTTAACGAGACAGATTGAAAAATTGTTTTATTTTTCTACTTATTATGATCGTCTAAGTAGAATCAGAGATGGATTAGTGCAATACTCTGAAAAAAAAATTAAATTGGAATGTAAATGGAAATGTAACAATATATTTTTTATTGTAAAAGTAAATTTTCAAATAAATCTATAATGCTTAAATTTATTTCAAAAATATTAATTAATTGTAAAATAGATTTTTAGGGGTATGAGTTCCTCTTTTTGTATATAAAAAGTAATAATCACTTGTTAATTATTCAAGAGAAATAAAAGTAGTTAATTTTGATAACATGATTTAAATATATAGAGAAAAAACTTTAGTACACGAGTTTTATTTTTAAAAAATGTTATAAAATGTACGCCATTCACAAAATAAGAAATCAATAATATTTTAATTATTGCCAGCTACAGCGATTAAGAAAATAAAGTAGTAACCCTTCTTTAATAGAGTAAAAATAATAGTAATGCGCCAGGTGCAGCGATAATGTGCCAGCTATTATAAACCTGAAATGAAGGTAGACTCGCTTGCGCAGTAGGCGGGTCTACCACCAAGCAGACGACCCTGTGAACCCAACGGGTCGACGAGTTGAGATATTTTAATATCACTCCTCAACAACGCTATTTTCGTTGTAGACTTATCTGAATCGCAATATGGAAGCACCCATTTAATACTTTAAAAGAATAGAAATAATTTTTATAGTATATGAAACTGAGAAAATAACAACTAATCTTTAGTGTATATTGCATAAGATGTTATTTTAATAATTTTTAAATTTCAACATAAAGGCATAAATTTTTAACTAAAAAGATTCTCTAATTGAAGGAAAATGCAAGCACGCACAGGGTTAGCCCAGGAAGTAGGAAAGATAGGCAACAGTCTACGGTGGCAATATTGAGGAGCGGCAAATTAGAGTGAACTAGATTGCAAAAATAAATAAACATAATTCACAAAATTAATTTTATGTTACTTGAATTTAGAAAATGTATGAATAAAAACATGCTGTTTTTATTTTAAAAATTTGAAATTTTCTGTAGCTTGTAGGCAGAAATTCAATTTTTGGATTTGCCTACAAAAGTCAAAAAGCTAGAACCGGCCTTGCTATGCATTTCTCATCACATGTCACAGATCAGTTCATTGACCTTCTATCTCGATGATAATTATCACCTGTCTTTACGCCTGTCAGAGTAGTCGTCTCCTCTTGTATTAAAATTAACTTGCCCAACATTACTCTATAGATTCCAACGTCCTAGATCTTTACCTAATATAAATTGATGGATTAAAAGCAGTACGTGTTTACCCAGTTCTAATTTGTAGATTCCAAAAGTGGTCTATATGCACCTCCAGTTATCGATGGGGACCATCGAAGGGCCTATGTTAAAGGAAATAAGAATTGAGGGTTCACAAGATGTAAATAGGGGTTCATGAGACTGGATTTCCTTCCAGCAAGTTATCCCCAAAATTTAAGCATTCCGTAAATGTCGTAGAGCCCCTATCATAAATTTTACCTCTTTAATAACATAATATAGGTGAATAAACTAATGAAATATAAATAAAAAACTTCTTTAAGCAGGTACCTTTTTCACTTTGTGGTAAAAAATTCAATATTAATGTTTCACACCAATTCAGTGTACAATTTCATCAAACAGCTGTCAATGTCAGGTAAATTTGTATTCGTCACATGACATTTTCATACATTTTACAATCCTTGAGAGTTTTAAAACATCACAGCTGAATCTTTATTCTTGATTTCAGTGTGTTTGGAAAACTCAAGTAAAAGGATTATATTACCTGTCAAGTTTGGGAATGGCCTCTAAGAAGAGGTAAAAAGAAAGAGTTTACGTAGCGAACATATAAAACAAACCAAATATGACGATTTGAGAGGAATTACACTCCATGTTGTCCTTTTGATTATTTAATAAAAAAAACTTTAGACTTCAGAAACGTAATAGAACAGAATATCATGGCAGAAGATAATGCCATATAACTCGCGATCTACCTAGAGTGGCTTCACGTAACAAATTCAGGGTCAAGTCGTTACCAAACAAGACAACAAAAAGTATCATGCTAACAAATATTTGCGGAAACAAGTAAAAGAGCAAATAATTTCTAAACACCCTCCAAAGGTGTTTATAATCCTAGGTAACCTTGAAATTCCAGATTTTACACTAACCATCCCCGAATTTCCAGAGAAATAAAATTACAAAAATAAGAACAATAAACAAGAAATAAAAAAATTAAATACTCTTCAAAATTCTGTGACTTGGTTTACAAGACTTCGAATCTTAATATAACAATTTGAAACTTGGTAAGTTACTTTCACAGAACACTGTTGGAAGATACTAAAAAGGCGAGGGTCATTTACTCTTCTCAAAGGTAGAAATGGTTTGAAATGAAGGTCATTCAACCTGACAGACAGCGCAACAGCAAAGAGGCCCCATTTTCAATGAATATGGACGGAAGTGCAGACAATGCTCAAGAAAGCATATTTGGTTACATTAATTAGAATGAATAAGTAAATAAACTGAATACATGTCTTTATTTAAACAAGTAATTTTCGAAGTTTAAGAACACCTGGTTTTATTTTTTTTTTCAGAGAAAAAATAATCATTTTATATGTGTTTAGCATTAATTTACTTCTTTAAAAGATTAAAAAAATATTTAATTATTTTCATAAAAAAGATTTAATTTTCCCACCCGTGTCCAAAACAGTGTTCACCAATATTTATGTTTGCTGCATCTCCTATGACATATAAATTCGTAAAATTTTCTGAAGATTTTTCTCCCTACAATACAACATTTGCAACATCTCGAAAAAAGGCAACATGGAAGATAAATCTGAGGGTCTGAATATCCTCTACCTTGGAGGTCGTAGAAAGAGGATGGTACAAAGTTAGACGGTTAATTCCTCCGAGGATAATCCAAACTATAGGAATTCTCCCTGTCATCTAGCACTCAATACGCCCGTCAGGTTAAAAGTCATGAATTACATATGTCACAAACTTGTTTAAGCAGGTACCTGGAAGCTAATCCCCTTTGTGGCCAAAAATTCAATATTAGAGTAATATTTCAAAGCTATTCAGTGTATAATTTCACCAAACAGCTGTCAATGTCAGGTAAATTTTATATGTGTCACATGACTTTTTACTTTCCCTGAGTGTTTTGGAATATCTTACCCGAATTTTTATTCTCGGTTTCACTGTGTTTTGGAAAACTCGAGTAAAAATATTATACTACCTGATTGGCTTTGGAACGGCTTCTGTGAGGTTTAAAAAAAGAAATAAATTGTCACGGGTTTACATAAGAATAGAGGTTGGGAACCTCTGCTCTAATAAGACAGCAACCTGTCCTTTAAAGACAGTTTTGAGTTACAACATACATGTATGCTACTGTGCTATTCGCAAGCCAAATAATTAAAATGCTCCTATATATATAAAAAAAGAAACAGTGTGCAGGGCTTAAGCCTGTTCAGTAACCAATCACCTCTCTGCTTCTGAAGCTTGGGTTCAATCTCACTTCTGATACAGTATTTCATCGAACCTATATATATATATATATATATATATATATATATATATATATATATATATATATATATATATATATATATATACATACATACATACGAAATACATAGCAAAAGATACAATGATAGGCGAAACAAATACGACGGTTTGAGAAAAACGACACTCTATGTTGTCTTTTTGAATATTTAATAAATAAAAAAATTGAACTAAAGAAACGTAATGAAACAGAACATCATAGCAGAACACAATACCACATAACTCGCTTTCTTCCTAGAGTGGCTTCATATAATAAATTCAGGATCGAGTCGTTACCAAACAATACAACGAAAATTATTAGGCTTACAAATTTACAGAAACAAGTATAAGAGCACAGTATTTCTAAGTACTCTCCAGGGGCGTTATGATCGTAAGTAACTTTGAAATTTTGAGGATTTTACTCTATCCAGCTCAGGATTTCCAGAGAAATAAAATTACAAATTATTTCTCTATACCCCTTTCTATTTACTTAGATAGCAATTCAAGGAATATAGCAAATCTCTATAATCCTCAAATAATCTCCAAATTTTGTGACGCCGTGTACAAGTCTTAGAATCTTAATATACTAGTTTGAAACTTGGTAAATTATTTTGACAGCACAAAGTAGTGTGGGGGGGGGGATACTGAGAAAGGCGTGGGTCATTTACGCTTCTGAAGTGTAGCAATAGTTTGGAATGAAGGTCATTGAACCTCATGCACCGCTCAACAGCAAAGTCCGTTTTCATTGAATGTGGACAGAAGTACAGGTAATTCTCAAGCGAGTACACTTTGTTATATTAATTAACAAATGAATAAATAAACAAATTGAATCCTTGTCTTTATTTAAACACTTAATTCTGGTAGTTTAAGTACACCTGGTTTTATTTATTAATATTTCAGAGAAAATAATCATTTTATGTGTGTTTAGTATTATCACATCTGTAAAAGATTTTAAAAATATTTTATTATTTTCATAGATTATTTTTAACTTTTCCACCCATGTTCAAAACAGTTTTCGAACGTTTCAGAACGTTTCGAAAGTTTACTTAGTTATACAAAGCGAGCAAAAGTGTTTCGTGAACCATTATCGATCGATTATTTTCTTACAAGAATAGTTTGTAGCAGCTACAATATGTTTAATGTTTCTCTATGTATGATGTTACATGTTAATGTAACAAGGTAGTGTTATCATGTTTTCTTTTAATAAATTAGCAACAGCCATCAGTTGAGTTAAAAACAGTAGAACGAGATGTTTCAAAAATGGTTGGTATACGAATACAAATTTGTTTTCTTACAATAAATATATATGATTTTTCTTTGTCCTGACGATATGTTCCAAAGAAATTTGAAGCACTTAAAACAGCTGTAACAAGTTATATTTTGTACAGGAAAATGGGCATTTTCACTGTCTTAATCGATTTCTTTTGATATTCTTTTTGAATGTCTATAATAACTACTAAATTTTATATTAACCATTTACCCCTGCCTAAACGATTGCTACCGTTGAGGTCCTAAAATGCTTCATCATCAGAACGTTCATCAGAAAGGATTTGTTCTCAGCGTTACCAGGTCTAAGAGTTGGAACACCATTGTAATCAAAGTGTCCTCAGAGTTACTTAACAGCTACCTTATCGTGCATCAGAACGAACACCAAAAAAAGAGATTTGAGAGAAAAGGAATCAGAAAAGACAGCTTAATTTTTTAAAAGAATATTTGAAACTAAAACAACATGTTATCGAAAAAAAAAAGGAAAGGTATTAAGAGAGAAGATAATTTAACAAAGAGCTTAATCAACACAATTAGAGCAGTTAGAAAATGTTTAGTAGAAAATGTCAGTAGATAAAATTCTTTCTTCAGTGGATTTCGAATCTTTTAAATTAGCTACCATTATTTTTAAAATTTCGATCGATTTTGCATAAATTGCCGTGAACCATGGAGGTACCATAAATGTAATTACACCAATCAGTTTCTGAGAAACTGCCCCAAATTCAGAAAAAAATGTGAATAAATTGTGTAGATATACAAGAAATTACTGCTCGGAAAAAAGCAAATGAGTATAAAGCAGAAATCTTGAGAGATATAAATGCTATCACTGGTGTGATCTTTAAAGCTCTTATCTCAAAGGCGCTTAATTACCACAAATAGTTTGTATTATATAAAATTTTCCTAGAACCTCTATTAACTTTATACTAGAAAGGGTAAAGTTAAGAGAATTTTGTCGCAGAAGAACCAAAGAATGTGTAAACAGGGAAGATATAGGTAAAAGACGGAATCTTGCATCGTAACTAATACAGAAGGAAACGGGGAAAAATAAACCTCCACGGAAAGAAAACTGTATAACCCAATCGCAAATAAAGGCTCAAATAAAGGCTCCTCTCACAAGAAAACATTTCAGATGAAGACACTATACCTTATAGAACATACTCTAGGGTAAAGAAGTAATGTTCCGTAATCCTATTTGAAAACTTTCAGATATTGTATTTAATACTGGTGATATTAAGATGATTATGTATGCAATACATGAATCCATGCTGCAATTTACTCTGACAGTTTGTCTCATATCACCAGAATTGCTAAATATAATGACATAACTTTTTGTCAGTTTAAAGCAGTATTCATGCAAATAGTAGATGTATTATTATTTATGACGTTGATGAGAACATTAGTAACTATAATTCAGTTGAAATTTTACTTAATGATAACTCAATGAAAATAAATAACTAAGACAAATCATTTAATGAAAACAATATCATCAGAAACTTCTCTGAATATTTATTCAAAAAGTCACAAAAGATTCAAATGCTACTGAATTAGTAGCAAAGAATATGTGCAGTTTTACTTTTCTGGTTTCAGTTCAGGAACGAACAATGATGTTATGGATACGTGTCACTTCGTAGAGCAATTCCAAAAATCTTAAACTATTGTTTGTAGGAAGAGGTTTAATCCAAGGAATACCAGTTGCCCATAATTTTTGCATGATAAGTTAATTTGAACAGTAAATAAAGTTAGATAATTTAGTATACTTTTTTTTATTGAAATAATAATATTGAGTTTACTAAAATGGTTCAATGCAATTTTAATAATGGCCTTTTTGCTATCTCATATCAATCCTAGAATTTTTAATGGTATACCTAATTCTTTAATTAATTTTTTACATTCAGTGTCATTTTTTTCTTCTGTTTGAGACAACTCTTTAAAAATTTTAGCTCACTGTGGCAGATTCTCGCTTGCTTCACCTAAAATAGCGGTAGCATCTGTAGAAAGCAATGCTGTCTTGCGATCAGTATTCGATTAACTAATTAAATGATCAGTATAAGTTCTTTCAGTATACTGCTGCTTTCTTGGAGAGAGAACTTTCATTTTTCTATAAAGGTAGTCATTTGTTGCAGTAAAAATATTAACTGCCTTTACCACACACTGCATTATTAGGGCTCATAGAAGTCACAACCAGTGAAATAAAGGACTGTTCCCTTGCCGACTCGTCTTAAAAACTACAGAATTTTACCATCTTCCCCAGTAATGCTAACCCCAAGAAAAATTCAATTAAATGATATTGGAATTCCAAAATAATTTTTAGTAAATCGAGGTTGTGATGAAAACCACTGTCAAATAGTCATTCAATGAGAGTTTCCTTTTAGCTTCGGAAAGAAGTCATAACAAATACTAGCTTTAGTCGTTGATTTTAACTTTTGCACTATTCCATGATGGGTATTAAGTAACTTATGCGATTGCTATCGACTGAATTGGATTCATTTGATTCCATTAGGTCATCATTTAACTGTTTATTCCTCATATACCTATATCACAGGTATAATATTTTATTTTGTTCGAACTTAATTCTAAACTATATAAACATCTAGCGGTTTCAAAATTTTTCTTTAATTTCTTGTGGTTCTCTTTCCATAGTAATCACGTTTTATGTCTTATTTTGTTTGAATTTCTCTGTAATTTCAACTAAAATTCAACACTTTCTTTCCTGAAAATTGTGCCGATTGCTTCATATTTCCATCATTCTTTAACCTTTTTATCATTTGATTGCTTACTTATAACTGTTAACAACCTACCATATAGCCCTTTCTTATAATCAGATTGTCTCCTTAGCCTGCATTAAAAAATGAAAAATATTGTCCGTTGCAACTAATCTCTAACTTATTCTAATAACAGTTTCACCTGTAATTTTTCAAAATGTTGTCAGTATCAATCCAAACATTAACCAGTAATGTCAGCTAATTTATTTCCCATTTCAAGTGCAATATTTTTCACACAAGAACTGGGCACATGCCCAAGCGTAAGAAGGCATCAATTACTGTGTTTCTTATTTCAGTTCTTCCAGCACGTTCATTTAACTACGCTATATGCTTTGCTTTCTATTACATTGTCGATGAACGCGTAAAAAAGCGAGCACCGCAATATGGCGTTCATCCCAACATTTCTGCTGCTTCTTTTTCAATGTAAATTCTGGTTGAACTTTCAACCCATAAACTGCAGATTGTCAACCTTTTGCCCTTCGTTTTGACCTCAGCGGTAAAGATCTGTAGCGAGATAGAATTCGAATTTTGTTCTATTATGTTATCTTTAGACATCAACGAATTTTCAATTTGTGGTGTTAGGTCATTATCAGGTGAATCAAGTGCCTTACTCAGAGAAATTGCGGTTTTAAACTTATAATACTAGTCTACAAACATTTTGTGGATGTAGAAGGTACTATCCCATAAATGCCTATTGTAACTTAAGTCCGAACAAAAATATTCACTTTAATGAAACTAAGTTCCAAAAATAACGTTTACCCGAAAAATCTCCAAGTGAATAGTTTTTCAGAGAGGGAGCTGAACCAAGCAAAACAAAAAGCCTTTATCTTACAAAAACCAGGAAAAGCAGGTGAACGAAGGTTATTTACCCGAAGGGCAAAAATTAAAAATAATTAAAACTTCGAATTCCTGAATTCCGTATGACCTCGGGTAACGGCACTATGAACTATGCTCTGGGTAAATGATCGCTTTGGTCGCCAAACCAAGGGGCGATAAATTTTCTTTTCTGAAAATCCTTTTGGCATTAAAACTACATTGCCAAAGTCTCTTGTTTTTTATACAGGGATACTGACGATTTTACTTCTGGACTTAGAGAATTTTGGAGCAGGTTTTAGATGCTGTTTTCAGATTTTTCAAAACATATTAGTTGAAGTTAGTCGAGACACCTCTGTATTTTAATATAATTTTTAAACATATAAGTCGGCTTTATTCAGCCTCTAATGAAATATAGATGTATATACTGACAAATGTTTAACAAGGCATACAATCTGAAGAGAAACTGAAAAAAAATGATAGAAATATAAAAAAATATACCTTTTAAGTATTATATTCGTTCATGCGTTGTGCAATTGGAAAAAGTCACTTTATACATTTGCCCATAGCATGGATGAGAATAGAAGTTGCGAAGTGGGGATCATAGTGTAGCTATAAAAGAAGATCGTGTTCTGTGTGAAGATTTAGTTTAGGTAAAACCTTTAATTGGTTGAAAATATTTCGTTATCACACTCAAAATTCGTGTACTTTTCAACGGGAATAGGAATCTTAAACTAAATGTGCAGGTTTCTTGTGTTACAGTGGAAAATTTTCAACCGATTTATTTTAGTTTAAGTTCATTTGGGATAAAGCCTTCAATCGGTTGAAACGTTTTTGATATTGCACGAAAAATTAGTGTATTACTTAACGGGGAAAGGAATCCTAAATCAATCTGCTATTTTTTCAACATGTGCATGTTGGCTTGTGATGAGACCTGTACAGATACTGTTTAGCAGCTTCCGCAAATTTACTGCAAGCATATGTTCAAGAAACAGGATATGATGCTAAGGAAACAGAAAGGCGAGACAGAAACCTCTACGAAAACCACTAAGAAAGTTCTTTTACTTTTTGCGTTATCTATTATTTATGGTGATAACGCGTACAGTTTGGATATTTACGATTTTGCCGCCCCTTGAGCGGGCCTCTCTAATGCTGTTGCCTAATACCTCCTGACGGGGCTTGCCTAGATCAGACTATTGGCTGCGCTTTGTCCTTCACCAATCAAGACCCGAGAGGCATTTTTAAGGGAGGCCCAAGAGGGGTAAGCCTAGAGATATAGGGGGTGAGAGATCTAACGGAGCAGAAGAAGGAGAGAAATAAGAAGGGAAGGAGCTCGAAAAGAGGTCAAGGAAAGATAGAGAGGATAAAGACTTAGTGAAAGTGATTTTCAGAATCGAAAGCTATTGGGAGGTAAGATCAGTATCTTTCAAGCTTTGGCTATTCGTTTGCTTTAAAATAAAACTCTTAGGTGGTTTTAATCCAGAGAACGCATATTACTTTACTAGCGGTAGAAATTGGTCTATGATTAAAGAGTTGTTTTGTTTAAATTCCCATTATTTGTTTGTTATTTAACTAACTGCTGTTCATTAATCATATTATTTTAATAAGTTATAATATCTTCGATCAAAAATAGTTTTTTGTTTGAAAGTTAAACAACCCACAAATGTAAAAGCTTCTAATTGTCTGTAAAAGATATTAGCATTCAGTGACTTACAGACTTTTTTCAAATGTCTTAACATTTATTTCACCGAGAAGAAAATTTAGCGAGAAAATTTTTTCCGAACATTTACCAGCAATTATTTTAAAATATATATGTAACTTGTTCAATTCTTGCAACAATGTATAAATAATTATTTAAAGATTTTTGCATATGAACATGCCAAAGATCCCTTACTTGATACTTATTTGATACTTTGCTCTTATTTGATAGTGTATCAAATATAAATAGATTATTTTACATTAGAGAAATTTCAGTAATTGTAATATACTTTATATATATGTATTTATATATTTTGAAACATATGAAAGTAGCAAAAATAGTTTTTTGAAATTGTTTTGATTTTATTTGTGTATCGTTTATAAATATAATATTTCAAGGAACTATTTAGTACTTTTTGAGTTTGGATTCCTATATCAAACAATTATTTATAAAATCAAGTGATGTTAGTAATTATGTACGATAATCGATATTTTATCATAACCGTTATTGTTCAATGGCAGTAGAAATTGCTAAAGCGGAGGAGTAGAAAAGTTTTCATTGATCCAGTTTGGAGTGGAATCCAGAGTGGATGGATCCAGATAGATCCA
Organism: Pardosa pseudoannulata; assembly: GCA_032207245.1. Classification (NCBI taxonomy): domain Eukaryota; kingdom Metazoa; phylum Arthropoda; class Arachnida; order Araneae; family Lycosidae; genus Pardosa; species Pardosa pseudoannulata. The sequence goes on along the minus strand of CM063502.1, from coordinate 80,652,917 downwards.
GAGTAGATTACTGATCGTTATCAACTCTTAAGACATTACACATTTTCCACTTAAAAAGGGAATGTAAACTATTAATTTTTCAAACTTTTCTATATTTTGATTTTTAAGTACTAATGTGCAAACATTTCTGCATATTTTGATATCATTACTTTCGATATATCTCAAATCGAACGACAGTTATAAAAAATTAATTTTTTTTAATCATTTGTCACTTATATATAATTTAAATTTTCGAATGCTTTTTCTCAGCTTTCATGTTATTTATATTATGTCCAAGATATCTTTCTAACTGCTACTAATAATTGAATGAAATTTTGTGTACTGGTGTAAACGCAGATAACTTATGATATATTCATCAAATACTTTAATTACTACTATTATAATTTAAAATTTTTAATTTTTTATGTTGAAAATGTAGGCTACTTTCTGACATTTTAAAGATCTAATATAATTTAGAGCAAAAAATTGTGTCTAGATTTTATATGATGTATAGTATAATAATATAGATTCCTGAATTATTCTTTTGAAAGAAATGATACTGAGAATTTTAAATATTTATTGATATTTTACTCACAGGATTATTCATAATTTTTGCATTCTAATGCAGAGTAGAAGAAAATCTTATTAGAAGAATAATTTTATTAAATAATGATAGTTATATAATTTTTTAACGAAAAAAAAGGATATCTCTATATAGGTGGTAAATATACCAGTTTCAAAGGAGTCTTAAAGACACTTTTAAAAAATTGTTAAAAAAGTTAGTTTTAGTTCATATTTCAACTCATCAATAGACCTGTAATACCCTCAATTGACTAACTGGATGGTTTTGATAAAGAGATACAATATAACTCTTATAGCTAAAAATAAAACTAAATTTAGCGCTAGTCAGTTTTATATACTTTGTTGATGTGAGTATCTTTTGCTTAAAATTGACTACAAATAAAATTTTTATGCTACCTTAACGTTATTGGCAAACTAGTTCTAAAGATGGTAAAACGTTCCAAAGCAAACCATGAATCAAATGGCAAGATGTATATTTGCCTATTATATTAAAAAAAATGAATAAATACCCCACTGAGGTTATAATATCTTTTATATTTTATTAAGTGATTAAGATAATTTTTATATATGATATTGAGAATATTTTATTTGATATTGTTATAATAAACAAAAGTTTCATTTTCAAGAACACTCACGGTATTCAATAAATTTTATTTATGCGAATAATAAACTAGTCATTTGTGAAATTTTTTTATATGATTTGGAGATGAGAAGATACAGAAATATTTTAGAGGTAGATGTGAACAGATTTTTATAAAATCTCTTCTATTTAATTAAATTTGGAATAATTAGAATATATATATATATATATATATATATATATATATATATATATATTTCCTGTATTTTTCAAAGTCTTTTGTTATTAGTTCCAAGAATTTCTTTCGCTAATCTTCAGCCAATCTATCTATATTAATGATAAATATGATTCTCATATCAGTGACAATATATGCCTTTAAAAATAAACATATCATAAATCAAATCCATATACTATCACAAGCGCTGTCTTTATAAAATTTAACGGTTTGAGGCAGGGGTCGGCAACCTGTTTGTTCTTAAGGGCGCAATACTAAATTTGAAAATCACCGAGGGCGCATATTTTACAGATAATCAACAGGTATAAATAGGCATTAAAAAAACAGATTTTTTATAACTTTATTTTGTTGGTGTCATACATAATGATACATATAGTTCAGTGTGAAACTTGGGTGTCCATATTTTCAGCTAATTTCTTATAATTGGGGATATATTTAGAGTTCCCGGTCCTTAAACAATTATCTAAATGTGAGTCATTAAGCTTTGTTCGGTATTTTGATTTCAAATTTTTTATATTTGAGAACAAAGACTCGCAATTGTATGTTGCACAATATGAATAAATTTTTAACGCACATTTCCTTAAAATAGGATACTTATTTTCATCGACTAAATTCCAAAACATTTTATCATTACTATGCACTTTTAAAATAATATCACTTTGCAAGTTTATTGTTTCTAATTCTAGGTCTTCGATATTATGAAGCTCGAAATACACTGAAAATAATTCAAGGACATCATCTTCAGTAACATTGAATGGATTTATGAAAAATATTAGAACGGGTTCTAATGCTACAAAATCGTCAAATATAGAAGAAAACTCTTCTATTAGCTTATAATTTCTAAATATGATGTAGCAGTAAAATTTTCGTTATTCAAATTTAAACTCTCAACAGTAGATTTTATATTTGGGATATGTGATAATGATTTTTTCAATAGATTGGATTTCAACAACACTAACTTGCATTTGAATGTCCTAAAATCAACTGACTATTTGCTGTATATCGCCGTTTGACAAGAGTAAATAAATCGCTCTGGCTATCATACATTTACCAGTCCAGCGAGGGCACATTAAAAATCGATCGGGGGCGCCATGGCGGCAGCGGGCGCCGCGTTGCTTACCCCTGGTTTGAGGTATCTACATTTCTGGGAAAATAGTTTAAAGTTTTTTATTTTTTGCATTAAAACCTATTTATTGTGCTTGAATATAACTCTTATGAGAAACGCTTATAATACTACTAATGAAAACAATCTTTTAAATGAACATTGTAGGAAAAATATTTAAAAAAATTTTTGTACGAGTCCACTTCATTCTTATGTCACCGACCTGTCGTTTTCATAAATATCATTAACATTAACATAGTCACCAAAATTTCAATCATTATAATATTTTATGCATTATCATCTCTCAAGTGACTATTAAAAATTCCAAGAGAATGAACAGCTTTAATTTTTGAAGCTGAACCTTTAAAATTTTATTAGAACATAGGATCAACTTCAGCATGTCATACATAACAACCTTTTTTGATTAAGGCTTTGCATACGAAGCAATATTCATTACTTCGTAGTAGGTCGAAAAAACTAGAAAGAAAATGACTAAAAAAAGTTTCTGTTTGAAATTATTTATTGTCATTAAATGAAATAACTGGTATTTTTAAGTTTACTTACTTCATGATAATAAATACTTATAAAATATTAAGAAAACTGTAAAAGCATTTTTGAACATCTTTTTTGTAGACATAGATTTAAAGTTTCAAAATATTACTGTAAAATAAATTTTTAAATTCATACAAGTGTAGTTTAAAAAAATAGAAATAACATTTTTTAAATGCAGTAAACTCTTGATATTTTAAAGTCTTCGGTTCCTAGAAAAATATTCGAAGTACTGGAAAAAACTAAATATTGTTTTATACTTGGTTATTTGATTGATATTGTGAAATATACCTTAATAACACAGCAAGGCTAAATAATTTTAAGTCCTTTGATCACAAAAGGGTTTTAAGCAATTTATAAAATAAATCAATTCACTAATACTGAGAACATCTGATTTTTAGAAACCTGATAATAGTGTGATAAGGTTTGCTCTTTATTCCCGGGAACACTTTCAGGGATGTCATTACCTTCTCCTAACTTTCCAAACATCCACAATGGTTTAAAAAATCTGAGTGTCAGAGAAGTCTGCTGAAATCAAGAGCTCTATCCAAAAGAATAGTTCTACCTGAATAACAAAATGCATGCTTCTTCATTGCCTGTAAAGGTGGACATTTTGATTATTTTACTCTGAAAATTAGAAGAATCTCGGCTTCATAATTCTCAAGAATATTCTCCCCGATGGACATTATAGTAGATAACATACCTGCCAAAACCTGTCACGATTCTAAACCTTAATCCTCAGCTCTAGTAAAATGTGGTATTTTTTATACAGTTCTAAATTAACCAAAAATTTACATGAATTTCTTGGACATTTAAAGATTAAAGAAAAGCCAACTAGAAAAATTACTACAGAAGAAATAAGAATCAAAAGCATTTAGAAAGGCGGAAGAGACAACGAAACAGAAATAAAGAAATTTTACTGTATTTCATTTACGTAAAATCAAGACTTCGAAAAAACTTTGTGTTAAGTTGAAAATCAATACAAGCGAAGTCGAGATATCGAGAGCCCATTGTATTAAAAAAAGAAAAATTAAATTTTAGAAACACATTAAAATTTGGAGATCTAAAATTTTGCCATAAAACAACACTTTAAAGGTGTACAAATACCCTAATTGAAGTGACAGTTCCCCGGAACCCAAAACATTAAGTGTTTTTATAAATCCCTAACGGGATCTTTTCACTATCAAGGGGCCCCCCAAAAGTGAGCACGAAACCAGGTGTTTGCGACGTCCTTGGCCCCAAAAAATACTGCCCCAGTGCCAAAGTATAATCAGGAACAACCATCTGAGTGCAGTCGAGAGGCCCCTTGCATACCGAGAAGTGGGGCCCCTTGCAAATAAATAATCCAAACAGGACTGAGAGGGAAAGTTTAAAAAAAAGAAAAAAAAAAGACGATAACAGATAATATACATTTCCTCTAGTCAGCGTATGATGTAAGATCGACATTTTTTATTTTTATGTGGATAATTCTTACTCGTGCAGTATGGCTTACACTGGGGGAGACTCCGATATAGTATGAAATCATGAATTTAATTCAAAGTATTATAATTCAATGTTCTCTCCCTTCCTTATCGTGCGATCGAACAAAGTGTTGATCGCTCCATATATAATTTGTGTATATTAATGACTATGTCTTTTTAGACTCACCTATTTTTAATAAAATATGTAGCGAAATTGTTACCACTGTATTTTTACGGTTACTTTGTTTAAAAGAGCATAATCGATTAAAAACCTTGTGTGCCATTATCGGATTTTACATACAGTTTAAATATTTTTAAGACATTTATTTCTAGTTTTTTTTTTTAATTTTTCAAGGTTTATTGTCTTTTGACCATTTTAACTATTTACTTTCGTGTATTTTGTACGGATGTCATTGCCCACAAAAATATTTTATGTTTTTCTATCCCTAAACTCTCTACTCTCTAGTTTGTGCTATGAATTCACGAATCCACCCTTCTATCTCTTAGCTCTTTTATGTGCTTATTTTTCTCTCGTTGTCATTTTTGTGCTTACTGACAGAAGCCTCTGGATTGACGGGCTCTGCCCATATGGTCCAGTTGCATCACCACCTTTGATGCTTTTGATGCCTTTGAAAACCTTCTGTTCTACCAAACTGAAGAAAAAAGATTTGGGGCTACAGGAGGCTTGCCCCTCGCCATGTCACACAGAGATTACATACACACATCTATATATTATATTATAATATATATATATCAACATGTTGCAATGTATATATGTATGGATGGATGATTAGATGAATGTTATCTAAGCTGATGTATAAAAGAGTCCATATGTATACTCGTCATCAAATTTTCGTAAAGTAAGTAATTGTAAAAGTTGTTGAACATTACACACAGATTGATATTCTCCGCATCTAGTAGTATACGAATCATATTTTATTCGAATTTGATTTCTATTCAGAAATAAAAACTTAAAAATTAAGTGTGAGTAGCTTAAAAATTAAGTGTGAAGACCGACACCATCTTCGTTTTATTCTTCGGTTAGCTTGTTTCCGGAGAAAGATGTATCCCTTCTTCTCAAATAAAATTCTCACCCTCTATCTTGCTTTTAATTTCTGCAAAATAAAAGAAATTTCACAAGTTGAATAAGTACCGTTTTTGTAAATATTTAACAACCAGTGTTCATATTGAATAGTCAAAGAAAGTAAAATAAAAAAAAAGTGACGCCGTATTTCGTCATAATTTATGTAAATGTATAAAGTTATGTTTAAAAAATTATTAAATAAAATAATTATAAATCATTTAAAAAAATTAATTTGATAATTAAAATCGGATAAATTTTCTACACAATTCATATCTACCTGAGGTATTTTGTTGAAAAATGTAGGTATATCACTGAAGTACTATTTGCTGTTTAATGGCAGTCTTTTTCATGAGTGAAGGTTATTATTCTAACTGAATTACTTCTATACCACCGTTTATTTCGTTCTTAGTCTAAAAAATTATTTATTTTCAAACACCCATTGTACCTATTCGTAGAAGACGCTTTTAATAACTCATTATAGGGTTTTTATGATTATTTTGGGAAAATAGTTGAAAACTATATAGTTGATAAGTAAACAAAATCTTTTCGTTGTATATTTTTGAACACATTTTTACTGAATATTTTCATTCGCTGGATTTTTATTGATCTTGCTTTCACTAACATATTATATATGTATGTATATATATAAGTATATATATATATATATATATATATATATATATATATATATATATATGTACATATATATATACACATACACACAAACACACACACATACATACATACATACATACATACATATATATATATATATATATATATATATATATATATATATATATACATACATACATACATACATACATATATATATATATATATATATATATATATATATATATATATATATACATATATATATATACACACACACACAAACACACACATACATACATACATACATACATACATACATACATACATACATACATACATACATATATATATATATATATATATATATATATATATATATATATATATATATATACATACATACATACATACATATATATATATATATATACATACATACATACATACATATACATACATATACATATATATATATATATATACATATATATATATATATTATATATATATATATATATATATATATATATATATATATATATACATATATATATATACACATACACACAAACACACACATACATACATACATACATACATACATATGTATATATATATATATATATATTATATATCTATCTATCTATATATATATATATATATATATATATATATGTCTATATATATATATATAGAGAGAGAGAGAGAGAGAGAGTTTTGTAAGTTTTTACCTTGTTGCAATAGATATTTATAGCTAATTTATGTATAAGTATAAATAAAAAAAAAGAATTTCCTTCTCCTTTATACAAATTTACAATTTTTGTCTGATTCGGTAGACATTTGGTATATTTAGTTTTTAAGGGGTGTAAATCAGCAATGTTCATTTTATTTTGTTCGAACAACATTCCTATCCGCACTTTCAGTGCTCCATTTTTTTCCGATCTCGGAGCTGTTTTTTATTTGGTAATGTACAAGCAATATAAACTTAGGTGATAAATTTCTCGATGATAATTTGTGACTCCTTAGTTTAGCTGTAAATAATATAAATTCCTTACTTATTCCATATTACTTAAATATCGGCTGGTACATTTCCCTTCAAAATAAGATATTTTGTGAGTAATTATATATTGTATTTATCGGAAATCATTTATATATTTTATCTATAATTTCACCAATTATGTAGAATTAATCATTGATTAATTTTATGGCTACAGATAAGTGAAAAGGTGTGTATTTTATTTTTTTAATGAAACGATTCCTGCTATTAGAATTTTTTTGTTTCCTAATCACTTAAAATTGCTTTATTGTTGAAAAACGTTCGATTCAAATCTTTTATGGCTGGTTTTGATCTATAAATCAATAATTTCTAGTATAATTTTTAACGAAAATTTTTTATAGATGATTTATTTTATAAATTAATGATTTCTTATAGATATAAAGGATTTTTTATTCTTATGCATCTAAAATAAAGTTTGTCCGAGCATTTTTCGCACAAAAAAAAAAACTTATTGTATACACGAAAGCTACGAGATAATTTTTGAAATGTAGCATAAAGACAAAGTATAATGGATTTTTGAAAATCACCGTGTGTTCTAAGTTTATCAGATGTGTCCCACTGTTTTCTAACCACAACAAAAAAAAATTTTCAAAGAAGGTTTTTTTTCACTTCCTTTTTCCTTTTTCGACATCTGGTGAATATTTAGAGGTGAATATTTAGAATCGCGGGCAATGCCCGTTGCCTCATACAGCTAGTAGGGAATAAATGAAATAATTTTGTCGACTTTAATATCTTTTTCATTTGTTGTTCCCTGAATATTTTACCTATCAACGTATCAGTCAATAGCTAATCAATTTCAACGGATTTAGCCAACAAAAATATGCTCCCCAGTGTCAAAATATAATCAGAAATATCCCTCAAAGTTAACTTTGGGGGCCTCTTGTATACCGAACAGATATGCATTAATCTCCTTTTCATGCGACATGAAATAAACATCTTTATCTTAAAGCGAATAATTCCTTTTCATGGAGACTGACCTACTTTTACGGAAACTTGCTAGACCGCATGGTGAATATGATATGAATAAAGTTCCAACTATTAGGATTCAGAAGTTGGCTTTGTTTCTTCCGTCTTTGTCTGGTTATAGTGGAAGATATGCGTAAAAAATAGCGTATATTTCTTGCTTAAATTGAACATCCACCACAGCATTCATTTCAGTTTAAAGTTTCAGTTCACAATTATTTTCTGTTGTAGTCCGATAAAATATCCAAGCAAAATGGTACAATCTAGCAGTTTACTATATCGGTCTACATATGTCTCATATTTTAAGAGAGACTATACTGATGCTATTAAAAGAAAAACAGCATAAAACAAAAAATATTGTTCCGTAGCAAAATGATTTGGTGACTTTTAGGATAATCCAAATTAATATTACGTATTCTTAACAATAAAACATAAGAATAAGAGGACTCCAAGATGATTTATTAAAATCACTAAAATACACCCCAAAAGTTAAAAAGCAATTGCAAAAAAGAAAACAAAGCCGAGGTCCTATGCAAGTGGAGTACTTACTCTCCATATCAGCATTTGTCATAATTATAGTGAAGCTCATTTTATACCCATATTTCATTTTCACATACTTAATGTAAGTTACGGGTTTACGATTATTCCATTGTGTTATTCTGCATGCTCAGAGTTACGCAATCGTCTTTAAAAATAACCAATGAATATTTCCTAGGTAGTATCAGTAGCGATACTTATTATTATCTTTGATTTCTTTTTGTGTTCCTCTCGACGCCGTGTCAATAGAGATGTCTAGCAACATCAGTTTTACTACAGTACGTTGAGCCACATCGATTATTATTACGTCTCTTATTCTTAACAATATCACGTAAGTCTCATCCTCCTCCAAAAAACAATGAGGGTGGAATTTGCTATCAAGGAACTGGAGAGCTATGAAATCATTTACTTTAGAATGGTTGAAGTCATTTAACTTTTCAAATTCCTGTGAGTTGGTTCCTCGAAATTAAAAGCAAATTATCAACGATGTTCCCCTAAGCATCATGTGAGCAACAAAAAGTGCTGTTTGGGTGCTTTTAATTTATATACACACATATATATCTATGTGTTTACGTTATATGATTCACCATGGAATCAGCAGCAATTTCGAACGACAAAATTCACCAACGGTCTCCCGAAGTTTCGATGCTCATCCTGAAAATTGAAAGAAACAAGTCCAAATTTTTGGGATTGTTCTCAGGAAAAATAAGGCAATCGATAAACGAGTTCTTAAATATATCATTTTTTACACTTTATGAAATAAAGCAGTTCTGCTGCTTTCGCTTGACAGAAGTCCGTTGGCTGAAGACTGATTGAATCGTGACTCCCTCAATTGAGACGAAACCTGCATATTTCCAGCAAATTAGTAATATCAATATTTCTGTAGTTTGTTAGCGGGTTAGTTGGTCATTCAAAATTTCAAAATCAGAAGTCAGGGTCCGAATTGAACAACTAAATCCCGCGTGAATGGGAATGGACAAAGAATTAAAAATTGCAAGTTAAGATTTTACTGATGAGAAAATGGAAGAGATTGTGCTCTTGAATTGAGATTCTTTTGTTTATAACGAAATGGAATTAAAATTATGAAAAATAATTGAGATTCGTTTAGGTTCAATTTTCAATATATATATATATATATATATATATATATATATATATATATATATATATATATATATATATATATCACTCACTCTTCGAAGTGCCCTGGCGAACCAACACCCGCCACAGACACAATCATTGTGGGCGAGTGATTGCAGGATAAGGGCATAAAGTAACTCATCAATAAAAAGTATATATAATATAATATATATATAATATAAATATACATATATTGTATATATATCATATATGTATCGTGTATATATATATATATATATATATATATATATATATATATATATATATATATATATATATATGCATTGCAAATGAAAGCTAATGTGTGACAAATGTAGATGATAATTTTTTTTTTACGTTGAATGTAACTTGTAAATATAAAATCTCAGACATTTATTACGAGAAAGCAGAACTTTAAATGTATCATTTACATTAATATTAATGCTTTACAAATTTTTATGTAGTTCATTTCAAAATAATGCAGTTGTTAACATATACACGTTGCTTTTATTGTTATTAATTATAGGAATTATTGAAAACATATTATCATTTACAAAGTTCATGTTTTATATGTCCATTGTTTCTTCTTATTTATATTTGAAGTATACCTATGGCCCTAATCGAGTATCTTTATAAATAAAATATCCATATATATATATATATATATATATATATATATATATATATATATATATATATATATATATAATAATTTGATATTTGTTGTAAAATAGCTCTTATCAATAATGAGTTCAGGAGTTCTAATGACCCCACTCACATCGATATTTAAAGTTGTTCGAAATTGACTCTATATAGTTTTTATCTAATGAAGTCCGGTGAACAGTTAGGACGCTATACTTTAAACTTGGTTTTGAAAGGTTTTAAACACTCTGCTGGTATGTATGCATGTAACCGTTTGGAATCGGCTTTGTCCAGTAGGTACCGGTTTCATCAGTTTGGTTTGGAGAAATAAGGTCTACGTTTTGTAACACGGGGGCTTATGAAACCGGTAAATGCTATTTAAAGCCGATTCCTAGTGGATATGAACATTCATGTCCCAGTGGAATTCAAACCAATGAACTCCGGTTCCGAAGATCAGTGCCCTAACCATTCGGCCATCTTTTGACTAGCTGGTTTCATCAGTTCTTAAGTAGCAAAAAGTAGACCATAGCTATTACAACCAACGTGCGTGAGACCTTATGTAAAGAAAAATAACTGCAGAGAAAAACTCAGCTTCTAGAAAAGACCCTACACCACCTATAATGTTGTTACAGCAACAGTGTCCAAGAATATAGCGGATACGCACCCCAATGAAGGTTCATTTCATCGATCTAATTCTCTCATTTTCATCGATCTAAGAATACGTGGAGTTTATCAAAGGATGAGTATGAGTAGTCACGACCCCTGAAGGAACATCTCATTCCTTACAAAGAACTTACTTTGCATTAAAAGTTCGCTTATTGTGGATATAACTAATAATCAGACTCAATACAGTAAAGTAGATTTCCGTGTATGATAAAAAATCATCGAAATGTCATGCCTTAAATGCTTTAATTCCTCTTCTTATGACAACCTCTATGGCACAGTCCTGATCAGACTATGAGTTATTCACTACACCAGCGAACACCATGCACTTTACTGCACCCAGTCTACAGCAGTGTCAAATCTGATACAGAGCTAATGAATCTAATTCATCGTGTATTTGCTCTCCGATCCTATTGGTTCTCCCTAAAAGATGAAAACCAAAAGTCATCAAATGTTATATGTATATTTTTGATCTTCTTTATTCTTTGAGACCTGTGTGGATTTAATCCTCTTGTAGCAAAACAATAGGCTGTAGCGCTCCAAATCAATCAAATCAATCTTGTGTGGTATGCTCGCCACTTTCTACATAGAGGATCTACATAGAGGAAGGTGGTGACAATCCCTCCAATGGTCCGAAGAGTAGCCATGACTAGACTAAACATAAAGAGTGACAAAGGTAGTAAAATAACTATTTTTTTGCTAATAAACCTGAAGTGGTCACTTTGATATTTGCAACACGATGACTGCTGCTAACCCTTATACAAAGTCTGGTTTAATTACTTTAGTGGAAGAAGAATTAGCTGTATAAATCCGAGAAGAAAACAATGACAGAAGCATTAAAGGATTTATAAAGACTTATAAAACTAACAGACGATTATGATTATTTAGTGTATTCTGTCGTGTAGGGTTTTCAGTTGGTTATTACTTGTCTTTTTAGTTTGCTTTGGTTTCGATCACTGCAGTCAATTTTTTACCAGTGACTAATTAGATTCCCTTTTTCCTTAAAAATCAATTGAAACACAAATTTATAAAAAATAAGGGAATACTTATGTAATTAATAATATTAGTATATAAAAGTGTACATACATACAAACATCCCTCATAAAAGTTTCTAATTTTAACTACTCTGAACCCAGAAATGTACTATTCAATTCTTTTGGGGTCACAAATCTTGTCGGCAAACAGGCACATTTTCAGTACAAACTATTTACTTGTAAAACTCTGTCAATAAATCGAGAAGAAATATTAACCCTCTGACGTAATAGCTAAAACGTCATAAACGTACCATTGGCGACCAACCAGATAGAATTTGGCTAGCAGTACAGCAACCTTACCATCCCAATAAAAGCTTTGGCGCTATCAGATTAGATGAGTCTAAGTTTAGACATTTGATAGTTTAGTTGGAATTCTCTAACCACTATCAAGTTGATTACGTACTATTAGATTTTATTGAAAACTTCCGAGTTGCTACGTCCGAAGTCCCTGGACTTCACAAGTACCTCGAGGATGGGTTCCGGAAGAAGACTTTTCTGGATTATTTCCTGCGTTTTCCTTTCCTTGGCATATGCAGAACTGAGTAAATAACGATTTATTTTCTATACCCTTTTATCATTAGTTAGAGTGTTATTTTAAAAAATTCTATTAATTTATTACAATTCTTCTGTAACCAGAAATAATTAATAAGATTTCAGAAAATGATTGCTGTACATCTGGTTGTGGTTTTTATCCAAATATTTATTCATTTTTCTCCTTTAAAAACATTTAACAATAAATTAATGGAATTTCAGTTCATTCTAATTTAAAATACTAATTTGGAATAGGAAAAATTTTAACTAAGATCTCCCGTCATCAAACAAATTCGTTCCAAGTTGGTGAATCGCCCTAAATTGGCTTATCGTTCCAAACTATGGCATTCTCTTGCATTCAACAGTAATGGAGCTTTCATTATATCAGACTTTAAAAATTGTTTCATTAATGTAAAAACATAAAAAATGTAAGTTAATAAATAATTTAAAAATTTAGTTATACTTTGATAAATTTGTGAATGGAAAAATCTAATAAAGTGTATTTTGTTAAAAAGCTAATTGTATACTACTCAGTGTTTTAGGAATCATGTACAAACCATATACTTTCTATCATTTTCATTTAACTCTTTAATATCATATAAATTTGATAAAGTTTATTCAAAAGTAGTCACGTTTTCAACTTTCAAAATTAATTAAAAATAAGACTGTTGTTCACTTCTTGGCCTTAATCAGAATAGTAACAAAATAAACCCTTAAGAATTTTGCTTAGGGTTGTTTAGGAATGCCATTAAGCTATAATTATACTCTAAATAAAGAAAAGTTACATATTCCAAAAACAATTCTAGAATTCAAAACTGCTCAAATAAATGATGCAAATTTTTTGCTCTGCATCTGTTTTACTTCTAAAAACAGCATGAATGGTAAAACCGCAATTCTATGTTATGAATTGACGGTTATGAAAGACTATGCATCACCATTAGAATTGTTGCATTTAATAGTAACTTAAATACATTTGACTTACTTCCAGGTAAGCCTTACAAAACATACAGATTTCTCCAAACAAGTAAACAAAAGTGGATAAAATGTAATTGAAAATAAGCCTCTTCGAGTTTCTGCTTGTTTTTGCGGCATTTTGAACGCAAGGAAATTGCTTTACAAAGAAGTTTATTTCCTTCATTGTAGTCACGTAGAAAGAAGTTATATAACAATTTATAATAGCTTAAACAACATTTGACCTTCTTTGGAGTAGGCTTTACCAAGCATTTCCGTTTCCAAACAAAAAGTATGAAGAGTAATTAAAAATAAATCTCTCCGAATTTTTGTTAATTAGTTCAATTTTGAGCTAAAGGAGAAACTTTTTAGGGAAATCTTAAATTTACCTCGCCTTGCACGAGAAAACCCAAAATATGAAATTTTATGTGTAATTTTTCTGAAAGTTGAAAAATGTAAAGAATATTTGAATTGCATTTTTATCCAATTTTTATTACACTTTCAATTTTTATCCTCATTTTAAATTGTGCACAACTTACGTGTATATTTTGGTTTCAGAGAAAGATAAGTAGTTTTTTACCTTAGCTTGGCGAAGATTCTTCCCATATAAGCATTTTCATCTATAAATTGTAAATTCCCTTTTGAATATTTCAAAAAACATTTTTTGTTCTAGATAGCTGACAACTTAACAAAAAGCTTCTAGTTTTTCATTTTTTCTGTTATGATTAAAATTTAATTTTAAATCACAACGAAATTTCAAAACTTGAGAAATAAGACATATGCTTGTCTTAATTTCTTTATAATGACTCAAGAAATGTAATTTCCAAATTTGAAAAACAACAAATATAGCTGAATCTTTGAGCTTTTCGTAGATGTTAATTTTTAAACTGTACTTTAGTTTAAAAATCCATAATTCAAAGATGAATATAATAAATTTTTTTAAAAATCACAGCTTTTCTACGGAAACCATGTCTCCCAGAGGGTTAAGAATTCAGAGGGGGAGAATCAGCCAAAATAGGTGAAAAGATTGGGGATTATCTTCATGCAAAATATGTGGTCATTACCAAGGTGACAGATAGGTGGGGATTTATGTGTCCGGTACTGGTAAGAATCTGTCTCTTCCAAAGTTCATTTTGCAGTGCTCCGAGTGAATTAAAAAAAAATTGTCTGGTACTTTTCTACAAATAAAACTGATATTTTCAGGCTTATCAGGAGTCTGTATTCTTTTAAGCTAAATGAAAAATTTGTAGCTGTTTATTGTAGCAACCTAGTTTCATACAGTTTTATTTGATAAATACAAGGTAGCGAAACCTTATAAAAAATAATCACATTAAGAGGTATTATTTTCACTACTTACCTTAGGAAATTTTTAAATGATATATCAGTCACTTAGGCATGGAAGAGGTTAACTGAAAACTATGAGCACAGCAAATACTGCTTTAAAAATATTTTACTGTTCATTACTCTGGTTTCGAAATATTAGATGTCTGCTGTATGAATTTTATGTACCATAAATCATAGCTTCGGAATGTCATTACGAAGTGGGGCGAAGAAAGGAAAAGTAGGAAATTTATAGGATGCCTTCTCCCCATATAACTGCTTTCCCTTTCTTTAGAAAATTATGGCACATGTGATCTCTTTGGGGACATGCGATGCGTAAACAGCTAAGAAGTTCGGGAATGTGGGTCAAGGATGCAAAACCCTCATTTACCCCCCGTCCAAAGGTGGAAACCTCCTGGGGTGTACAGGATGCTTTTACCTAAATTGGCCCCCAAAGCATAGGGAGAACAACATCCCTTAATTGCTTTAGAGGAACAACGAAAGTTCCAGAAACGCATCTAAAATTATATTTTCGTTAATTAATCCCACACTGGGGATTTTTTTAAAGTCCTGGTGGTTCATTATATTGTAACTTCTTGGGAAAACTACTTACATATTGGGATATTATACTACAGAAAGTGTCCAATTTTCATTTGAAATTTATAGAGAAAGTAGTATAGATTAGAATTATTTTGGATGTATATGTAGATTATGTATACATTAATATAACTAGACAGTCATAGATCATTAGACAGGCTATTAGAGGCTACTTTGTAAGGAATAATTAATTTGTTCTTTTATAACAATTAAATAGAGTAGTCTCTATCTAGGAAACATCTTAAGGTATCACAATGATCAATAGATTAAAATTATTTAAATAAAAGAAGTTATATTAAATATAACTCTCTTTTATATTGAGGATTTAATAGATAGAAAGGTATAGTGTCCCCTTAAATGGAGAGTAAGATGCAATCATACTTAAATATAAAATTTTAAAAATATCATCCTTTTTTAATTCTTTAAATTACTTTTATACTACATAGAAACTATAGGAAATTTGTGGATTTTTTGTACATTTAAACATAATTAAATAATTCGTCAATAAGTATGACAGTCATGCATCGTATGACTGTCGTACACAGGGCTTCGAACCGGAACTGAACCGAAAACCGGAAAAAAACCGTTATTTTGGTCGGAACGAAAACCGGAACTGAACCGAAAAAAATATCGGTTTATTTCGGTTCGATATATCTTTCAGTCATTTTGTTACTGTTACCAACTTATCAATATTTTCTAATTTAACGTCAACTTTATAATTACATATCCGCACTTATATAAGATTGCAATGGTGGTTTTGGCAGCTCCAGCTACACAAGTTAGTGTTGAAAGAGCGTTTTCAGGTTTGAAATTTATTCTCAGAGACAACAGAAGTAATCTCAGTGAAACCACGTTAGAAGATATATTAATAATTAGAGGCAATTTTCATATGTTAAATAAATAATATATTTTTTACATAATTATTGCAAGACCAAGTGCACGATGTGAGAGTCAAACGACGAATGTGGGTAATCATGAACCTAGTTGTCAAATGCGATTTTGATAATGGATAACAATGCCAATACTCGCCGCTCTTATCGTACCTGCTGTTTGTATCAATTCACATAGTGTACCAATTAAAAAAAGAATAAAATCTTCTAAATTTTGATAGAATTACATTTTTTTGTTTATGATAGAATTATATTTTTAGTACAAATAAGAATATACATAAAATGAAATTATTCATTTGGAACTGAAACGAAAACCGTTATTTTTGGCGGAGCGAAAACCGGAACTGAACCGATATTAATTTTTTAGTTGAACCGGAACGAAAACCGGAACAAAAAAAATTACGGTTCGAAGCCCTGGTCGTACATATTAACAATTTGTATATTAAAAAAGATGCTTCTCACACCCAAAACTGAACACGAGCCTCCTGGGCAAGAGCTAGGTATCCTAACCACTAGATTGCGTGGGATCTGGCGCAATTTAGGTAGCGGATGATATAAAAGAATTTAGCATATTTTTATTTCTTTTTGTTACCTAATTTGATTATTTCATCAGATAAAGCAAATTCCTGACAGTCGTTTAATTGACACCAGAAGCAAAACAGGACTAAGATACTCAAATAATTTAATTTGATCATAGATCAATTCTATTTGTACAACTACATAAAATGTACCTATAATAAGTAAACTACAAATTTTTATAATGAAGATCTGATAGCTCTAGATCAAGGATTTTTTATTAATTAATTAATTAATTTTATGAATGACTTCTCGACTTGAATCTATGTTGGTATTTATGATTATGGGAAATGAATTAAAATTTAAAATGACGATCATAATGAATAATACTGACGTAGAAAATAGAAAAACAAATAAATTTAAGCAATAATAACTGAATCTACATTCAGAGAGATTGGGGCTAAAATATTTGTATCTGTTTAAAAAATTGGCCCACTTAATCAGACTTTTAAATTTATCACTGCATTAAGGGTATATAGCACCCCAAATAAAGTCAAAACATGAATTTTTTAAATTGACTCAAATTATTGTTCTAACTTTCTACGCATGTATGGGATTCGTGGTAGCTCAGTTGGCAAAGACAAACATCTCGAAGCTGGAGGGTTATGGGTTTGGGACTCGAGCTCACCGAAGATCCGCTGTGTTCGTTAATGGGACTGACACACTAAAATATGTTCATGATCAGAATGTCCTCTAAGTTCTCAAGCTATACCCATGGAGGTGGCATTCCAAACCTGGGGATCGTCTACTTTGTATCTGTTTCAAAATTACGAGGGCCCATTCTTGAGGTTAAGTCAGTCTTCATTCCTCGGGATTCTTCATCAAAGTGAAGCTGCATATTACACTTATGGATAGATCTGTCACATATTGCGATGGCGTCTATTGAACGTGGTGTAAACTTTCCTACACCAGGGAGATGAGCAACAACAGCAATACGTGTATGTAAAATTTGAAAGCTGTATCTTCTGTACTTCTAAAGTTATTTACGTATAGAATTTCATGTATTGGTGTCCTTAATTATCTATTTATTTAATATTTTTAATAAATGGAAACTTTAAATACTTTTTTTTTCATGTCTGTGTTTCACCAAATTCCCTACTCTAAAAGATTTTTTGTAATTAAAATACAAATGTTAAAATTTTTATATGGATTTTCTATAATGCATAGAATAAAAGTATGCACGAATCTCGCGCGTACTTCTATTTCTACTTCTATTTAAGTGTGAATGAATAAATGTTTGTAAAGTCAAATGGAGTCAGCAATGCATAGCAGATGATATTTATATTGCTCGGCGATGGATAGACTGAATACTATATTTGACTCGTGATTTATTACATTTTATGTAATCCAATTCTTGCTTCTCATGGGCTAATGAGACCAGCATTAATTAGCTCAGATACACTCAGCTACTAAAAGAGCATGTAATTCACTCTTTCATTTTTGTTTGTACCGTTTATATATTAAGCTGAATTAGATTCTCCGTAACTGATTTTATTATTTCAACTTAAAACGAGGATCTTCCGATCATCATTTGGAATTAAAATAAAAATTAGGAAAAAAAATTAAAAAACGAGGAACAATCAAGTTTTTATTCTTATTTATATTAATAGCAATTTTTATTAGTTTTTGAAGATATTTACTGTATTAAATCACTGCCTAATTGAATAAATCACATTTTATAGGAAATTCTCATAGTCTATACTAAATTTAAATTCCTTTTAAGAACTAAAAAATTTACTTTGTTCTTTAAAAAGGATTGCGGGTTTTAGAAAACATGTTTTAAATTATTAGCTTGGAGTTATGAAACTTTGTAGATTTAAAGATTGAAGTATTTATAAATTATTGCATTAAATATTTTAATTGAATGACTACTTTTTAATTCAGTTCTTTGAAAATTTTATTAATCTTTAGAATGATCATTCAAACTTAATATTTTATCGATTCGTTTAAAATATTACACACACACACACACACACACACACACACACACACACACACACATATATATATATATATATATATATATATATATATATATATATATATATATATATATATATATATATATATATATATATATATATATAAATATATATATATATATATATATATATATATATATATATATATATATATATATATATATATAAGCATTAGTACTAATATAGATAAACATTAGTACTAATTAGATAATTTTTTTAATTCAGTTCTTTGAAAATTTTATTAATTTTTAGAAAGCTCTTTCAAGCTTAATTTTCCATAGATGCCTACAGAATATTATACATACACACATACATACATACATATATATATGCATATGTATACATATATATCCATATGTATACATATGTAAACATATATGTACACATACATATACAGGGTGTCTATAAAAGAACTTGTTTTGAGGCGAAATATTTTAATGAAATAAAAAACATACATACATGTTTTATACATGACTCAAGCTTACATTTTCAAGTTTTTTAACACTTAGTAAAGTTCTATATGAGCCCCGTTAGTGGCACGGCAGAAGTCTAAACGGTATTCTACCTCTTCCCATGTCTTGGCGAGCATGTTACGGTTTACACAATTGACTATTCGTTCCCTGAGATGTTGAACATCACGAATTTTCTCTGCATACACAATTCTTGATATGCCCCCAGAAGAAAAAATCCAACGGAGTTCTGTCCACTTTCTCTTGAGACACACTCGGCCTACCCGGCGACTTTTGCTTCAAAACATTCCCTGTTCCTTAAATGCACTGAACCATTGACGAATGGTTTTGTCAGAAGGCGGGTTAACACCATAGTTACGTCGAAAGTTTCTTTGTACGGTAACTACAGACTTCGTTTCTATGAGCCAAATAACACATTGAGCCTTTTGTTGCGGAGTCGCCATCATTTCAAATTTCGCGACTTCATTTCAAGGTCAACGCCCTGCAGCGCAGCCAACAGTTGATACAAACATTCCCAAATGATATGAGTAAAACTTTTTGAGCTACTCTTTTCAGAGAAATCGACTAAATTTTGCTATCTTTTATAGTTATGAGATATGAATTTTTAAAACCCCGGAGTTCTTTTATAGACACCCTGTATATGCATATATAAATATTCATATATACATATATATTATATATTATAATATATAATATATATATATATATATATATATATATATAAACACGCACGTGTATATACAGAGACACATATATATTTATACATATACATATTACGTACATACATGTATATATATATATATATATATATATATATATATATATATATATATATATATATATATATATATATATACAAGCATATATTTATATGTATAACTAAAATTGTCTTTGATGAAAATGAGAAACCGAAAAGTGTGATTGCATTTGTATCTAGTTACGCTGACGAAACTTGAAACTATTTTGAGGTCAATGAACTTGCGAGTAACAGATGACTTTTTCACACATACTCTCTCTTTCCCTCTCTGCAGTACACAATACAGAGTATCCAAGGACGTGTACATTCAAGACAGAAATCGAGAGTGTTCGCCCCTAAAACTTTCTCAACCGCACTCCCACATAAGAGCACCCCATAGAATACGCGGGTTGGATTTTAGTTAGATGTTACACAACAAACTGTTTCGATCGACATCGGTGTAAATCATTAAGCAAAAACATTAAGCATAGCAGTGCAATCTATGAAATTCGATTACAAATATTCACAGAACTAGATACATTATATAATATCTCGTGGCATCTTTACAGGAAGTCAAAACTCTTCAGGGCACCGAAGAGCACGTATTGAGAATCACTGCCATAACCTATATAATTAAAAATGATTGCGTGCATGTGTTATGCAATCAAAATATCCTTTCCATATTGGGTCAAAGAGTGGATATAGATTTGTGGTTTCCATGTATAAACCTCATGGAAAATTTCACCTATTTTGATGGTGGGAATTTTTTAAATTTAAAATTTTATTTGAATTACTATAGTTTCTCTGTATCTGTATTAAAATAAAACTAGTAAAAATAAGTAGCGTATTTTTATAAAAGTAAATTGGCTTGGCTTAGAGAGCTACATTCTACTTTTACGTTTATATAGAAAGGCCAAAACCTACTGCCAAAGGTGGATCTGCCGAAAGCCATATTCTCTCGGATTGACTTGCATTTAAAGAAGTCTTAAAAAAAAATTATCCTGTGATAGAATAGCATATTCTATAAGTTGCTCTATTTTCCTTATTCTTATTTTAAGGGAGTTAAATGTTCTTATTTGCGTTTCAAAAGAGTATGGCAAAATATTTCGAAATAACTTATTAAAAAGATTAAAAATATTTTTCTCAATTTTTTTAAAAAGGAAAAAAATAGCATCGTAGAAAATTTCCTGTCTAATCACATGATATAATGTTTTAAAGCATTTATTAAATACGAGCCAGCCAAAACGAATTTTATTTTACGATTTGTTTATTATAAATTAACATTTAGTGATATTAATCCAATATAGCAGGTACAAACCCAACTTAAAGCAGATTCCTAGTGGCTACTGCCAACGTTGCCCGCAGCTGGATTTGAGTCTTAGACTCAGTGTCATCCGGTTTACAAATACAAAGCACCATTGAATATTTTCTTAACACATTGTCATCGTAGAAAAAAAGAGATTACCGGAGAAATGACAAACTTAAAAAAAACTAATTTGTCGTGACTCACATCCCGAGAACAAATGTCATATAATTCTAGTCCGCAGATTGAATAGATGAGACAGCAGATTAGAAACACATAAGCGGGTAATGAAACAAACACAAAATATTTAATTTTATTTACTTTTAAACATAAATTACTTCGGCAATAGACTTGTGTTACATTGTTGTTACTTTTATCGAGATGGTATTCCATTCATTGCGAAAGATCGATATTTTTCCTGGGAGATGACAAAGCTTTACAGCCCTAGCTGGCTTAGTGGTCAACATACTGGGCTAGAATTGTGGTATGCAGGGTTTGAGTCTGATAGACGCACTAAACATCTCACTGAATACCCATAAAACGTGCAAGCTAAATCTCTGCGTCTGCAAGCTCTTTCCCTGGGAAGTTGGCAGATGAAGGAGACTTAATTAGGCGCCTAAATCCCCACTTCCTCAGAGAGATCAAAACTGAGGGTATACTCCAGCGTGGCATCATGATCGCCTTGCACCAGCCAGAGAAGGAGGCTCGTTGTGAGGTATCGAACCTTAAGAGTTATTCTCGGCCTTTCAGCATGTTAAGAGAATACGTTAGCCATTTTGTTGTCCGGGATGCAAGAAAGCTAATTTAATTTTTTCAAAATGATATATTTTATATAAAATAGTACAGTAAACATAATTTAGAATAAGTTGAGGGAATTTGCTTACAAACTTGTTAGACTAGAGTGCCACATACAAACGCAAAAGTCGTTGCCGTGTTGCCCAAGATTTTAACTTCATATACTTGTGAATTTGGTATCCTAGATATACTGAAGAGATGCCTGTAACCCACGGGTTACGCTCACACCATATAATAAAATATTTTAGAGACACACCAATGATGCTCAAGGCACTGAACGTATCAATCTATTCTCCCAAATGCTAATCGATAAAACTTTATTTTGAATCATTCGGAGCAAATTAATATATTACAAAGAACTGTATTTTTTTAAAAAAACGTTTTTCGTCCTAGATCAAAATATAACGGCTTTCTCTGAGTATATATGTTTGGTTTTAAAGGATTAAAAATTTTAGATTATTTTCCCTGAACCATATAAGTGACCTGAAGTTTGTCTTGTAAAATGTAACTTGCTTTTACAGCATACTGAAATAAATTGTGTTTAAAAAATAATAAAGTCGAACTCTCAAATAGAAAAAAAATGTCTTTCAAGATATATCTTTCTTTATTTTTTTAAGCTTAAAACTTAGTTTCCTATCAAAGAGCAATAAAGCTGTTCATTTTTATTATTTGATATATATTTTTAATGCATATTTAATCGATTCAATAAATAGAGCAAATATTAGACATTGATTAGAATGGAAGTTAAATACGAGGTGTTTGTTCATAGTATGAATTTAATTAAACTTTATTTATTTATTTTTACGGTTATTACTATTCATTCAATAAATTGCTGCACAGTTATTCATAAATGCCGATTTTAATTTCAAATATCGATCTAAAGATTAAATAAAGAATTTGATGATTAAAATTATTCTTTTTCCTTTCATTAAGTCTTAGAGCCTGTAAACATTAAATCCATTTTAACATATATCTTTGAATTTACTTTAGTATTTCGTAACATTTTGGAAAACTAATTTTTTGCATTTATCATAGTAAACTCTGATGCTTTGTAGCGATTTATTTTAGAGTCATAAAATAGAAATAAGTAATTGTATTTTACACTTTTTGACGGATTTGCAAAGAGGAATGAGAGCAAACTAAGACGGACGATGGTAGAATAGGTAGTGCGAAGTGCATCAGCCCTAGTTTGGTTTGGTTTGGCTACGGCCTACTTTTTTGCAACACGAGGGCTAATGAGACCGGGACCTACAGCTTAAAGCCGATTCCGAACGGCTACGAATATCCATGCCACTGTGGGATTCGAACCCACGAATTTCGGTACCGAAGGCCAGCACCCTAACCAATCGGCCATCGTTCGGCGCATCGGGGCTCGAGTCCTTGGGTTTGATTCCTGTTGCTAGTATGAATGTATGTAGCTGTTCGAAAATGGTTTTAAGAAGAAGATCCTGTATAATTATCCATAGAATAGCCCGAAATATATTCGCAGAGCATCAAACCGAGCCTAAACTAAGCAGTATATGAGTTTCTGAGCAGATCTCTTTTTTTCTATTACAATTATGACAGATTGAAATAGAATACCTATAAAAATAAAATAATAAATATAATACCCATTTTGATATAAATATTATGATTTGACAGCCCTAGTCAAAGATGGTTTTCTTATTCAAATGTTACAAAACTGAGTAAGAAATTTTTATCGTATAATAGTAGAAATTCTATTTTATTACATTATAAGCCTTAAATTAGTGTAAAAGCTCTAAAACTGGAAAGCTCTCAGAATTGTTTTTATAGTACCAGTTATAAATACTAATAAATGAAAATAATAGTTGGGTTTTTTTAAGGTTTCTTTTAGATATATAAAAGTAATGTGTATCTTCTTTAGCTTGGATATTTCCAAAACTATCATTAAATGTAATGGAAACGTAATATCCGAAATAAATTAATATTTAAGTAGTCATCTGCTCTCAAACATCTATTATTATGATACAACTATTTATTACTTGACTTCCGAAATAGAAGACAATACAAAGAACGTCCTTAGTATGCACCTCAAATAGAATGCCCGACTCCTAAAACAGACCCACACTTGGCAGACTGTTCAGCATCTATGTAACTGTTATACTGATATCTTATTCATTTTTTAAATCATATAATATCCTTTATAGCATAAAACGAAAGCTAACTTTTATGCTATATTTCAGCACAAAGTTTTCTCGTATGTTTATCCTTTATATCCTACCAACACTTTTACAAAAAATACTTTGTACCATTTAAAGTCTTTCAGATGGCATTTTAGAATTCTTTAATATAATTTATTTGAATTAATCTCATTCATAAATGAAAAAACATTCAATGTCAATGACGCTGCTTTATTTGACCTGAACAATAGAAAAAATGTTTACGAATAAGAACTAGGAAATGCATACGAATAAACATCCTGGACGCGACATACTTTCCAAAGAGGTTTTCTAGTTTACATTTCTATCTTATCTACCAACGCATAATGCCAAGAGCACCGTGGCCCAGTTGTGTTCAAATGTTGCTGACCATGATCATAGCATAATTAACATCCATATATTCCTTAAGTTTTAATGTTCGCAATAAATGTTCTAAGCAAAATTTCATAACTTACATTCCAGAAATAATAGCAGTATCGTCTCTAAGGATTGACAAACTAGACTTCCGCCAGGGGTGACAAATTATATAGGGGCGACATTTTGGCTAGAATTTATAAAATACTTCCCTCATTGAAAGAAAATTTTATAAAAATATTTAAAATGTGTAACTCCTTTTTGCTTGGATACCTGGAACATAATTATTTTATATATTTTTAATGAGTTTTATTGAAATGACAACCAATGCAAATAAAATATTTCCCGTAAGATTATGTATCATTTCTTAAGAAACATTGCACTGGGTATCGATTTGTGGTAACAAGCATATAACAACACATTAGGTAGATATAGTCCTTTTCACAGGATTTTCATTGTCCTATTATAAAATAAAAGAGGTGATGATATCGTTCTATTTTTTCTAATACTATCGTAAGTGTGGAAAGTTCGTAAAAAACTGAATGTTTCATTCAGGCAATTTATGGTAATCAATAATCAGTGTGAGATTTTTGTGATGAGTAAAATAAATGTCTTTTATATGTTTATACACTGTTTTCAAAAAAAGTCTACATCGTATGAAAAGAATTTTATAGTAATTTGTGATAGCAGGGAGGTGGCATTTAAATTTTTGTCCGGGGCGGTAAAGCTGCTAGAGCCGGTATGATAAGATATAGGAGCTGAACTATACAAATGGAAATACAAACAAATCTTTTAGAGATAGAAGCATTTTCTAGAATCTAAAATAAGCTTAAATTTAATTCTTAACTTTTAACTCGTTACGGTAGTTCCCGCACGCGCCACACGTTGTAGAAAGGGGTAAAGAATGACTCCCCCAACATCCAGTGTTACAAACTATGTTACAACTTTGCATCTAAGCCTTTCCTCTTCCTCCTGCATACTACGGTCCACTGAACTCAGAGGATAATTTTAGACTGCCTTTTTTTAGTTTCTTTATGAGTTTTGAGATGGAGCTTGCCGTCCACTCGATCTTTTTTATTATATTTTACTGTTGTCGCCTAAACTCAATCAGATGTAGTATCAAGAAAGTAGCCGCGGAACAATGCTGCGTAGGTTCATTGACCTGATATAGCAAGTCAAGGTGAACTGATTTGACCTGCTTCCCTGTGAATCTCACCCTGTGACCTGGCTCTGAAGGTTACTCGATCTTTCCGCAAAAATTAGTTCCTCGGCCTGCGTCTGGTAGAACTGCTTCTGGCTTCTCAGACATACACACACACACTCGCGTATTGTCACCAACGCCTACAGCAAGGTTCTTTTAACTCGTCCAACTCCTCCACCGCAAGGTTGTGTTTTCATAATGAGCTGCTCATCTTCAAGCTGAGGTAGATATATCGCTCTTACAATTTCTTATTTGTGGTTGATGTATTGTATAAATAATGTTTTATTCAAATTGCTGTTTATTTACAAAACAAGATTTGTTTACTTTTTTAAAGTGTGTTAATGTTTTAACTCATGAAAAGCTTTTTATTTATTCTATGTAACTCAAGAGTTTTTATAATAGTTAGTTTCTATTTTTAATCTAAATAACTACCATACAGATAAGCATTTGTTATTGTGTCATCATTAAAATTTAAAGAAATATTTGACTGTTTTGTTAATGCAAACTTATATCACTTTCTCAATACCATATATTTTCTTCTTATAAAAAGGTTTTCTAATTTTGAAATCAATATTAATTTCTAACATTCCATGCATCTTTGCGATAAATGTTATTTTGCTAAGGAAAAAAAAAATTTTTCTTTTGTATACTAATTTTAAATTACGCCCTCGAGCTATATATAGTTTAGATATTGGTAAAATAACTATCTAATATTTAATTTAGTTACCATTAGCACATGCAGAATATTTTTCTAGTAATTCAAATCATTTGCATTTTCAAACTAAATTTTGCTTTTTAAAAATGTGCTTTACTTCAGAATAAATAAATTTTCATAGTCTTGATTCAGATGTAACTGTAACCATAGAAACCATTTTTCATTAGATCATAATACATTAATCCTTAAAAGACTTAATTTGTGAATTTTTACTTCTCCTTAACGCTGCTGCGTTTGTTTTACATAGTTTTTACTCCCCCCTCTATTAAAAAAGACAGTTTTATGTAAATATGTGTATTTACCCCTTGGTATTTTATTTATGCTTTCAAAATTATGGTAATTATGCTTTTAAAGAAAGAAAACTCTGTTTATTCAATCGAAGAGATATTATTTATCTTTATTAGAAGGTATAAAAGTTTTATAATAAAGTCCAGATGATTAGGC
>CM063502.1:80585668-80618168 GCA_032207245.1 Pardosa pseudoannulata | reverse complement strand
CACCAATGAATCTGAGTCACTCAACAAAGTTAACATTTCAGCTACGACGTATTTTTTATTAAATGAAGACAAAACATTACCTACATTTTCAGTAAAAACTTCAAACGTATTATTCAATTCTACCGAATTGCCTGATCTTTATTCATGGAGGTCATCATCCAAACCAGAATCAATTGCTCAAATCAGTAGCCCCTCTGATACAACTCTGCTTCAAAGGGAAGTATCTATACCATCCCCTATATATATAACAACAAACATAAGTGCACCATCATGGGATGAAAACCATAATGCCGAAAGCAGTGAGCCATCATCAACTGTTTCACCATCAAACTCTATCAAAAAGGAATATGACTCACTAAACATAGCCAACAATTTAGGTACGTCATATTCTTTATTGAAAGCATACACATTCTCACCTGATACTTCTATAAGCACCTCAAAAGTATTATTTAATTCTACCAATTTTTCGGATTTTAACTTAGGGGGGTCATCATCTAAACAAACATCAGCTGAAACAGACAGTAGCCCTCCTGAAACAACCTTTCTTCATACTTATGTAACTACACCATCACCTGTGTATGTATCAACAAACATAAGTGAGCCATCAGGAGATGATAAATTCAATGAAGACAGCAGTGTGCCTTCATCAACTGTTTCTTCAAACTCTATCAACAGTGACTATGTCTCACTAAACAAACTCAACATTTCAGCTACATCATATTCTTTGATAGATGCAGACACATCCTCAACTGATACTTCAAAAAGCACAAATAACGCATTATTCAATTCTACCAATTTGTCGGATCTTTACGTATGGGAGTCATCATCTGTACCAGTCAGTACTGATACAAACCTGTTTACGAGTGATCCAACTACACCATCAGCTGTAGATGTATCAACAAAGATAAATGCGCCAGCATGGGATGATGAACTCAATGACGACATCAGTGGGACTTCATCAACTGTTTCAACATCAAACTCTATCAACAATGAACATAACTTACAAAACAAGGTCAACATGTCAGATACGTCATATTCTTTATTATATAAAGACATATACCCACCTGATATTTCAACTATACCTCTCCCTGCAAATGAAGCAAAAAACACAAGTGTGCCATCATGGAATGATAAACTCAATGACGGCAGCAGTTTGCCGTCATCAACTGTTTCACCATCAAATTTTATCAACAATGAATATGACTCACTGAAGAAAGTCAATATTTCAGCTACGTCTTTATTAAATCAAGACTATTCCTCACCTAATATTTCAGCAATCACCTCAAACGTTTTATTCAATTCTACCAATTTGCCTTATCTTTACTTCTCGGAGTCATCAACTAAACCATCATCATCTGAACCAGTCAGTAGCCACCCTGATACAACCTTGCTTCAGAGCGATGTAAGTACACAATCACCTGTATATGTGTCAGCAAACTTAAGTTCCTCAATATGGGATGATAAACTCAATAACGACAGCAGTGTGCCTTCATCAACTGTTTCACTATCAAACTCTATCAAATATGAATATGACTCCTTGAACAAAGTCAACATTTTAAGTACGCCATATTCATTTTTAAATGAAGATACATTCTCACTTGATACTTTAAGAAGCAACTCAAACGTATTATTCAATTCTACCAATGTGTCTGACCTTTACATCTGGAGGACATCAACTGAACCAACATCATCTGAACCAGTTTGTATCCCCCCTGATACAAACCTGCTTCAGAGGGATGTAACAACACCCTCACCTGTATATGTATCAACAAAGATAAATGTGCCATCAATGGATGATAAACTCAATAACGACAGTAGTGTGCATTCATCAACTGTTTCACCCTCAAACTCTTTCAACAATGAAGGTGATTCACAGAACAAAATCAACATTTCAGCTACATCATATTCACTATTAAATAAAGACAGATCTTCATCTGATATTTTAATAAGCACCTCAGACGGATTGTTCAAATCTATCAATTTGTTTGATCTTTACCTCTGGTGGTCATCTAAAAGAAAATTCTCTAAACCAGTCAATAACCCCCCTGATACACCCCTGCTTCAGAGTGATGTAACCACACTATCATCTGTGTATGCCTCAACAAACAGAAGTGCGCTATCATGGAATGATAAACATAGTGAAGACAGCAGTGGACTTTTATCAACTGTTGCACAATCAAACTCCAACAATGGGTACGACTCAGGGAACAAAGTCAACATTTCAACAACGTCATATTCATATTTCAATGAAGATATATCCTTTACATATTTTTTATCAAACAAAGATAGTTCCTCACCTGATACTTCACCAAGCACCTCAAACGTATTTTTCAATTCTACCAATTTGTCTGATCTTTACTTCTGGAGGTCGTCATCTAAACCAACGTCATCTGAATCAGTCAGTAGCCTTCGTGATACAAATCTGCTTCAGAATACTACAACTGCACCATCACCTGTATATGTATCAACAAACATAAGTACGCCATCATGGAATGAGGAATTTAATGACGACAGCAGTGTGCCTTTATCAACTCTTTTACCATCCGGCTCTATCAACAGTGAATATGATTCACTCAAAAAAGTTAACATATCAGCTACGTCATATTCTTTATTAGATGAAGACACATCCTCACCTCATACTTCACCAAGCAACAGAAATAATTTGCTATCTATCTCTGTCAACAATGCAACTGATATGTTGCTGGAAAGTAGTATTTCAAATACATTATATTCTTTAAAAAATGAAACCAAATCATATGATAATTTGGATAGTGAATCAAATTTATCGCTGAATATTACCAAACATTTGGACCCTGACATCTTGATTTCATCTTTGAAACCAACAATTTTAGAACCAGTCAGTAGCATCATAAATACATCACCATTGTCCAATAAATCATTTACGCCATTTGTAATGCTTGTTTTAAGAATAAATGGTGCGTTATCATCGACAACTTCTGTATCTTACTACAATAGCATTAGACCCGATGCTACAGTCAAGGACAGTCTCTCATTCAGCGTTGTTCCGTAATTGGTGAGTGAATTGGTTTGAATTACATTATTATATATAATATGTGTGGTACATTTTGTATATCATCAACATTGTCTTTCTCGGGTTTTCATACTGGATCAGTTTTAAAACATTTCTTTCTTCTTTGGAGCTAAAGGCGTTGGTTTACAATTTGAGAAAATTTAATTTGGTTAAGGTTTCAATCTCTAATTGTATCACTTATTTGAGTAGTTCAAGTGAAACAAGGATTATCCTTCTTTCACTTGAATTTAACACAAATTTGAGTTTTCTACCTATACAAGCCATTCTGAGAGGCAACTTTTTCCCTTAAGGCAACAGCTGACTTACAGCTGAACGAGGTACTACAGAATATTTGGTGTTTTTATCTCATTATATTGTGAAGTAAAACTAAGAATAAAGGACAAAAGATGTTTTAATATCTATGATTCCATATTAAATATAATTATTACTACAACATAAAGTTAGTTAACACTAAAAACGACTTTCTATATTTTTTATACAAAAAGTTTTTCTTTTACAAACATTTCAAACATTGCAGGTGCATTTCTAACTGTCATATATCCTTTGAACTTTATCAGTAATAAATTTAGTGTTTGTTAGAACTCATAAGTTTCGAAACGCATGATCAAAGCATTTTGTACTTAAAAGTATGTTTATTAACATTTTTATTGTAAAGATGGATATTTTTACTATTGTTTCTTTTTTATCCAAAGCTTGTGATAACAACTAAATTTTATTCTAAGGTCTAAAATGTATGTCATAAAATAAAAACCAGCTATGCTACATGTAAAATAAATCCTCCTGGAGTATTTTCAGTAAAATTCATTTACAAACAATAAATAATTAACAGTTCCTAAAATAATTCCTATCTTATTTTCGAATTTTTAATCCTATGAACATAAATATATTTACATATTTAAACAAATCAATTTAAAACACCCGTCCGGGGCAACACGATGCAGCAAAGTAGTTTACAATTCTCAGTCTTCCTGCGGTAAAAGAATAGATTCACAAACCTTTTCCCAGGAATAAGTAATAGCTTCAAAAATAATTCCTATCTTATTTCCGAATTTTTAATTCTATGAATATAAATGTATTTGCATATTTAAACAAATCAATTTAAAACACCTGTTTGGATTAACACGATGCAGCAAAGTGGCTTACAATTCTCAGTCTTCCTGCGGTAAAAGAATAGATTCACAAACCTTTGCCTAGGAATAAGTAATAGCTTAAAAAATAATTCCTATCTTATTGTCAAATTTTTAATTCTATGACCATAAATATGTTTACAGTGACCTATTATATATTTAAACAAATCCATTAAAAACATCCGTCCAGGGTCACACGATGCAATAAAAAGGATACGATTCTCAGTCTTCCTGCAGTAAAAGAATAGATTCACACACCTTTGCCCAGGAATAAGTGATAGCTCCAAAAATAATTCCTATCTTATTTTTGAATTTTTAATCCTATGAACATAAATATATTTACATATTTAAACAACTTAATTTAAAACACCCGTCCGGGGCAACACGATGCAGCAAAGTGGTTTACGATTCTGTCTTCCTGCAGTAAGAGAATAGACTCACACACCTTTGCCCAGGAATAAGTAATAGCTCCAAAAATAATTCTATCTCATATCTGAATTTTTAATTCTATGATGATAAATATATTTACAGTAACCTATTATATATTTAAGCAAATCCATTTAAAACACCCGTCCGGGGTAACACGATGCAGCAAAAAATGTTTACGATTTTCCGTCTTCCTGCGGTAAAAGAATAGATTCCCACACCTTTGCCCCAGAAATAAGTTATTATTAAAGACAGTTCTTTAATTATCTAGTCCAACTGTATCCAAATGACGACCAACAAATGTTTCAACGAGCCAGTAAAATAAACTTAATAGTTTTTCTATTTTAGTTTTTCAGACTGTCCAGGATACATAAATCTCGAAAAAATATTTTTTAATTTTCATTTTTAGACAAAGATTCAGATTTTTATAAATCGAATAAAGCATTCGTCATTTTCTTACAATAGTTTTATCATCAGATATTAATTTTTTGTTTTATAACGTTAGTGTAAACCATTTCCTTTTCAGGGGGTTAAATATACTTAAAAAATGTTATATATAATTTTTGTGTGCTAAGTATCAATATTTAGAAAAAGCAAATTTGATTGTATAATCAATTAATTTTAGCTACTTTTTACATTAATATTGTTAAAATTGTACTCACAAGAGCTTAAAATTGTGTAAAATATAACAAATGGATTTCTTAAAAGACGAGTACTGGAATCTTTAAACCCATTTATCCCAAAGTATATTTTTTTTTACGATTTGTCAATTTCAAATTGAAATATCTGAAATTCTATTTAAATTATGTGGTTTAAATTTTTTAGAGATATTCTTTAGTATATTCTCTTTAATTTGACAAGATTTTTAATTACAAGCAATCGTTTTTAAAATATTGCTTACAATATAAAAAATCAATTCTTCCCCACAAAAAAATCCATGTATTTTACTTTATGAATAATTACAACGTTTATAAACAATATTTTCACAAATCCCAAAGACAATTTATTTTTTTCCTACATAAAAGTGAATAAAAGAGTTGATAAAAGCCATTCATTTATGATTTATAACAAAATTAAACTTCATTTAAATTTTAAAGTTTTTAATTTTTTTAAAATTGAAACTTTAAAAGTATAGCAATTGTTTATATGTTCAGTAAGGCCTGTATAAGCATATATTAGAGAAAAAGATTTCGTTTCAAGACAATTAGAGCTTAAAAAAATTGTACCAGAACCCCTTAACTTCTTAGAAACGTATTAATAATTAGAAATCGCTTATATAACCGTGTATGAGTGTGGATTTTTAGCGATTCGCATTTACGCAAATTAGTTTTAAACGTGAGTCAAAAACTCTTCTCCTAATAAGTATTGCTGATAATTTTATGGAAAAGATCATCAAATTACGAAATATTTTTTTTAATTTAAGTTTGCTACTTTTGTCGAACATTTACCAATTAATCAGCAATCCGTTATATACATTTTTAAGTCTTATTTGTGTATGAATAATTTTAAAATGAACAGGTAAAATTCATTCAGAATATTATGAAGTTAGTTTGTTTATACCATTGATTGGTGTAGTTCTATGCTTAAGCGATAAGATGCATAATAAGCCGATAAAAGTATTTTAATAATACTAAAGCTAATCATTTTAAGAGTTTCATTTTAAGTAAACGATTTAACTTTATATGGCCTAAATCATTTAATATAAAAGTGTGTTTACTTACAACCCTTGTCAGAGGAAATAAAAATATTAATTTGCAACAAAATTCAGGTGGAGAGTGTCAAAACGAACCTTATGCAAGAGATACAGACCCAAAGTAGTTGACTCGTTGTACTCAATGTACAATAATTTTTGCCCACTTGAAAAACTAATAATTTCCAATTACTTTTGATTTTATTTTTCACTTATCCCAGTAGATTTGATCCTGAAATTTTAGTGGATAACCTATTAAAGTTTTTGTCAAATTTTTTAAAGGTTTAGTCTATGAATAAGCAGAGCTTTTCCATGCCTTGGAGCTTTTATTTTCTACGCGATTTTAGACGTGGGCTTAATACTTAACTTAAAAAACGTAAAATGTATTGAGTTGTAAATTAAATCTGCAATATGCTACTAGAATTCTAGTTATTTTGAACTACATTATTCACCAACTGCGGAAGTGCATACAACTTCGGTTGAATGCACTTCCAGATGCATTTTTATTGAGTCCAATGGTTTGACGACTCATTTCTTCTTTGTCTATGCCATGCGTGTTTGTTTATGCGTGTAGGCCGTGAAGTACATTTGGCTGTAGCAAATAGGTTTCTTCCTTTTACTCTTGAAAACTCATCTTTAACTCTTTCTCTTCGTTATTGAGGCCATTGCCAAGGTTACTAGGGCGTTCGAGCACCAGTATAATTTTCTTCTCCTTATGGAAGGTAAATTCACGGTCTGTAAATGAATGTTATCCTCCCAACAGGTTAGAAGTGGATGTGAGAGAAATGCTAGAAACTCCAATTATAAAATTAATGTATATTTTATTCAAGTTACCGTAACATACATTCATTTTATTTTCATTGCAATTTATGCTACTCATCACAAAATTAAGAAATTTTTTTGTCTGTTAATTTACTTTTTTTCATAGCTCTAGAACTTTCTTAATTTGTTCATAAGTAATTAATTTGTTCTCTTAGGCTGAAATCACTTCAGTATAGAAGGTTGTTCGTGCTTTTGGGAAACGGTTTTGTTGGTTAATTTTTATATATAATTTCCTCATTTTTGCAACAATTTGTTTCTATTTGATATCCAAAGTTCTTGAATAAATCTCTAGACCGAATTTTGCAGGAAAATAAAACTTTTAAGTTTCGTAATAGTAAATTTACCTCACTTTTCTTGAGATGTATATCACAGTTCGTTCAGCTTTTTAGAATAGTGCTTTTCTAGCGCGTGTTGCTTTAAAGAAAGTAGATTATTTAGGTTTAAATACCTTTTTAAACTTAAACCTTTATAATCGAATTTATATTGTTTTGGTTTGGTTTGGAACGCTACGTTTTCCTCTTTTGCTACACGAGGACTAATTAGACCGGGACATACTGCTTAAATCCGATTTTGAACGGCCCTATAGCAATAGTGGGAATCAAACCAGTGAACTCCGGTACCGAATAGCAACGCCCTACCCATTCAGCTTTCTTTTGGCAGCTTATAAAAATTTTAAATTGAAAGGGGAATAAGACAGTCCTAGTTTGGATTAAATGAACCTTCGATGAATCGGTGGATTTTCTTTTAGAATCGGGGATTTCAATTTCTTTATATTTAACACCATTCCAAAAGTTTTAAAGATGAACTTTTTGAATTGTTAATTTTATTTAAACATTTTTCCCTCCAGATTTAATGCATATAAATAAGTTCTTTTGAAATGCAAAAGCTGTGAGTTTTACACCACTTTATAATTTCTTGAAAGGAATATTTCTTAATTGGAAAAAGGAATTACGTAGCCTTCGAGACATCTATCAATGTTTGGAGCTATTTTCAAAATAAATCTTACATTCTTATACACTACATTCCATTCAAAACAGAATAGTTGAAAATAAGGAAATTGAAATTGCTAAAGATTTATCTCAAATTTTAACTAGAAAAAAATCGTTTTCCTAGGAAGGCGAAATACCTCCTGCAGTAGGATTTCACCCTGCTCGCATTCTGCTAAGAAACTTCTTTAACTGTTATGTTATATTAGTTTTATTCAATTTAACTCACGCATTCACGTGAAATTATCGCTGAACGCTAACAATATTGCTACTGAACAATACTGCAGTATCCTTCCTTTAACTAATGAAGATCAATATTACTAATTAACAAAACTTTGTGTTGTCTTTAAGTGATAAATTTTTTTAATGTTTTATACATTTATTCACTAATATGTTTTGATGTACTTTATTTTGTGTATTACTGATAAAATAAACTTTATATTTTTTCAGGATAAATTAATTTCATCAACATCGCTGCCTGAGAATAATTGAAGATGGAGTGCGAGACAAAATACCTAAGATAAAAATCTATATGTGTTCAAAGTCAGTGGCGTTGGAAGGTGGGTGTGGGTGTGTAGCTCACACCGGGTACCAGCTCTGAAGGGATGACACAAAGTTGCTGGTTTTGGTAGTAAGGACATACCTCAGCCAGCCCCTCATGCATCGAAGCTAATGTTAACACAATGCATGCGGGAGATGTACATTTACTTTTTTCGTAGACTC
The DNA here is from genome assembly GCA_032207245.1 of Pardosa pseudoannulata. Lineage (NCBI taxonomy): Eukaryota > Metazoa > Arthropoda > Arachnida > Araneae > Lycosidae > Pardosa > Pardosa pseudoannulata. The sequence continues at coordinate 80,609,342 of CM063502.1, read as the reverse complement.
ACTGTGAGTCACGCGGATCACGTAAAAGTACGTATAAATTTGATTTTGTCTAGAGAGCAAGCAACATATATATAAGAAATAGGACATATGATTGCATGGCGTTTCTGTTGCTAGGCAACGATTTGCAGTTTTTCCTTCCAGAAATTTAGTTAATTTTAAACTTAAATTTAAAATTTTATAAAATTTTATTTTGATAATAATTTTATACGCCTGCTGCAAGCCTAAGTTAGCTACGAAATAGACCGGCATGCAATGTGTTAAGTCAGTTGAGAAGCGAATCAAAATTGTAAATTTTCTTTTTGAATATTTTCATGAAAAATAAGTAGTTTTTTAAGTAATTTCGTAAAAAAAGTACAGGTATAAATTATCACATATAACACCTCTTTCGAAATATTTTAAAAAACTAAAGTTCATTTCACAAAATTAAGTTGTTTTATTTTCGGAATTGTTAATATTACTGGTTTAATAAAAATTCTAATATCACATTTTAAAGTAAATATACATTTTATTTGGGATTTTTATTTATCCATGACTGAACGCTGACTTCGAAGCGGCTAATTGTATATTAATAATAATAATAATAATAATAATAATAATAATAATAATAATAATAATAAAGTTATACTCTAAGTACTATTACTAGGAAATGATATTTATTACAATGCACATCAAACTAAACTAGCTTATTTAGGCATCTGTACACCTTCCGAGGTAATTTTATTAAATTTATGATATTTTTATTTTTATTGTAAATTTTAGGATGAGACACAACTTAAAACTAAAAAAAATGCATTTTATATATTTTTTAAATTTTTGTTTCAAATTTTATAGAGAAAAAGAAGGTAAAATTTGCCCTAAAACTAAGCAATATGCAAAACACGAAAGTTTCAAAATAAGTCATATTACCACTGTTTTTTAAATTTGATAATGTTTCGATTATCAAGTCTAATATTAGATCTATTCTTATATCTATCAGATGCATTATTAGATCTATTTCTACTTATATGGTTGAGGACTGAAACATATAATTAGACTATGATAATCGTGATCACAAATACATTGGAAATTTCTCAATTTAAATGCAATTCATGAATTAAATTATTGTAAATCCCAAAATAATTAATCTGTAATCTTAATTTTTGTTTATTCTCTATATAACACACACTTAAAATATATAAGAATCTGGCTTTAAAGTTTTTGAGTTATGTTTTGCGGTAACAAGATCACGGTCGACATTCACGTTTTAAAGGTGTACAGACGCCTTAATAAAAGGTGTTTTACATTTTTTATTCACACATTTTTTAGAAAACAACATTTTAATTACCAATAGAGTAAAAAACTACTTTCTGGATAAATTTCATTTTATATTTTGATCTACATAAGACATGAGGTTACGAGTTTGAACTCCACTGGGTACCACCAGACTTTGTAACGCCACTGCCCAATGTCTTCCTATCAAATTTTTGAGTCATTAGATTCCTCGCTTCACGTTCCAGGGACAGAAATACAAAGTCTTACCAACAGATAAAAGAATGAACATTGCCAAATTATGAACTATACTAGTGGTTCTCAACCTTTTCAAATCTACCGCCCTCCTAAGGAGAGAAATTTTTTCATCTTACATCAAAGTTTTTAATTATCTTACTTTCTGTGAATGTATGTAAATATATATGCATATATGCATTAATAATGTATGCATAATTGATAGATTATGGGTACATAATTGTAGCCCATTGCATCAATATTTATTTTTGCAAATATGTGCGTTCTAATAGGAATATTTTTATGTGATTTGAAACACATGGTTTAGAAAAATTAAAACTGTTAAAAAATGTATTAAATTGTTTTTCCATTTACCGATGGTTTAACCTCTATACCATCTAAATGTCATTCACTAATTATGTCTTATGACGCATTATTTTTGTGGACTTAAATCTGAAAGTGAACTAGAAGTTGACGTATGGGAATATGGGTAGATAGATGTTCCATGTCAGTTGTTATTGATGTCGTGTGTTCAGTTCTTAATGAAATCAACATAACTATTGACATGATTGTATATTTTTGTTAGATGACATTCTTTTGTGAATTTTTGATCCCAAATGTTATTTGTGTATTTTATTTATGAATACTATTTATCATGTTTGCTTTTGTCCTTATTTAATACGTATTCATTGTGTATGCCAAGGCATTAAAAAAATCATAGTCGTTTGAGTTGTCCTTTTGTATTTAATTTTAATAAAAGTACTGTGTTTTCAGTAAAGAATTGTGTGTTTATTAACTCCTTTTATTCTTTTGTTTTCCCCCAAATGCGTGCATATTATATGCAAATATTTATAATATGGCAATAAGACATTAATCACAAGTAAGAAGAGACCCATTCAATTAAGCTATATGCGTTTTATTACATAACTCAATTTAATTTCTTAATTAATTTCTAAAAGCGTTATAATGATATACGATAGTGTAAAAGACACCAGAAACATTCAATGGTTTCAAAACATCACCGACGGCTTGCTGGGAGGCATCAACAAATAACATGACAAATTTTATAGCGATCATAGATATGAAAATTAAGTTATTTGCTTATGAGAGGATTTTTCAAATTTTCAGTGGTATATTGAAATTTCAATTTCAAGGGAACATTATTTTTTAATAACTGATTTAATATTTTCATAAATTCTGCATACTTATGAATGAATTTGTAGTACACATTGAACATACTCTAAAAGTGGTAAGTTCCTCAAAATTTGTGGGAACTGTGTTATGTATTACTTTAGCATTACTATTATTAGGGTTAATAATTCCATGTTGATTCTCATAACTAAGGGAATTGATTACAGCTTGAAAAAATTTACATTTTCTTAATTTTAATTTTAGACTTTCCTCCTGACAACTTAAAAGTAACTGTCAAAGGATTTAAATATACAAAAAAAATTATATCATCGAAGTAAATGCAAGCAAAATAAATTTTATTTTTGGATAGTATAAGTGTTGAAAAATACAAGAATACTGTTATAACTAAAAGGGAGTCTATTCTATTCAAATAATACAATTTTATTTGAGATGGCTAATGTTTCATTATCACCATGATGGATAGGAAAGGGTAAAAAAACCAGAAGCCATATTTAAAAATAAAAATATTTTAGCTTGTACTAATTGGTAGTATATGAATAAAAATCACTGTTTTATAAAAGGAAAAGATGAAAACTATAAATTTAATGGATTTAAAGTATTACGAGAGTATAAATACAGTGTATTGATACTTAACCGTCCGATAAGATAAAAATACCTGTTAAAAATTTACGTAAACGTTCCGTTGGATTATATCCATTCTGTTTCGGTTATTCACACTTGTTTAGACTTTGAGGAAGATTGAAGTTATCTATATATTACAAATAATAAAAAAATTACCGATATTTTCTCACGCATACCCACCTATGTATGACAGTAACAGCTATTATAAAACGGTAATGAAATTATTGTTTATAAAGAACCATATACTAATTACAGTACTCGACACAGTATCATTCTCGCTTAAAAACTGTGAATGACCATTACATATATTTTTATCACCAATCTCCTAATTCAAAGGTGCCCAGAGGCAGTGGTGAGTATGTGCTGCATCAAAAAAGTGAAGTCTCACCACATTCACGTGTAAATTTTGCAGTATCCCGTTGCATAAATATTCAGATTTCGACACATCACTTAAATATCGATATATAATTTTAGAGCTTTTTTTCAGTAATAATAAATACTCATAAAAATCATATTTGGTCATTTTTTTATCTTCCAGAAAATTTATACTTTATACTGTTTCTAATGGAGTAAATATGTATAAATATTTGAGATGATTGAATTGCCTTCATCTAGGCACTGTGAAGAGCAATTATTTTAAATTTTATTAAAAAATTTTGATAAATGAAATAGTTATAACAGAACTCACAGATTTTCTTTTTAATTTATGATATAATGCCGGACATCAACGAAAATATTTTTTACAGAAGCACCGAACAAATAAGAGTTAAGTGTATAAATTTATTTTCCGTTATTCTCAGTATTTGTATTTCCAAGCATCTCTTTTACGGAAGGCTTTATAATTAAAAATACTAAAATGCTTTATAATTGCGCATGTTCTTTGCTCAAACATATATGCAAAAAACAAACTACACTTACGGTTGAAAGTGAATGATTTTCCATTTGCTTTTTTCTTAATTAACAAGTTGTAGAATGTTTCTTCTAATTCCCAGTTAAATTGTGAACAAGATCGTACTTGAGTCTCCATAGTTTCATAAATCTTTGCGTAATAACCAAAAAGTGTCTATTCCCTAAAGAATAGCATTAGAAAATTTTTTAATTTACAATACAGAAATATAATTATTTATTTTATAATTACTGTGTTTTGTGTTATAATTACACAAAACACTGTGATTGCAAAATAAATAATTATGTTTCTGTCTTACAGCAACTTTTACAATTTATTTCCTGCTCAAAAATTAACAGTTATTAAAATCTTAATAATTTTCAATTTATGAATAGAAGAAAAATTATATATATTTTTCTAGTTTTATGCTACGTTTAAACATAAAATTTATAATAGAACTAAAATATTAAAAATTTTAAAAATACGATTGGTGCAGTACACATTAGTTTTACAGTCAATTTTTAATATAAATTATACATTTAAAAATTGTTAAAGAAATACATCTGTCATATTTAGACTAAGACACTTTAATTTAAAACAATGATAAAATCCCAACAATCTTACTGCAGTATTGCATCAACTGCTACCCTTTCCTTGTTTCGACGTAATTAAATCCATTCACGTGGAATGAAAACTATTTATGTTATCTGATATAAATTTTAATTTTTAAATAAAGTCAATATAAAACATTAAAATTTAATAAGGAAGGATTCGTGATACAAAAAATACTATGGTTACAGTGCTAAGAGCTATCGTCTGTAATATAATACAATTTTCTTCATACTTTATTTCATGATTATAGATACACATAGAAATGCCCCATAAACTTTTAACAATGTTTTTCTCCTTAATTCATTTTAAGATTAACTTGGTTTAAAGCACTTCGGTCTACTATGTTTGCTATGGGAGAGTTACGAGACCGGGATTGCTGTTTAAAACTCATTTCGATCAGCTACAAACAAACATGCTAACAGTATGGATGGAACCCATACTTTCCAGAATCGTAATGCTGCTATGCAAATACAATTTTTTGTGCCAATTTTTACTTTTTCTTCCCAGGAAATTCCAACAGAAGAGTTGCAACTACCCGTTTTTCGGCGCTTTCCAAAATCTTTACTGCCATTACTAGTGTGATTTCTCCATCAGTAGCCGTGTCTAATGTCCTAATTAGGTGCAACTAATGCTTAATATCTCACAGATGCCTTTGCTGCTTCACTAAAGTTATCAGTAAATGTCCTTGATCTTGACTTCACTTTACCATTTTCTTGGTTTCGAAGTAGACTTCATCTGCTGAGCCTTCTGAAACTTAGAGATGATCAAAACAACGTCACGAAACGCCTCTCTCTTATCGGATAGAAGACAAGAAATTGTTTCTACAAGCATTTTTATGATCTCTTATGCTTCTGCCCCACTTAGCAAGTTTTCGAACAATTTTGGCGAAAAATGTTGTTTGCGCTAATTTTCCGGGAGTAATTACCCTAATGGGAAATATGATAGATGCTCAATATTACAAGAGCTTTAACAAACATTACAGAAAACGAGTATAACATTCATGTTCAACATTACAAAATGGCATCCTCCCCTATGCCATCTAGAGACTGGTCCGAGAACTAGACAACTGGTTTATCTCGATCGAAGTTATCTGCCTGAATTACCCTATAGATAGACAATGTCATTTTTAGGCTCACCTGTTCCATGAAAATTGCATCAAAAATAAATATCGTTAAAAATAACGTTAAAAATAAATAATCATGTAGCTAAATTTTTACCACTATCTTTTTACTATTAACTTTGCTTAAATTGGCTTAGTCTGTTAAAAACTTTCGCTGTGTATGTCATGCCAACTCATTTTCATAGTTTTTGCATACCCATTAATAGTACTAGAGGGCTTGGCCCAGGGAGTACTGTTGAGTATACTTCCTGTGAGATCCTGTGAGAAAACTTTCGCTTCCTTTCCACCGAAGCGCCCATTTACCAATTATCTCTCTCTCTCTATCTATCTATCTATATATCTATATCTATATCTATATATACACTTGATCATTTTAAGTACGGGTTTGTTGTTTTACTTCTTTCTTTAATTTTGAATTCTTTGATTTCTTTTTTTTTTCTTTTTTTTTTCTTTTGGTTATTTTCTTCATGTCATTCTTTTACCTTTTTCTTGGTTTTGTAGCAAAAATTTGGTGAAGGAAGCTTGGTGCCGTTAAAAATATATTTTAACTTCACACAATCCTAATGCTGTTTCCTCCTTTTTGATTTCATATTTTTTGTTATTTTTACTTTTATTTATTTATTTGTTTTGATACTCTTCTTTCCTTTTTACTTTACTGTTTGTAGTTTTCTTTTGTTAACCCCTTTTCAGTTGTTTGATGTCTAATTCATTATCTATCTACCTCTTTTTCTCTCTCACTTTATATATACATATATATGTAATGAAAATTCATTTATATGAAATATTCTGTTATACGAAGTAATTCTGATTCGCAGGACAAAATAATGAGGTCTAAATAATAGGTTATTCACATAAACGAACATTCAATTTTACAAATTATTCACTTAATAAGAATAATTATATTCAGTTATACGAAGAGAAATGTTTTAGGAACACATTAGTTATTATTCGAAGAGCGGAACGAATTTATAATTCAAGTGTTTTATTTCTCTAAATTTAAAATTTATCTTAAATGTGCTTTACAAAATGTGTTCATTGTATGTATTAATGTATGTAATTTAATAATAGAAAAACTTTCTGTATTTAATGTAGAAAAAAATAAATTTGTTGTTATATTTTACATATATTAGTAAAAATATATTTTTTTACCTTTAAACTACTTTATTTATTAAAAACAAAAGCAAAAAGTGCAGTTGTATATTTATGTTTTCATAGGTGGAAATGACTACTATCCATAGTATAAAGTTTATGTGGCTAGATAGATAGATATAGATATATGTATGTAGATACATGTATGTAGTGAGATATGCTTCATTGTTGTCAAGTACCTCTCGTAATGCTGTGTAAGCGGAAGATTTATGGCCACTCTCATCAAACTCGTTTAATATAACTCGTTCTCATAGAAGTTTATGTGGCTGGATAGATAGATATAGATATATGTATGTAGATACATGTATGTAGTGAGATATGCTTCATTGTTGTCAAGTACCTCTCGTAATGCTGTGAAAGCGGAAGATTTATGGCCACTCTCATCAAACTCGTTTAATATAACTCGTTCTCATAGAAGTTTATGTGGCTGGATAGATAGATATAGATATATGTATGTAGATACATGTATGTAGTGAGATATGCTTCATTGTTGTCAAGTACCTCTCGTAATGTGAGCGGAAGATTTATGGCCACTCTCATCAAACTCGTTTAATATAACTCGTTTATAGAAGTTATGTGGCTGGATAGATAGATATAGATATATGTATGTAGATACATGTATGTAGTGAGATATGCTTCATTGTTGTCAAGTACCTCTCGTAATGCTGTGAAAGCGGAAGATTTATGGCCACTCTCATCAAACTCGTTTAACGGCTAACCGCGATTAACCCATGGCGCCAACCAATGGTGGTACGAAATTGTCCGTTTAAACAGAGATTAATCGCGGTTACCCGTTAAACGACTTTGGTGAGACCGACCCTTAACAAAGCATCTTTTATTCGAAAGAGAAGTAATGTCATGGGCATCATTTTGAGCGATTTACGAAATAAATATTAAAACACACATATTATGACATATATTAGTATGTATTGCAATTAATATGGTCTGTATAGATTTCAGTGGGGAGAGAGGGTGTACCAAAAATCCTCCTTGTCTCTCTTGATCAGTGGCGTAGCATAGGAGGAGAAAAGCAGGGCTCGAAGTGAGTGACATTTTGCGAGGAGCTGCATATTAATATTAAGGACACATATTAAAATATATATTATTTTATTTTAAAAGTTAATATTAAAACTAATTTTGTTTAGGTAAAAAAATTTACCTTTTAATAACAGTAGTTTTTAAATAATATTTATCACAGCTCTCAGTTAATAATTCTCAAATGATAATAATGCCTTTAGATACTAATTAATGTATATTGGAATTCATAACAAGTTTCTCCAATTAAACTTTGTTTCCCAAGATGTAAAAATTTTCAATTTTTAGAAAATTTAATCTCTTTGAAGCTTAACACTTTCTCCGCTCTAGCAAATTTTATTTTTAATAACATAATACTTTGTAGGAAGATAGGGACGGCAACTTTGGCATCTGCCCTCGGCGGCATAAACATACGCTACGCTACTGGCCTTGATACCTATTCTCTAATAACTTAACACTAGTGTCATTCGCGACACTATACCCATTTGTAGTCCATTCTCATGGCTTAGAAACGCTTTCCCCTCAATTTTCAGCTTCCGGTAATTGTGGGGGGATAAAAATAATCTTCACAACATTCCCCGAACTCAATAATCCATTTTCTCAATTGCACACACATGTAGTTGCCGCCGAATGTATTTGTTGAAAGAGAGAGTTTCCTACCTCCACAGTCGCACCCCTGATTCGCCTCTTCCTTCCAAAATATTTGTATGCTAGACCCCATTTCCGCCCCAGTGAGAGTAAAAGTGGGGTAATGAATCTCTGAAAAGGGAAGAACCAAGCTGAAAAACATATTCTGATTACCCCATTTTGACAGGAAGAAAGATAAATATATGTCGAGATAAAGTAATATCAGGACTGGGTTTAACAGTTTTGCCGCCTCGGTCAAATGCCACCCTTTCCAGGGGGAGGCTCCAGGGCCGAACAGACCGATCTTTTTATCGGGGAAGGCATATTGGCTCAAATGTGTTAAATACTTTATTAAATTTACAAAATATAATTCTTTATGGCTATTCTTGTAGCTCAGAAAATGGTACTGACTTTATGTTGTAGATATGTCGCCCCGGTCAAATGCCACCCTTTCCAGGGGAGACTCTAGGGCCGAACAGACCGACCTTTTATCAGGAACAGCATATTGGCTCGAATGTGGTAAATACTTTATTAAATTTACAAAATATATGGCTATTCTTGTAGCTCAGAAAATGGTACTGACTTCATATTTATGTTGTAGATATGTCGCCCGGGTCAAATGCCACTCTTTCCAGGGGAGGCTCTAAGGCCGAACAGACCAACCTTTATATTGGGGACGGCATATTGGCTCGAATGTGTTAAATACTTTATTAAATTTACAAAATATAATTCTCTATGGTTATTCTTGTAGCTCAGAAAATGGTACTGACTTTATATTTATTTTGTATATATGTCGCCCCGGTCAAATGCCACTCTTTCCAGGGGAGACTCTAGGGCCGAACAGACCAACCTTTTTATCGAGGACAGCATATTGGCTTGAATGTATTAAATACTTTATTAATTTAAAAATATATAATTCTTTATGGCTATTCTTGTGTAGCTCAGAAAACTGTACTGATTTTCTGTTTATGTTGTAGATATGCCGCCCCGGTCAAATGCCACCCTTTCCAGGGGAGGCTGTAGGGCCGAACTGATCTATCTTTATCCAGGACAGCATATTGGCTGGAATGTGCTAAATACTTTATTAATTTTACAAACTATAATTCTTTATGGCTATTCTTGTGTAGCTCAGAAAATGGTACTGACTTTAGGTCTATGTTGTAGATATGCAACACAAAAGTTAAAATGTTGAACTATTTTCATGAGTAACTGCTGAATTCAAAATTCAACGAATACAGAAACTTTAATGTTAGTGATTAAATATTAACTGATATCAGCACTAAGAAATAATTAATTAAAAATAACTTAAATTGTAATTGAACTGTGTTATTAAAAATACTCTTTTTGATACAAAATAGATTTTTTTCTCCTTGTTTTAGAAGACAGTAAAATAACCTGAGATTTTAATCCGTCGATATCATTCAATTTATTATTTTCACTTATGAATTTTCAACTAATTAGAAGTATCTCAGTTGTTAAAAATATTTTGAAATTGGTTTTTAAGTTGAATGCAATAACTAATATACTCAAATGATGAAACAAATAAATAATACATTCATCATTACTTTAAAACGAACTAATTTAACTCTTTTCGGCATGGTGGGTTAAATTTTGTCCCACCTACTTAACACTCTCTTAAATCAGTTTCTATTAGCACACTGTATGATCCAATTATATAAAAATTTTCGTTTATAGATAAAAAAAAAATCCTTTTTTTTACATAATATACATAAACATGACTATCTAACCATTTTTATAACATTTTTTTTAACATGTAAGTGGTATTTTAGCACAGAGTGTCGTAAAGGGGCAACATAATGACTTAAACGATATTAATATACTTTTTATTTTAATTTAAACATACTGTTGTAATCATTGACAATAATGTCTTCTTTGATGAGTCTTCGAGTCCGTTTACACACCTCAAGCATATATCCTGTGATCAATGTACGTTTTATTTTAATTTAAATATATTATTATATGAATGATAATAGGAATTAGAATCTTTGAAGTATAATGGTTTATGAAAATATTTTGCAATGTTTAATACTTAAATGTATGCTTTATCTAATTTCATTACCTTATTTGCTTTCATTGGCAGTACCAAACCCAGGTGCAAATTAAAATCGGTCGCCCTTTTTTTTCAAACCTTATGATTGGTTTTATGCTGGTTGATAATCATTTCGCAGCCTTTAAATTTGGCAGCCTACAAGCGGTGCACCATTTTTCCCTCCCTAGAACAGACGCTGTTAATTCATAAAATGATTACAGTGACAGAATCTACGTAAGTACTTGTATTTTTAATGAAGTATTTTCCACGGTGATACCACCTCTTTCAAGCCGAACCACAAAGCCCGTTTAATGAACTAGTTGCCATTCATAAAACCTCGGTATGCAATAATTACGACATTCTGTACAATAAGCAACAATTTTTTGTGTTTAGATTCTGTATATTTGTGTTAATATTCTCTGCTGAAATACTGAAATATGCCATTTTATAACACAGGATTGAAAATTGTCCTTCACCTTATTTTTTGTGAAGGGATAATAAATTCCAAAGTAGAATGGCTTGAGAGGGAAATAGAGGAAATAGTAGAATAGCTAGAGTTCTATAAACTTTTACTAGTTTATGTTATCAATGGCTCGGTAAAAGTAAAATTGAGGCCAAGCACCCAAATACCAATAGATAATCAAACGCTGTCAAGAACTGATAAGTGGAAGTTGCCAAGAAAAAATTGGTGCTCTCCAAACCTATGTTTAAAAAATATTCCCCGGGAAAGCAGGGAAAAGATGACTGAAAAAAAAAACTGTAAAGAAAAAAAGGGGAAAAGCTAAGGTGGAACTGAGCGGAACTCAGGGGTGCATCGGCCACTTTCTCCTAAGACATTGAACCCCATGTTGATAAAAAAGAACAGCCCAAGAAAAATACGAGCTGCAGGGTGCGTATGTCGGGACCAGAGAAGAAAAAGGCCGAATAAAAAGAAAAGTAAAACGAGAAGAAAAGGGAGAAAGGAACCCGTCAACCTTCTAACCCTCGTGAACCCATGAAAGGCTAGCAATCTTCACACGCAGGGAACGAGATCATGGTTTTACAGTAGGCCGATGCCCCAGGGAGAGTGGATGGATAACATCTAGGCCAAATCATATTTTATATTAATGTACTGGATTTTATGCACAAATATGACATAGTAAATTTGTCTATCTATTCTGACATTAAAGACTACCAATCATGACACACAGGAAACGAACTCATGGTATTAGTAGGACGATGCACCAGGAAAAATGGATTGATATCATCAGGTTAAATTAAAATTTATTGCAATATATTGAACTTTTTACATAAAAATGATATAATAAATTTGTTTATTAGCCCTCTTGCAGGAATATATTACACCGCACTGGTCCCAATGAAATCAAATGAAATCATTGTGAATTTCTTCGTCTGCCATTAAACAATTAATTAGCTACCTCCTAATCTGTTTTTCTTCATGACAGCTTATAATATATCTGATGGACATAAATACTTTTTCCATGTATGTAGGATTGAATTAAGATCCGTAGAGGCTGCAAATACTTAAGATTTGTGTGCCACCATAAAAATGCAGATCAAAATACAAACAATATTAAACCACGAAATACAATTAAATTTATCTAAATTAAACAAAATTTAAGATAACATGGAAAATAATATTTATTTTTGTGTAACTTATTTATATTTGAAAAGTTATCTACTAATCTTTTAATTGCAAAGCTTTTGATCAGATCCTGAAAAATTAATCTTGCTAAATGTATGATCTTCCGCATTTAATAAAGATAAGCTATCTAGCCTGATTTATTACATATTAGTTCTCTACGGATTTTTTATAAGGTTCAAGTGAGAAAATGAAAGCCTAGCTGAATAATTTCAAACCAATAATATTGAATTATACAAAATTCAGTGTCTATATTCTGAAAGGAACAACACTCAATATAGTTTTCTACAATAAATTTATAATTCAGCATGGCAAAATCCTTTATCTATCTTTTTACAATTTTTATACACTGTTCTCCTCACTTTCATTTTTGTAGTTTCCTTTTCTCCTTCTATTTCATGACACTTAGCAGATGTCTTCACCAGAGGCTCGAAGTAGGTTTCTGCCGTCCGAGGCTGAAGTCAAAATTGTCACCCCTCACCCCTACAAAATATAATATTATTATGGCAATACAATTTTCGAAAGCTAAAAAGATAATAAGTTACAAAGAATTTTTTTTCCTTCAAAACTGAAGTTTTTTACAAAGTAGAAAAATTTAATTGCGTATACATGTTTGAATTCTAATATTCATATATAATAATCCAAAATAGTGTTATTACTTAAAAACATCTTCATTAATCAAAAATTTAATAAATATAATTAAAAAAACTACTAAATATTTTTATATTATAAACACTCTTTGTAAAAATTTCTTTTCAGAATATAAGAAATGTAAATTTTAATATACTGACTACCTTTATAATAATTCAATGATATGGATTTTGCTGCCCCTAACAAAGAGGTACTACGGACAGGATAGACACTCCATTAGTCCGTAACCCGTCGGAGTAAAAACAATCGAGAGGCGTAAAATTGCCAAAAGAAAATGCACAAAAAATCGCATTGAGTTTCTGAGTTATATAATTATCTGAAAAAAAATTTAAAAAAAAATAAAACAATTTAATTATATGGGTTAATGACCACGAAAATTTCAAGGTAGCTATTTTAGCAATAGATAAATTCATCTGGGAAAAAAATGCTGGATTTATCGTGATTAAAAATAACGATATATTTGCACAAGGTAAAAACTTAGTTCAGTACAGAAAAATAAAAGTAATTTAAATCCTAAAAAAGATTTAAGGTTGCAAAGCATGTGTTTGGAGTATGTAGAGTCAATCTCTTAAACAGCAAAGTCGAAATAAATAATTCACCCTTATAAATCTGTTTTTTCACCTATTTTAATTACAAACTGCTCAATACCGTTTCACTTTTATTGTATCATAATTATACTTACCATATAATTTTATTATTCCCAAAAGACTCCCAAACTACTCATATGTAAGTTTGTTAATATTATAATAGTCCTTTTAAAGCATCTGGCAAAGAAGCAGAGTTAGAATAAATTCAGAAAAATTTAATTAGTTTTTTTTTTTTTACTTCAGCTGTTTAATATTTTATTTTTTTAATACAGACAGATATAAATCCAGATAAAGATTTTGAATCAATACATAGACATCAAATACGTTGGTGTAAAAGATAAATTGATGACGAAAACCAGGATAAGCCTCTAATCAATGCAGAGAAAAAATACAAAATTGAATCCTTTTACCACTTAGCAATTTTAGGTAACAAAGCTAGAACTGTTTCTGGGGCCATATACTTATTTATTTATTTTACAATGCTTACATTGTAGTTCCTCGAAATTTTTACTTCTTCCTAGAGTAATTTGAACTCTATAAAATGAAAATTTTCCATTTTACGTGTATTAGCTTTGTGGGGCCTATCTGAGAAAAGATTATCCGTAAAACTTTGGATTGCTGTATTTAGGACTATTATAACGTCTAGCTGTATTCCTCCTCTTTTGAATGCAATCGGCACTTTTTTATGACGAAAAGTTTAAATATGACGTTAATTTAGCTGTGAGGCATAACTCAAAAACATACGTAGAAAATGCTGATGTTTTGTGTTTAGGACTATTATAACATCTAGCTGTAATCCGCACACTATATAATGAAAAACTGTAATATAATGGCTATTTTAAGTTTCGGTGTGTAATAGTGCAACTCAGACATCGGCGTATTCATATGCATCTGTAAAAATACTAACCCATTAAAGTCCATTTTTAGAAAGCTAAAATAAAATTCAACTTATTGGGGAGTATAATTTTGATTTTTTGTTATTTATTATTACCTGTGACGAAATAAAGTAAGTACTGGTTGTACTGATGAGGATTATCTACCTTAAAACAAAGGTTTGAGATATTTTGGATGTCACCGGGTGTACAATCCACAGCAACTCATACTATACAGTGCAATACAAATACATAAAAAATAATTCATACAAACACATTTAAATACATTATATATAAATACAAACGAATATAATACATATAAATACATTAAAAAAAGGAAATTCAATAAAATATTTAGGTGAAAATTATGTACAGTGAGGTAGGGTTTTGTATACAAAGACTTTGTAAAGTAAATATTGAAATCACGATTTATTTCGGTTTATAGCGAAATATTTATGCCATGAAATGTCTCAATATAACGAATGTTAATTCATCGAGTCACCGCCAGGGAGCAGCATTTGAACTTTACATCCAACACGGCTACCTCGAGAAACGTAGTAAGTTTTGGTATGTTTTAGATACTGCACAAAGGATCATTTTGATGTCGCAACAAACAAAACTAAAAAAAAAGATGTTTGATATTACAGATGTACAAGAAAGTCATGTGGTGCCCACATCATATTTTTCTTGATGTGATTACTTATGAATTATTATTAATCAATTGAAGAGCTTTGTAATTAAAAAATATTTTGGCATAAAAAAATGACGCAAAAGAAAACATCAATGCTTGTTTTAAATGATTCAAGTAATTAATATTTAAAAACAGCAAAAATAAATTTAACACTGAAGTAAAATCTGTGTATCTTTTATATTTCATTATTATAATCTCTTTTAAAAAGAAATCTCGAAATAATTTCTTAAAATCTCGACTTGGGTTAATCTAATCCAATTCTATTTAATTTCGGTTTTCCTAAAGTATTTTGAAACTAAAATCAAAATATTAGAAGCAGAAAACAATAATACCTTAAATATTAATTTTTTAAATAAATTATTAGAAATTAGAGTTTTTTTTTTAAATTTTATATACTCCTGTTTGAGTGCATGTGTTAAACATCCGAGTCACCAATATTCGTAGAAATAGTAACAAAAACCAATTTCTTCAAATAATATACCATATATTACAAGTAAACTTTTAACTTTTCTTAGAATGGCGTGCATAAAAAAAGGCATTATTAGGTTGGCAACCAAGCACAATGCCGAGAGGCAAGACAGGTAGGTTAGCAGGGCAGAAGTGCACTGTCTGAAAGAGTCATTGACTTCCTAAAAAGGAGCGGGAAAAAAATAAGGAGTCATACTCACTCGGTATTTTCATTCAGCCTGAGTCATATGTATATTTTTATGGATGGTTTTCATACACAAGAAAGTAAGTTCTAAAGAAATAAAAGCTGAAAGATGAACATAACACTCACAACAATTTATCCACAATATAATTTGTGTACACAAATATAATTTGTCTCTAAAATAATAGCTGAAATATTTTTCATTTTCTTGATTAAACTAATACATTGCAAAAACAGAGTGCAACTGCAGAAGGAATGATCAGTTATGATCCAGTATAAGGTTAAATACAGAGTATCTTTTGTCTTTAATTCTACGTAAAAATGGCAAGGTATTTCATCTCCCCTCCAAACTCCTTTGTTTTAATTCATGTTCAATAGATCATAGTACGGAACTGATGACATGTATTTCTTGAAGCAATCGGAATAACAAATGCTGAGCTCAATTCAAAGTTCTAGTGACATAATGGTAATTTAAAATTTATGGTAATTTGCAATTTCCGTTGCTGGGGATCCGAATTCCAAAATACGTAGAGTCTTTGGTCTTTTAAATAAATCAGTTTTATTTTTAGCTGGACTATAGCTGAGTGAACCTTTCAGTACCCAAGTCCGTTGGTTTGAATTCCGCTACCGACGTAGATGTTCTTAGCCGCTTGTAATCCACTTTATAAAGTAGGTACCGGTTTAATTTGCCGTAGCGGTTCAGACCAAGTCTTTTTAGAGATTAGTAACTTAATTTTTAGTGAATTTATTGTAGGTATCATTTGGTTGTTTTCTTTAATTATTTAAGTTTTAATATAAATTCTCATATAGACGTTTTGAATGGATTAGAAGGATTCCAAATATTATAGACCTTATACGTTAGGTAATTTGTATCCAATGGCATTGTATATATTTCTATAGCTCGATGCAGAAGCCAAATTTGGAAGTGGGATCTGGTATCTGTCAGCTCTATCCTCTACAAAATATTAGTATTGTAGAGATAGAATTTGCTAGAGAGAGAAAAATATTAAGCTGAAAAGAATGGGTTTTTTTCCAAAATTTAAATTTTTTGCAAACAAAGAAACAATTTTTGATTGTGGATACATGTTTTAACATTAATATCAGTAAATTATTATCTAAAATCAGTATTATTAATTGAAAAAAATTTTGTTAATCAAAAATTATAATAAATATTATCCAAAAGCTGTTGACTAGTTACAATATAATTATTTACTTTTTTTACTGAAGAAGATAATGTTTAACCCCTACTTTCAGAATATAAATATATATTTTTTAATTTCGGGGCTTAATGTTAGTTCAACGATAGGGATATTGCAGCCCCTAACAAAGTGTTGCCTGGGTTAGAATCCCCTAATAAAAGCTACTGTTTGCACCTTTGCTCATATGGATACATTGAATCCAAAGAATGTCTAACTCATACTTTACCCGAAATGGAAACATTTCAAAGTGAAGATGCACTCATGTTAAAGAAATTCTTTCATTCTATTACATTCATGGATATTTCCTGTAAGTGTATAAAAACGCATTATAATATCATGAGATTATCCGAAGCTAAAGGTAAGTTTAATAAACAGTATTGTTAAATAAATAATCAATAATGTAAAAGCAAATAATTAATAATGTTCAAAATTAATTCAACTTATTCATTTAGTCATTTTTAATCTCCTCATTTCTGGTGTATCACATACGATACAAATATTTTTCAAGTTTTTAACGTTTATCCCAGAACATAGAAGGTTAATAATAAAGTTAATAATATTTTACGTGTATAAAATGTTAAATAATTATATTTCTTAGAAGGATTTTGTTATATGTATTATGAAGTTTCCTGGAACCCCGATTCTTTCAAAACGTGAAATTAACAACTCTGTTTTTAAGGGTGTAAATAAGTACAATACATATTTTTAATTCTTGAAAAGTTTAGACCAATTATGTTGAAACATCAAATTGATTTCAAGGAAATTGAGTGTATTGGGTAAAACGCTTGAAAAATTAGTCATTTTGTTTGAATTGTATGAGCCACCTCTTGTAATCAGCAAGAGCCGGTCAGCTATACAAGTCCGATCGGTGTTCTTCACTAATGCAATGTAGGTGCTCTATTTTCTAAATGAAACAGTCTTTGAAAGAGCTTTTTGTAGAGTTTAGTCACATGACGTACACACACATATATTTCGAAGTCTTAAACCAGAAGGCAGGGTCAGTTTCAATTCTAAAGGCTTTTATTCTTCAAAAATAAATGTATTCGATATCGTCGGAAACAACCTCTGCTCTTTTTTGTTAACTCCATTTCTTTTCTACGTTGGCAATCACAGAAAACTAGAAACAGCCAAATCAATCTCGAGCTCGCGACAGTAGGTATTGTCTCGTGTCATGAGAGTCAGTCATGCATTTGCATTGTTACAGTTATAGGACAGATTTCCAAACTTTTGGCATTTGAAACGACTGATTGCTTCTACATATTTGATAACTTAACTCCTACCAGGTCTATAAGAATTCTCTTCTTTTTATCAAGATTGTTGAAAATAAACTTATCAGTGCGTCTTATCACATTGCATTTTTTCCCCTTAAAAATCTTAATTATATCAACTTCTGCATTTTAAATTAATTAATTTGCTCTATTTTCCTGTTCATCTGATTTTCTCTTTAACTTAACTATTAGTCTATTAGCTTTATGACTTCTGACATTGGTTGGTCTTTATTCTGATATTTCTTTCAGATTGTCTCTCAAAATATCCCGATATGTACAAGCCCCCTAAGAAAAATTCATTTCTATAACTAAGACCGGATCGTTTTCTTTTGGTTTCTTCTCTGGTTTAGATATTACTTGATTTTTTGAATCAATTTTAATCATAACCTCATCAAATTTCTATCCTATTTTTTTGCAAGCGTCTATAATTTTTTGGTTAATGTCATTAACTTTGATTTCATTTGGTTTTCTCTACTTGTCCTATATTTAAATTTCTTTCTCTTTGCTTATTTAGCTGTTCATTTAGTCATTTTGCATTTGGTGAAATCTTCTACACTAGAGTCGGGAAATTTGCGTATCATTGTCTACACTAGATCCGTTATTTTTTTTCCATTACTGGTCCTATGCTTTTACAAGTTGCTCTTTTAAAATTTACCTAAAAGCTAAAACATTTTTAAATATCTCAAGGTTTCTAGGTCCAAACCATCTTTTTTTAGGAATAGCAACATCTTTAACAGTGGTTTGTGTCAGTAATCCTTTTGAAGAACTCAAATTTATTGCATCTTTTGTAATACCTTACTTAGTTTGTTCTTTTACGACAATAACCTTAGCCGCAGGTGGTCGTGTAGAGGCTGGTGAAGACATGAATAATTTTCCAATACAGGTATGCTCAATAAACTTAGAGTACCCAACTAGTCAATTAGCTGATTAAATCTTCTAATAAGTAGCTGACACCTGTTGACTCAAAATAACCATTTAAACTATACTTTCGAACTATTTAAAGTCATATCAATTACAAAAGTTTAATGCCTCAAACAGCAGACATCCAGAAAAGAGCTAAAAAAATTAATAATAGTAAATAAATAGTATAATAGTATATAATAATAATAACTATTATTATTATGTAACAGTAATAATATTATAATATATATAATGTATATATTATATATATATATATATATATATATATATATATATATATACATATATATATATATATATATATATATATATATATATATATATATATATATATATATATATATATATATATATATATATATATATATACATGTAATCGTGACCGAATTGATGTTGTGGAGGTTGAGAGAATAACAAGATTTTCAAAGGATACTTAGCAGCATCTTTATTTGGTCATCTCCAACAGTCAACTCAAACGAGAATTACCCATGCGGCCTTTTAAAACCTTAGGGGCGCCACCAGCTTGAGGAAGTAATTTTAGGTACGGCCTTAAGAATTTTGTTGTGAGAATTTTAGAAATCTCAGTTCAGCGTAAGTAGGTTGGCGAATTTGTCTCGCCAAGTGAAAGGAGATTTTATCTATTATAAAGAGTTTAACGACAAGAGGCTACTACAAAGACAGAGAAATCGCGGACTTGTTGGCTTTTTAATATAAAATTTAGTAATTTTAACCCTAAGATTAAAGTATTTAAATTTTTACATTACATATATATGTATTATTATAATAGCAATAATAGTATAATAGTCATTAAATAAAGAAGAGTATAAAAAAATAAAGAAAAAATTATTATTGCAAATAGATATTGTAATAAATTAGATGATGAATTAACTCAGAACAATTAGTCTAACTAAACTAATAGTAATTAAATTTATGAACCCAAATGATGAACCATTTCACTCAATAATTTATGCAAAATTTACTTGATATTTCTCTAAAACTTACTCAAGATAAGAAGTTTAAACCTATAAACTATGAAATTAATTGGATATCAACATAAAGTAGGTAACATTCATGAAAATAACTTAGTAAAAACGACGTGTGAAGAAATTTCTATAAAACTACACCCTGTCACAGCAAAGTTACTAAATAAAGAATTATAGTACTTAAATCTAGCAACAATCAAAACGTTCGCAGTTGTAACACAAAACATAACAGTGACGCACAATTGCGTCAAGCATGTAGTCGAGAAGAACCAAAGAGAAAAGAGTTCTTATAACAGTATCCCAAAACAGCGATTCCAGTAGAATACGACGAAATGGAAAAATAAGGCTTGGTTTTTGTTTGGAGTGCTACGAACTACTGTTTTGCACACGAGGGTTAATAAGACCGGGATCTACTGCTTAAAGCCGATTCTAAATGGCTACGAACATAAATGCTAACAGTGGGATTCGAACACACCGGTACAGAAGAGCAGCGCTCTACCCTTCGATCATCGTTCGGCCAGGAGGGGAGGGGGGGAATGAGGAATTTTCTTTCTGGGATAACTTGACTTGTACTTGTCTCAGTAGAATGAGTGTCAGATGCATGAAAGTGCACAGAAACTTTTACTCTAGCCATTTGTTTTAGTAAGTAATAAGTACCTTTAAAAAATTTGTTTTTTAAACTTAAAAATCTTATATAAAGATGGTCGATTTTTAAAATTAACATTTTTTATAAAATAATAATAATTTTTAATTAAATTATTTATAAATCCAAAGAGCATAAAAATACTATCATAAACAACATGACTTATAAGAGATATCAAAGTCAGAGCCTAAAATTCGACAAACACAGTTGAAAGAGGCCAATTGTAGCCCCGATAAGATATTTTCTTAAGTGATCAGGTTTTTTATTTTCTGGTATGCCAAGTAAGGACTTAGTTTATCTTTTGAACACGTTGAGCTATAAGAGAACCGAATGCGTGGGCCAACGACCACTTGCAATCACATTGAACAATGAAACTGCTGCCCAGTTTTAGGTCTGTCACAATACCATTTTTATAGGCCATTTTGATTAAAAGTCAAGGTCGCGCTTCGTTTAAAATGCCTATATACTCATTATTAAGCACTTTTCAGACTTTTTAGCCACCCACACTAATTTGACGCCATGGGTATGAAGTTCAGTAGAATATCCAATCTTATCCCAAATCAGTACATGGCGATATTCTCCATCGATAACCCACACTCACCACTAGTCAATGAGGCGCTACGTTCGCTCGCTGGGGTACTTCGAAGGATGCCCGTCGCATAGAAAAATTGGTAAATACTTGCCATCTATACATTCTCATCAGATTGGTACATGAGTGGCGAACCCTAGCAACTATGTCGGGTCCCGGATCTGTGTCTGAATGTATATATATATATATATATATATATATATATATATATATATATATATATTATATATATATATATATATATATATATATATATGTCAGGTTTAAAAATTGAGGTTAAGAATTAAGCGAGTTATAATTAAATATAGTTAGAACTTATTAACGATAGCGTAATAAGAGAAAGACACACCCTCGAGCTGAACTATACAGAGTAAAGAAGCCGACGCGGAAGTAGACATAGGAATTTTGCTTAGGAAGCAACGACAAAAGAGTCAGTTCTGAGAGAGAACTCGGGGTGATGACATCCTCCAGGCTTGTCGTGGCAAATTATGAGAACAAAGGATTTCTAAATGGCATATCTATGGACAGAAGGATTATAATAAAAAAGTTTTTATATATGAAATCAAATGTGTCTTCCATGCTTTAACCACTTGTCCGTGTTATGTATATATATTATGTTGTTTAATGTTTTATTTATTAACAGTGCAGTAACTTAAAACAATCCATATAACCTTACTTTTAAAAAAATTTGTTCCAAGACAGTCGATTACTCTAATTAAATAATCTGGTCATATATCAGGATCACAGTCAAATTTTTTGTCCAGTATGTATATGTGTAAGAGGGGTATAATATCCAAATTATACTCATAGTCGAGAACCTTCAAACTAGGGAGACCATGTGTTTTATAGAATTCAAAATCCAAAGATATAAAAGAGAAACAAACAATGCACTTAACTGCTATCAGATTCTAATTTGCCCTTGACAAAAAATTATACATTCACTTACTTACAGCTCTGAAATTTTTCAGCATTACGTCTATAAAAATCATCTTAGTAAAAGAAGTTACTCGTCCTTCAGTAACTATTTTTATTCTAAGATCTTTGCTTCAAATTGTTGTTCATTAAAATATGTCGAGTGTAAAAAGAGTGGGTAAAATTAACTGAACAAAAAATGGTCACGTATTTATATCCTATTGTCGACAAGGTAATCAGCTACTCCCATTTCTAAAAAGAAATTGTTAAAACGTATTTTAAACTGTTATTATTTATTATTTTGTATTATAGTAGCTGTTAAATTAAAAAAAATAATAAAAGAAATGGCAAACCTTAAGTCCTGGAGGGGGCTCCTTAAGCCCCTTTAGTCTCTTACCACAAACACGCAATTCGTGGACGAGCTAATGGTAGATATTGTTATTATCAGTGGAAAAATGAAGTGTATGGAAGTGTATCTGTGCATTTGTCTTGAATTTTCGTAACATTAAAAAAAATTGACGAGAGGAAGAAGGTCAGTAGATAGTATACACGCACCTCGTGGACGACCTAGCGGTAGATATTGTTATTATGATTGAAAAAATGAAGTATGTATGTGTATTTATCTTCACGCACCTCGTGGACGAGCTAGGGGTAGATATTGTTATCATCAGTGAAAAATATGAAGTATGTCTGTGTATTTATTTTGAATTTTCGTAATATTAAAAAAAAAATGCCGAGCGGTTGAAGGTCAGTAGATTGTATACATACACCTCGTGGACGAGCTAGCGGTAGATATTGTTATTATCAGTGAAAAAAATTAAGTGTGTCTGTGCATTTATCTTGAATTTTCGTAGCATTAAAAAAAATTGCCGAGCGGAAGAAGGTCAGTAGACTGGGTAGGTTAATGCATCCAACTTAACAAAAGGTATCTCCGTGCCAAAAGTTCTTGGGTGAGATTCGTGGCACACTAAAATTCCTGTGGTCTTACTGGAAAGACCCATTGTAAGCATTCGTGAAGCTTGTAGACCTAATATTTGTTATCGAACTCCAAGCTTAAGAAAAGAAGTACAGAATACTCGTGATGCTTCAAACGAAAGAAAGAGGGTCGGAAAATCCTACTTTGGATTGAAAAAAAAAATAGAGGGAGATAAGCAGAAAGTAATTCCATTGTCGAAGTTCTGCCACTCTTCAGCGAATTCTTCCCTTTTTCCCTTCCCTACACCCATAAAAAAATTGAAGGAATATTGCGGTCGTGCCTTTGCGCCGTTTCGTCAACAAACGAAACAGGTTCATTACCCCCTACCTCTTTTTTCTTAAAGTTGGAACGCTTCAG